>BMAU01021276.1:0-600000 GCA_019973935.1 Trichonephila clavipes | reverse complement strand
GAATTGAAAAGCTCTCTTTTTATCCCTATATCCGCCATTACTATTATTTTTAGCTTGCAATCTTCCAGAGGCACTGGATTTTCAAATCCAACCTATTAGACTAAGTGAAATAGCCCAATGAATAGCTGCATCGAATTAATTTCATTCCCTTGAACATCACATTCGAAAGAGGGTGGGGAGAAAAGATACCATAGTACGAAACTCCAGTGCGTAAAAATATCTCTCAGTTCCTATTATACCAGGACAACAAAGAAAACTCCTCGGCACAATGTAAGCCTGTTTACTTTAACTCCTGATTAATTTTTTCGCTCGGCCGGTTTTACATGATCATGAAAATATAAAAGCATTTGATAAGGGGGGAGGGGGTTGAGAAGATGATCTTTTTCGATATTGATAAAAATCCCATCACCAACTTACAAAGATACTCAGAGACGAAGGGGTGAAGAAAGAGAGAGAGAGAGAGAAGAAAACGCAAACTTTCCAGTTACTGCCTCGAGGGTGAAAATAACAGAAAGGGATGAAGGACCATTGAAAGGGGATGGAAAATATGGCGGCAAACCAGGGAGTTGTAATGTTGATTTCCTCGCAAAACTCGCCAAAAGTTAAATATTTACGTTCGCGAAGTTACAGTAGCTTGCCCTCTGGCGCATTTTCTTTTCATTGATTAGTTAAGAGGCATATTATTACTTTATGAGAGTAAGAGATAGGGTGGGGTGTACTATAAATATCCACTCTTCCCGGGAGAGGGTAAGTGTCCACGATGACGCCTGACACTTAATGATTGGAGGAAGTGAGTATTTCGATCTTATATAAAAGTGCTGATTCTGACAGACCCTTCGACAAGCGTTTCGCGAGTCAACACTGTCACGGGTAACAGAAATCGTTCGTGGATTCTTGAATAACAAGCTGGTGGGGGAAAACTGCGCTGTATCTTGTTTGAGCTAATAACGCGTCACCCCTTAGAAGTTCATTTTCTGGGCTTGATTCGAATGTCGGATGAGAGCAAATAGAATTTATAGGACGCAAAACGTTAATAGTGATGCTATTTTAAGAAATGAGATATTTGCTTTGGATTTCAGTTTTAATTAATTGATTTTTGCGCTTCCTCTTTTTTAAAAAAACTCGTCGTAATTTATTCCAGAATTAAAATAACATTGTATATCTTTTTTAAGCATTAAAACACAGAAAGGTTACTTTTCGATAAAGATAGTTTCATATGCAGAATTTGGTGGAAAAAATACTTATTAGTTTGCTTATGCTATGTTTGTACCTTTAATATATTCATATAAAAACAACTTTATATATATATATATATATATATATATATATATATATATATATATAAAACTGGATTCATACGAAGAGTAATTTTCCATAGTTTTTATTCATTAATAATGTGGTTGCTAAAAACGCTAGAACGTTTCATTGTATTATAGAACTGGAAATAAATACATGTCCTGATTTGTATTTAAACTCATTTATTACATTTTAGAATTTTAGTATTGTAAATATTTTTTATAGCACACAATTTCCAATCTTTATTAAAATTAGTTAATACTATACATGTGTTTTTCTTCAAAATTTCACCATAGACAATTTAAAAAATGTACACAAAAAATGTTATCTCTTTTTCACTACGGAGTTAAGAACAATGGCGTCATAAAAGGGGTGGAGGGTTCCAGCCCCCCTCCCATTGCCTTAGATTTTTTTCGATTGATTATAATTTTATGCATATAGTGCTTAAAATATAATTAATAGTTTAAATTAATAGTTTATTTTTTATAGTTTTTTAATTAATAGTTTATTTTTTAATTAATAGTTTAATTTTTAATTAATAGTTTACTTTCTAATTAATAGCTTATTTTTTTTAATTAATAGCTTATTTTTTTAATTAATACCTTATTTTTTTGGTAATTATTTATTCAATAACTTATTTGTTACTGTTTTTTTGTTCCCGCCAATCGACAAAATAAAAGGAATCTATTTGGCAACGTATAGGATATGATATGAGAATAATGGTGGACTTTCTACCCTCGATTCCTCCCCCCTCACACACACACACATACACACCTCTTGAAAAACTCCTATTTGTGCCGCAAATGTTTGGCGCAGCATAGCCAAAATTGGCTCTTGCGCCATTAAACCCTTACAATCAACCAATCAACCTATTTGTGCCGCTGGTTAATAAGTTCAAAAGATGTATCATTGATTAACTAATAATTAACGTCGTATTTCGAATTAACACCTGAATATTGGTTACGGACATCCTAATTCTGAATCATGGCCAGGAGATGAGGACGGTACTTGATGCTGTCCTTCACTTCTAACTTCCACATCAAACCAACAAGAATTTCGAGCATCTACAGATTTAACATGCATCAGCCCCCTCTACATGACATCCCTTTAATGATTGCCATTTCAAACCCACTACTTGGCATAAGCAACGCTGATAACAAGTTCACTGTAGTGTTTCGACCTCTAGGGTTCATCAGTCACCAATAGGTGTTCCCCTGCCATGCGTGGGAGGAGAAACTGCTCAACCAAGGGGAGACTAAACTGTAACTTTTTTTTTGTTGTTGTTAATATTCTCTTGAGCTTTGTCTTGTAAGTTGTAACGTAGAAGGGCTCGTGTTAAAACTACTGTTTCGGTAAAATACGTAATATTTATTTGTCTTCTCCTCGACTTAATTACATAAAAGAATCTTCATCATTATATTTTAACCATTAATTCTTTATTTTTTTTACATTCTCACCCATAAACACTTAGCTACCCTAGCAGCAATAAAATCCATATGATAGCACTTGACAAAAATGAATTTACCTATGGGAACCCTCTAAAATTGGAACGAGTGAATCTTTAAAAAGCATTTCACACCTGAGGAATCAAGTTGATAAAAATGTCAAGAACTGTAATTTCATGTATCCGCTAAAAACAACAGGTAAAAGGTATGAAGTACGATTTTATACTTGATCCTTGAAATTTAAAATCGAAAAATCTTATTCTTCAGTCGGGTGCTCTACCTTATTGCTATTGCGAATTTCATATCAATGTACAGGATACAATACACAGTGTACCCGCTGAAGTCTGTTAACACCCCAATAATTTATGAACAGGAAGAGTTGTAGTCCTAAAAAGTGGGGTATAGGTATAGTGTAATGTTGTCATCCACTACACACACAAAAATAAACTACATACAGAGCCACCTGCTGAATAAATTTGGAGTTAGCGTTCTGATCTCAAAAACAGTACGAGATACATGAGAAAAGTCAATTACAAAGTAGTTCATTATCATCGATTCATTCAAAGAAGACAGCTTCCATAGAGTAATGTTAAAAACAAAAGGCGTAAAATGCGTATTTATTTGGTTCATAACCCCCAACATTGGAACGCGACATAATGCGAAAAAAAGAGAAAATTCCCCACTAGTGTCGGAGTACGATATCAAGTTCGCTGGTCGTTAAATGTCTGGTGCAGAACATTCAAAAATAGACTGATTGCCTTGTCATTACTGAAGTATGTATTGACAAATTTACTAGAAGATTTACCGTTGAGTGATCTTCCGGAATGGAGGGTCCCAACACGACGGTGTCCCAACGCACTAGGTATCACGTGTCACACAGTACATTCGAGAAACATTCCTGCAACAAGTCATCGAGTATGGTGATTGCTTTGGATGGCCTACTCATTTACGTGACCTGAGACCTTAGGACTTATTTACTGTTTGGATACATCAAAAAAAGATTGTATGCAACCGCTCCATCAACACTGCAGGAACTTTGAAACCGTATCATGGATGCTTTTCGCAGCGTGCCACATGACATATTGAAGAAAGAGTAGCGAGGAATGAAAACCCATGTCCAGATGTGTATTGTTTCTGAAGGATACCATTTTGAGCAAGATATATGGATTGAGCCTCATTTCCGGAAAGTGCATTTTTGCTCAACGTGATCAAACATATGTGCTTCGTTCTTTTTAGTTGTATTATTTTTGTGCGCAAGATGCTTTTTTGTAATAAATAGATGCTGAGTGACATCCTAATTGACTTTTTTCATGTATCTATTCCTGTTTTTCTGATAAGAATGCTTCGAAATTTATCCGCTAGATGGGGCTGTATGCAGAATTTTTCCCCCCCTAGAGCATGGCAATTTTAATATACCTAGACCTCACTTTTATGACTGTAACTCTAGCTGTTCATAAATTATTGGGGTGACAATGAACTTCAGCGAGCACACTATATAATTTTCTTATATGTTTAGACACTTGTTGAGATTTATCTTTTATTCTTTTAAATAATTTTGGTTATACTCTTTATCAATTACTTTTACTATTGCTTTATCTAATGCATGAAAAATAATGTTCATAAGGAACAATAAAAAAGAGTATTTTTGTAAATCTATTATTGTCTGATTATGGAAGAGGTGCACGAGGTCTAATTTATAAACAGAGTATTGCTTCATTAATCTACATCATGTTTGTCTCGATCCACGCAGTTACAATTAGATACAACGCATTTTTCTCCACATAAAACTTCAAAAAACGGGGAAATGTGAGATATTCAAAAGAGATCTATTTTGAGGCTCGTTCTTATTAAAAGATGTTTGTGCAAAACACACCCACGTTTCATTGTCAAAGTTTATTGGAAAAAATTTATTTGCTTCGATGATTAACACATTTTTAGGGAAACATTAGTATATTGCAGACGTAAGATGTAAAAGTTGATTTTATTTATATATTTCTCTGCGAGAGTTATATATAGTTGAAATTAGTTAGATTTTTTTTTCTTTTTGCTATTTTTTTTTCCTTTCGGGGCTCTTTTGTATAAACCAACCATATTAATTTAACACCCTTTGAAAAGGTTTCTTATTCAATCGTGTTAACTTCAAAGTTGTTGTTTTTTTAAAAAAACAAATTCTCTGTGGGAGAAAGAATACTGTATTAGGAAAATGTATAACTTTTTTTGTATAGTTTATTAAAATTTCATCGACTCAAAAAAAGATATGTAATATATTATTTCCTCATGTTTTAAATCAGTGAATGAATATAGTGAAACTTCATTCTATCAATAATTATTTATTAAAAGTTACCTTAATTAAAAAGAAAAAATAAACTACCATTCTAAACACACAATAGACATCAGACTGATTTCAAAAGGGGCATGAAAAGCTTAAGTATTTGTTTTGAATAAATTTCAAAAACTAGCGAAAGAAAGGGCTAATTAGTTCTTAATTAATACGTCACATACATTCACACAAATATAGTTAAAATTTTTAAACATTAAAATTATATTTATTTCTATGAAAAGTCATAAGACTGTAATAAAGACAGAAAGAATCTTAAAAGAATAATTTTATATTACAAATGTAGAACAAAAAGTAATCCAGCCATTCCGAACACCGATAAAGTCAAATACGAAGACAAAAACAATATTTCATTTAACACACTTTTTTCCAAATTAGCATCTCGTAATCCTTTTGGTTCACAGAGCTCTAAAAATTTAATAAAAATTTTATGTATTTTAACTGGCAACAATTATTATTACATTCATAAATCATAATATAGAGTGTTAGATTGATATTTTAGATGTATCAATTCGGAGGCATAAAATTTAAAATTAAGAGCTTAATTTTCTAACACTAATAAATAGCTAAAAATGGTAGGTTAGTATTTATTATCTATATATATTGAAGAGAAAAGCGACTCACTCGCTCATCATAATATTTCCGGAATATTAGATCTACAGATTTAAAATTTAGTAGGCTAGTTTTTTTCATAGGATAGAGATCCGCCATAAAAGGGGGTTTGCGAAAAATCGAGCCCTAAGGGGCGTTCGATTTCTTAAGTGGTATTATAGATAAATATGTTACCGTTTTTTGAGCTATTAGACTTATAGACTTGAAAAATTTGGTAGGCATGTTCCTTTCATGAAGTAGAGATCCGCTACAAAAGCGATTTTTCGAAAATCGATTCCAAGGAGGTGTTGCGAGGGCTTAAAGGGCATTTTTGATAAATATTCCCATTTCGGAACTGTTAGAATGACAGACTTGAAATTTGGTAAGTATATTTCTTTCATGGAGTAGAGTTCCTCTAAGGACGGATTTTGCTAAAGTCAACCCTGAAGTGGCGTTACAGAGTTTTAAAAAAAAATTCCTGTTTTCGAACTGTTAGACCAACATACTTGAAATTTTGTAAGCATTTTTTTTTATTTGAACTCAGATCCGCTAAGGAGTGATTTTACGGAAATGTATTAATATGAGAAAACTTAAAGTTACACACACACACACACTACACTGGGACATATTTATAAAAGAAATTCACTTTTTGGAACTACTAGACTTACAATAATGAAATTTGGTATGCATGCTTCATTTGTTGATTTGAAATTCTCTAAGAACGAGTCGAAAAGAAATCGTCTTTCAAATGGGGTTCCGTGTTTATTGAAAAAAAAAATTTCCGGTTTTTAACTATTAGATTTAGACTTTAAATTTGACAAGCATGTTCATTTTGTTGAGTAGAGATCCGCTAAAAACGACGAAATTAAGACTTAAATAGAACAAATAATTTTTTAACTTTTAGGATATTACTACCCATTACCCGCCCTCTTCACTGGGTACTTTATGATGTCATATGAATATATACTATTTATTTATGTAATAGATATTTAAGTCTTCATTTAGTTGATTGAGAAAATGTCTTCTTATACATAAGATTTCTAAGGTCCTTCATATCTCAAGTGTATTTTTACATAAATTTTTTTACCTTGTTTCTAAAAATAATGTAACATTTTTTGACAATTTTTTTCACTACAGACTTACAGTTAATCTTTACAGTTAAAAGAAATTTATATATATAATTTATTGTGGCTTGTTTAAGTATAGTAGAATGCTGAAAACTTGACACTCTATGACCCGGCTACACTCTCGTAGGTTAGAAAAATCCCATATCAGGAAATTAAACAATTCTTCAAAAAAAAGTAGCCAGATTTTGCAAAAAGTCGGCTTCTTAATTTTCATTACAGACCACTTCATCCCTTCATAAAATATGTTTCTGGGGTGTGTCTGATCAGTTAAATTACTGTATATTATGTATTCATTAATTTTCATTGTCATGTACTCAATGCTTTATGACTTCATAAAGTATGTACTTTTACTTTGTTTAAGCACATTTGGGCAGTTTGTTTTTTGTTGTTATTCTAAGATAAACGATATATACACAAGAGCACTACAGTATTTTCTTAAGAACACACACACTCGTATTTATTCTTTTTTAATTCCCTTTTATAAAACCCGGCATTTTCGCAAACTCGGCCATCCATTGGCCGAGTTTTCGAGACTTTTGAATATTGTGTAAAAAATCCAAAATATATGCATGTAAGTTTGGGGTAGCTATGATTGAAAAAAACGAAATGTCTTTCTTTTTAAAAAAAAAATCTAAATGAACACAAAAAGGATAAAACATTTAATGTTTAAAATATTATCACTAGATTAAATGGATAAGAGGGGGATGAGATAAGAGACTTGCTGCTCTTTTGCATCTGAAGAAGTTATAACATGGATTTCCGGAGGCGGGGAGTCAACTGAAGAAAAAGAATCCAGTCTAGCTCGCTGTTACAGAATGTATTGTGAGTCAGGCTCCTCATGACGTCATAGGCAACGCCATCTGTTGAATAAAAAGACTACTTCATATGCATTGCAATTTTTTATAATACGTGATATAAAAGGCTTCATATAATTTTGAGACTAAATTCGTAAGTTTTCTTGATCTTGCACAATAGATTTTGAACATCATTAAAAAAACATAAGCGTATAACATATGAGAATGTCTGCCACTTTCAACTTTGGTTTCATTTAAACGAATTAAGTGTCGTAACATTACAAATTAATTTCATAAACAATTCTGTTTTACACAGATATATAGTAGTGAAAAGCCTTGTGTAGTTTTAACCAGATTATACATTTAAAGAGAAGATTTTATCTAGTGTTTTCACAATTATATAATAACGCTTTGGAGCTACATGTAACTATTGACAATGACCTGCGTAATTGTGAATCACTGTTAAGAGCCTTGTATTGTAGCTTACCTCACCAAATTTCCTTACCATTCCTCTTGAGGATTTAGAGACAGCTCTTAATACACCATTTTCTAGTATATATTTTATAAACTTACTACTCTTGCTCAAAGAAAAAAGAAAGTGAAAATGTTTTTAAAAAGTTTTATGGGCAGATAATTGGTACCTTAATTTCATGGGTCTTGGTAATGTTCCCAAAACAAGCCAACGTTAAAATCATTTTTTAAGAGAGACAACAATTTCCAAGTAAACATGTTCAGAAGAAGGGATCGTAGTTTTATGGAGAAAAATTTATTGTTAATCGGAACCTATGCGGAAAATATGTTCTATTGTATAGAGATTTGTAGAGATTTTTGAAATAACATTGTTAATTTTATTTCAAAAATTAATATTGCCACAGAGAGTATGAATATTCGAAAAATGGAAAAAGACTTAATTTTGGTATAAGATGATTAGAGACACTGAAAACAAAATTATTTTCCTAACATTTAAGTAACCCAAAACGATGATTATTGATAAATGAGCACTGTGTGAGTAGTGAATAGTACTGTGTACATTGCAGCATTTTATAATCCCAGCTCTTTCTCCGCACCGTCGAAACAATCTTATCTAAGCTCTTTTCTGCCTTTTCCATTTATCTTGCTCTATGATTTCAACAGTAGGTTTTTTTTAAAAATTAAACAACAAACAAGCTGTTGAATGTACCTGATGTTTTTACTTGTAACTATTTAGTTGATATTCTCCCATCGTAATAAACGTTAAACAGTTCTAAAATAACCCTTTTTCATTTTAAAAAATTACTTTGACTTTTTACCAGAAAAACCTCAAGTATTTTAATTTCCTTCCCCTTGTGGCAGTACTAAACAGAAAAATCATTTTTTATTTTATTTTCATCTTCATCTATGTACTAGAGAATATCTTTTCCCCATATGTTGGTTTTGAAATGCTTGAAACTATTTTACGATTCAACCTAATGTACAGTATGCGTGTCTACGTGGAAAATGTTCAGTTACTTTATTAGAATTCTTAGACTACGTTTGGAACCGTGATTTTAAAAAAGCGCATAAATGGATAATTTTCATGATATTTAGTGTTACTCAGATTAGGATACATGCATAAAATTGTTTTAAGGGGACCTTTTGACAAAAAAAAATGTATTTAAATATAACATTTTGGTAAAAATTATTTGTTACTCAGTGGTATAGGTATCGGACCGTGGCTTGCTTTGTCACGGGTTCGAACCCTGTACCACTAAAGACCCGCCGTTGCACGTTCTGTCGAGAGCTGAAACGTCCTCCCGTTGGTGTGGTGTGGTAGTTAGGAGAGGGTGCCAGCTCAGGTGTCGTCCACGTCACTTGACCATGGTTCTAAAAAAAAGCCCTCGTAGCTGAACAGTTTAATATTCAATCAATCAATCAATCAATTGGTAAAAAATTAACTTAGAATAATCATTTTTCCAAATGTTCTCCTATTGTGAAAAATGGTTCTATTATAATAATATTTTGCTGGTATATAGCTCAGACCTCTCTACAGAGGCTCAACTAGAATTTTTGAAAAATTCGCATTATCTTCAGAGTTACCACTAATTGAAATAATTATTCGCGTTTTTTTCTTAAAATTGCTCCCCTCTGTTGTCGTAAAATATGAATAAACCCACTTCTGAGTTATACATTTCAAAAATTCTAATTGAGCCTCTGAACAGAGGTCTGAGCTATATACAGGCAAAATATTATTCTAATAGAAGCATCTTTCACAAAAGGAGAACATTTGGAAAAATGATTATTCTAAGTTATTTTTTTGCCAAAATATTGTATTTAAATAAAAAAAAATTGTCAAAATGTCCTTAAAACAATTTTATACGTATATTGTAATCTAAGTGACACTAAATATCATGAAAAATTATCCATTTATGCGTTTTTGAAAATCACGGTTCCGAACGTAGTCAGATACCTTAATAACTCATACCGTGGACGTTTCTGGAGCAAATAGTCTGGAGTCAGCTCTGATTGTTCTGAACATGCCCTTGCATCAGTTGAGTAGATGAAATAAAGTTTGTAGTAGGATCAAAGAAGGCAAATGAGTTTGGGTATACTATTCCTCTTTTTTTTCCAACGAGAACTTAGTTGGGGGTATTGTACTTAGAGGTATTTGTCAGAGTAATTTATGCCTATATTTTTAAGTTCAGATTAGTAGTCCTGTAATATCTAGCAATGAAAGGATCATGAATTTAATGAGTTTCCCTAGTAATGGTAGATCAAGTTTAGAAAAAAATATATAAAAAGAAACAACGGAAGCGTAATAAAAAGATGTTTAATATTTTCTCCTTCTGAAATGGATGTAAAATTATATTCGTTTATAATATATTTTTATTACTAACATAATAGTGAATTCTTGAACTGTTTGACTGAAATGATGCTGATTTGGACTGCTATTCATTCAAAAAAAATGATTATACCTACTTTTTGAATGATGTAATCATCTTACGCCAAAAGTTTCAGCTTTGTAATAATAATATATTTTAACTATGGTGCAATAATCATTATCATAAACTTATTTATCAGAAAGCTTGACTTTTAAAAAGAAATTTGATAACACGCGCAAGAGGTAAATTAATTTATCCACCTTGAAGAGAGATTACACGGAACATATAGTATTTTAAACAGCCTTAATAGATTATTATGTTTAATATTAGTTGAATTTTGCAGAGCTATTAATGCATGCAATTTTTAAAAAAAACATTTTTTGTTTAATTTAGAATAAACATACTATGTATTAAAGAAATAAAAATATATTCGTCAAAAAATGTTTCTATTGTTTAAAAGCTATTACATGCCAGATCTGAAAAATAGCCGTTTTATGTTCCAAAGCATCTCACTAACAGCACCGTTATATCATAGCAAAAAAATTCAAAATTCAATGAAACCAAAGGAAAAGAAACAAAATAAGTGAGCAAAGAAAAAAAAAGAAAAATCTCTAACTTTGTGTACAAGATTTCTTTAACAAAAAAGATAAATGGGGAAGGGGATCGTTTTTTCCCCTCTGGGCCCTTCGTTACTCCATTAAAACTTTTCCACTTCTGTTGCCAATTTCGGAGAGAACATAATATCTTGAGTCTGAGTGTTGAGGTTGTGCGGTATCATTTGAAAATGGCTTTGTCCTCCGCCGTGTTTTCACCTGGGGGAACACAAGGACAAACAGGAGATTCGTGGAAAATAAGTGCTGGGAAAGGCGTCGAGCGCAAAGTAAACAGAGTGAGTCAGAAACCGAGTTAAGACACTCAGTGTCTTTAAAGTACGAGTTTCTGCATTAGCGGTATGTGTCATTTTCAATTACGACGAGTGTCAGGTAATGGGTTACGTTAGACTTTGAAATAGTTTATTGTATGGTTTTCAAAAGTGGAAGGCATGTTATATTTCTGGAACACTATTTTAAACTAGAAGTATCACTTAAAGCAATATATTATATCTTTCTTTAATATGCACATTTTGAACAAAAATTTTTGGAAAAATGGCGACTTGAAGAGATAAGATGATACAAAAGGAATAAAAGGAATAGATTCCGATACAATTTCTCTCCCTAGTTTAAACTTGGGTACCACAGATAAAGTTATCGAAGATTTTTAACCTTAAAATATAATTATATGTAAACTATTGATAATTATTCTACAATTACATGCAGGTAAAAACTTCATTCTAGAACAATTCTACACTTTACGACAGCAACAATGCGCCCGTCTTACAACATATATGACGAATCTTTACGGCACTTTTCCACTAATACTCTTAGGCGTCTTTGGGGATTGTAAATTCACGTATATTTCCAATCAGCTCTGGAAGAATATTGGGGATATTCAAAAAAAAATTAAGGTATTTAAGGAGAGCATTGTAAGTTAGCATTTAGAAGGCGATTGAACCAAGAGCCGTAGTGACGAAGTTAAGAAGATTCAAGTGGATTGCGAGATTAGAGTATTGCTGTTATTATTCAGCGAAGTAGCCTTAGAAAGATTTATCAACCTGGAGAGAACTACATTACAGCCAGGTGATATATTTTAACTTAGTATATCTGACCACAAGAGTTAATATATAAAGTTAGTTAAATTTTAACGAATGTTAATAATTCAAGTTAGTTGCGTGTATTTCTCGAACCTCCTATTCCGGTAAACCCGTTCTGTATTGAACTTAGTACTTGATTAATTTCCTATTTTGTAATTTAATTTAATAGTTAAGGTAAATCCCTTTGACGTAGACATAGTGTTTAATATTTGTAATCAGAAGGTTGATATTTGAACTGAGTGAATAAATATAATTTGTTATTATACAAATGGCGTCTGGTCATTCTTTGCCTCAACTTAATCTTAGTGTCCAGGGTGGAACCCAGGTTTTGCCACAACTATGACTTACGACAAAAATCCTACAATTCACTACAATATCTTAAAGCTTACTGTAATATTCTATGCAACACACTATAATATTCTGCAATATAATACCTCACAACTTGACTACAAAATTTTATAACTTACATCGATATCTTACTACTACTTTAATTTTACAGCAATTTATTACAATATTTGCAGCTTATAAATTCTTCTTCATAAGCACAACAACTGATTTCCGGCCAAGGCTGCCTCAGTTATTTTAAACACATTTAATTTTATTCGATTTGACAAAATAAAATGGTATATAAATAGAAAAAGGTGTGACGCTTGAGGAAAATTAATGGTAGCGTAAGAGTTAGGAATTTAAATATTTGGTATATTTACGTCATAGCTATTAATTACAGAATATACATTTACATTGAATTTATTCTAAATATTAGTTGTTTCATTAAAATTCAGAATATGATATTTGTGAGGGAGAATGCAACGTACCGTTCTTTTCAGTGTTTTCCAGCCGACTTCCCTTTCCACTCCAAGGACTTAGAATGGGGGTGGTTTCTTTCTGACACCTCAAATTACACTCGAAGTTTTTCTCACAGTCAAAGGTAGCCAGGGCGATGACAGAAGACAGGATCCCGCAATATTCAGGGGTACATAGGAACGCTGTTATACTATCCACAAAAAGAAGCCAATTTGTCAGATGTATCAAAAAACGCCAACGTCACAAAGGAAAGGATTTAGTTTCAAAACGTTGTGACTAAAATTTTATTTCTTTAGTATCTAATATGATCTGGCTGCATGTGCTAGAGTAAAAAATAGGTGAGTAAAGCAGCACAATTAATAAATAACTTCCTACTTATCTGATAATGTTAGAAACTAATTAAACCTTATCCAGTAGAGAGTTGTACTTTTCTGGTGGAACTGTTTATCACCCAAAGGAGTTTCTAATGAATTTGACAAAAGACAAAACAAAATTACGGATTTAAATAGCTCTCATTGTCATCAGCTTAAGTTATTTTACTGCCCAATGTTTTCAATTTAGATTGTTAAAGCCTCTTCTCCATTCGCTTCTCAGCTCGCCATTCAGTCTCATTTTTATGTTGATATTTCAGGCGTCGCCGGGTCAGGTCAAACGGAGACATTCACTCCTTTTCTTTCCTTCAAGAATCAAAAGCAAAGTAATACTGTTCCTTCCTTCTTAAAAATGTCCAGTAAACTTCTAGTTTCTAATTTTAATATAATACACTTATGATTGTCTGCTCTTCTTATCAGCATGTTGTTGTTTCCAATGCCACCTGTCTGACGTAGTCAGATCGAAGCCCGGGAAATTCATCTTGGCAAGGGACTAGAAGTACGCCTGTCGTTGGCCTTGAGCACCATACAAGTGACAGTACGAATTAGTCCGGTGAAATTTCTCGAAGGAACGATAGATGGTGACACCACCAATTTCCACCTCCACAATTTAGGCATGGAGCTGAAGGGGAGGGAAATATTCTCCGGTCCCCTGCACTCGTAATTCAGCCCACATGACTTTCGGACCCACTGATTTAATGAGCACGTACTCCGTGTGTACTCGGAGGGTATTTGGTGGTATCAAACCCAGGCCTTCCGGTGTGGAGTCCGAGGCTCTCACCACTAGGCTAGCCACGGTCCTTTAATCAGCATAGAAATGTTTTAGAGATAAGACAATAAAATGGGTAAATAGGAAGTATGGTTCTTTCTTACTATAAAATAACCTTAACAAAGTGAATTCATGCACTAAATACGAGATTTTAGGAGTTCCTATGGTAATTGGTTGTATTCCTTCAGCTATGTTGTTTTCAGTCCCTTAATTGTTTTACAAAGAGCAAGGTGAGTCCAAAAAATGCTCTCCCAGGGGTATGAAACATATGTTATACAAGACTGAGGATTGCAGCTGACTTTATCCATCTGTCGAATATTTTTAATTTTCATATATCAATGCCAAATGAGGTGAAAAAGATCGTTGCCTTTCTTAGAAATAAAACTAATACCAAACGCGCCTCAAAAAAAGGCTTATATAAGGGCCCAAGAGTACAGCCCTATAACTTAAAATAGAGACTCTTTCAAAAACATAGAGTTTCCACAACTAGACTCCTACCCAGAATATCAAACCTCTTCAACCCTTCCAATCCATATATCAGGAAAGGGATGATAGGAAGTCGATTTCTGGTTTTCTCTTGATCAATATAGATTTTTTAAAAAAATATTAGTGCACGTTCACTCTTCGATATTTCATAAAATATCATTTGTTCTTTCTTTGATAATTGATCATTGACCCGAATGTCCGAATGCATATATCTGTTGCTAGTATTTGTCAAACGTGAAGTCTTTTAGCATTATTAATCATTTCTATTTAGGTGGTACTATTTTCCAAATGTGAATTCCTTTAGCATTATTAATTATTTCTATTTAGATAGCAAGATGGTACAATTTTTGAGAAAATTATTCATTTTACTTTGTCTTTGATTTACAGTCTTATTGTATATCACGAGTAATTTTGCGTCATTTAAAGATATATTTTATCATAAACGAGTCTTACAGTAGTCGCATATGATGTGTAGCATCTGACATGCTATAGTGGTATAAATACGCAATATTAACTTTTTTCCTGAAAAAAATATGAATCGGGTATGATTCGAAATAATTTTTCATCGAATAATTATATCTTTAATGAAAATTGTATTTAATTAACAAAAGGAGTAATGCAATATTTTATACAAAAATAATTATTCTTGTTCAATTTGGAGAAGAGCGGAGATAATAGACTTATGATAACTAACATATACTTGTGACACATATACTTGTGTGTGATTTCAAAGTATTTAAAAACCGTTGAAAAACTGCGTCAATAACAGTACCACTGTTAGCAGTCGAAACATTCTAATTTGTGTTCATTTCGAGCTTGCGTTCATCATTCATAAAAGCTATGAGTGGCTCAGTTTTTGGCAAATTGAAGTTAAAGTTAAAATCACCACTTAAAACCAGGGGAAGCGAGTGATAATTTTTTAAAAGAGCAGAACGACCTTCGTTATGTGGTAAAAGTACAAAATGCAGGAAATCTTAAATTTTTTTTAACCCTTTGATTCGAAGAAATGAATACGACCACCGAAATCACTGTTTGTCCATTTTCTAATAAGCATTCTGCCAAAGGATTTAGAGTCAAGCGCTCGAGTGCTTGAATGCTCCTAGAGTTGGACCCCCATGCGAGGGTAGCAAAAAGACACAGCCATGCACTCTCATTGGTCAAATCAAGTAGCGCGCGCTAACGTCACATCCTGTTACACACATCTGTCCCTTTTCACGAAATCACTCCCAACAAATATCCAGCAACCGAGAGGAAAGATGTTATACATCAAATATCAGTATGTAACTGAATCATAACTTAGCCGTAATGGGACCTTCATCATGCAATAAATGGGCTCTTTTGTGCAGAGAAATGAGTGAGACATAGTAAGTCTTTTCTGAAAACACATCTATTTTATGTATTTTATGTATTCGGGAAACAGTGCCTTTGGAATTAAGTTCACGTTACAACATGAAACTCATGTGATAGCTAAAGCACCGTTGCATTCCTTTTATGTCTTGCAATAATGGACGGAAATAGATATAACTCTCAATTGGTTGTCATGGCTGTTGGACAACTTAGACTCCATCTTGCCACTATGGATCCGTTTACGTTAAACTGTATAGTTTATACCTAATGCTGAGCATTACATTTAAGTCTCTACCAATATGCATATGAATACTACCCTACCTAAAGTACCTCCTTGTCACCTTATCTCATTATTTAAGCAATGACAGTTATTCATTTTAGCAGTTTGATTTGAACTGATCCGAATGTCCCAAAAAACCTGCATGAAATTTTTCAAGGTGAAAAAACGAATTAATTTTGGAAATTGGTACGTGCACTTATAAAGTATTTTCATCTAAATATACAGTACTCACGTATATTAAAACTTATGTTTTAATCTTACGCAATCCAAACCTAAAATGTGCATCTTTTTATTTGAAAATATTATTTTTATATTTCATTTAACAAACTTCTCGAGAAATTCTATTAAATGATGTATATTCTTTTAATTTTAAACTCAGTGTATTTTTAAAGTAATTTTTATTTAAAACAATTAATCTTCCAAACAAATTTATTTTAAAAAGTTCTCCAATAGTTATACAAAGAGATTAGTTACATAAATCTTAAGAATACATTTTTCTAAAATCTGCAAAAAAAAAATTGAATTTAAAATTATATAGCTTTTATTTCAGAATATCTACTTTCAATAATATTGCCAGTTGTCATTTAATACTGAAATTGCTTTAAATGATTTTTTTGTTTTGTATAGATTCAAATTAGGAATTTTAGAATTTCGGAACTAAGGCTTATAAAACCTAAAGCCTCATTTAGAATCAATGTAAATAATTTCAAAGCTCCCAATCAGTCAGACACTCATATAAGGCAAGCTTAGAGATATAGTTATTTCAGTTAATTGACAAAATTTCCACATGTGAGGCATTTAAAAAATAATCCTGAGTTCAAGACAAGCAGAATAAAATAACTATTTAGAATTTAAAGTAAATGCAAACTTTAACTAAATACTGGATTTAATAAAATGATATATTTTAAGTTAAATCAGGGTCAGCTCAATGGTGGTGATATATATTTTTATATATACAGGGTGGTCCCAAATTCATGGTACAAACTTTAAGGGTAGATACAGGACATTGTGTGTAACAATCGTTTATTGTATAGGAATTTATGGGTGCAAATGACGTTGTGAGGCGTAAACACGGGAAACAAAAGAGAAGTGGAGTTATTGATTGGTTTCGTTGGCGGCAGGGGGCAGTAGATGTCTAGCCGCCGTTCAATATGATGCATCTCAGTAGGGAAAAGCGCCATTCACAACTGTGCTGACGTTTACGATGAGAGACTTTATGTATGCCGAAACTGCAGACATGCATTACATGTACGGCCATGTAAATGGTAACGGTAAAGCTGCGCTACGAATATATCGCGCAGTTTCCTGATCGACGAATACCGGCAGAGAATTTCTTAGCAGTCACATCGTCAACTTCGTGAAACACGGTTATTCCTCATCATCAGCATGATGCTGGTTGACAAAGAGCTGCACGCAATTCAACCCTGGAAAAAAGCATCTTAAACGTTGTGGCTGTTAGACCAGAGTCAAGTACAAAAGCTGTTTCTCCTCACGTAAGTCTAAGTCATCTGACCGTTTGTAGAGTTTTCAATGAAAATCACTTACACGTCTTCCGCTTTCAGGAAGTACAAGCTTTGAATCCGGCAAAATATCTTTTGCGACTGCCAGAGGGTAGTACAGCAAATGCGAGTTGCAGCTGGACTTCATAGCTAAAGTGCTGAATAGTTATGAAGAGTTAATGTGAAGTGCCAACTCAGGTGTTGTCCTTGCCACTTGACCATGGTTTAAAATTATGAGGTCCGTCGCCAAACGCCCTCGTGTAGCTGAACAGTTCAACGTTAATATTTACTCACTCACTCACTCCTGGGTTAACATTCATCCTTCATTTGAAATGTACTGTCAAAATTATATTTTAAACAAGATTTTTTAAGCAATGCAAGTTTTAAAAATGCTTTATGACTGATGCAAAATAAATTATTAGTGTAAGCAACTTTATTCGATTTTTTTCCCCGACAAATGCTTTTTGAGCTCTTTAGAAAAAAATGCCAGTAAATATACAATGTATTACTATTTATCTTAAATATATTTTACTACCTATTACATATTGTTTTTGTAAATATTGTTCATAAGAATTTTTGAAATCCTCTTTTAATTAAATAGTTTGTGAATTTTGTTTAATAGTGCACAGTAAATAATTTAATTCACTCTCAAAAGGAAATAATATTTTTAAAAAACCTTCAGCCTTTTTAATTATTTTTTAAAAAAATATCACAAATTCTCAGAGAATAATGAATGAAGTGTATGATTTCAACAAATATTCTCACGTAAAAGTAATAATGAATTCGTTAACATATGTATTATATTTGCTTCTGATATTTATTGATAAATATAACACATCAGAACTGATGAAAATGCATCATAATATGATAAATTTTTAATAAAAAAAACTTCCAACAATCCAATGACATAAAAGAAAATAAAGTTAAAAGTCTTAATTGGTAATTGAAACAAATATTTTGTCATCTAATATTTTTACGTTTGGTGACTAGTTTGAAATTATTTTATTTTAACTTTTCTCCAACAATAGAATAAAGTTTAATTTAGTTTTCAACCAAAGGGAGAATTGCTTACAACTTAATAGTTATAAAAAAAGCAAAATCTTTAGAAACAAAACTCAGAAGTTTTCAAAGCAGATTCTACTAAAAAAAGGGGGGATGTATTTGTTACATCATTTTGTTTAATAGCCTGCAGGCCACATTTTTTTTCCTTTCTTTTCTAACTTTGCAAATTTAATTTATTTTGAATAAAATACAATGGATATATTTAATAGAATTTTATTTCTTTCTAATAATCAGTTTAAACTGGCTTTAACACGCATTTCGATAAATCTTATTAACTTATTAAGCAAGTAAATACATTCATCTTATTAAACAAAAAAATATATATATTGGGAAATGTAAAAAATGAACAAAAACAGCAAAAACTAATAAAAATTCCACAGATTCATCACCTTTTTAGGGTTTTTCTTTTAACAAACAACATTTTTTAAAACATAAAAATGTTGAATGTATTGAGAAAAAATTAATATGGTTTCATAACATGCTTTTCTTCATAAATAAAACTGTTTATTTCAATTGATTTAATTCACAGAAGTGCGTCGTAACTTTATCACGTTATTAAGTAAACTTTCGCAACGGGAAAGACATGAATGATAAGGGAAAAATAGATAGAAACATAAAGTGCTACTTCATACAGTTTTGTCTTAATTTTTTGTTTCACCTTTTTCCAATTATTCCATAATTTTTTACACTTTAAAGGTAAACTTAAATTTTATTACTAAGCTCATTTTTTATGTTAAAGCTCTCTGTCTATCAACCACCCTATATTTATGATTAACCGTGTATTAACGTCACGCGTAAAAATAAGATGAGGGTAATAGGAAAAGGACTATGTGTAATTTTGAAACAATCAAGTGACAAAGGCAACACTCGGCTCCCTTCCCTCTCTCCAAACAAACATCATACCAGCAAATACTCTGAGTCACAACAGATTAAAGAACATCCTTCCCATAATGTGGCATACAGAGAAACGTAAATGGGAAATAAGGTATAAAAACGGAATTTTCGACGGCTAGAAATACTAGTGTGTCTTATGCGTGCATGCGTGCTTATTTCTAACCACCGTAAAATCCGGCATATAACGCTCACTTTTAACACAAAAAAGTTTTATAAAAAAAATTTTTTTAGTCAATTCCTACTTACAAGGAGAGGGAACGACTAAGGAAATTCATTAGGATCGAGACTTGGTGTAAAAGTAGTACTCCTTTAGGGTGTTCACCCCTCAATGTAATTCCGCCGAATGGCCAGTCAATTCAGAGAAATTAGGCTTCGAAATTCATGATTAGCTTTTATACAATTAAATTTTAATAACATCCAACGATTCTGTAGCTTGATTGGCAAATCGTCTGCTTACTATGCATAAGGTCAGGGTTCGATTCCACGCGATCAACTTTTTTTCTTCAATTCATTTAACTATTTTTTTAAATTAAATTTTATTTATGAAAGGTTTATTAAATATTAAATGATATTTTATGTAATTATTTTGCATTTTATAAAGTGAAAAAATTACTGTAATTATATAAATAATTATATTAAATTTTATAAATATATTTTATATTATTAAATAACATTTATAATAAAATATATAATAAATATTAAATATTTCACATAAAAATTGGTTACAAATAGTTTTATAATGTGAAATACAATATACTATAAGTAAAATATTATATAAAATAATTTATAAATGATTTCGGGGAATCGAACCCTGACTTCATTCATAGTAAGCAGATGATTTACCAACCAAGCTACAGAATCGTTGGATGAAATAAAAATTTAATTGTATAAAAGATAAGCATGAAATTTGAAGCCTAATTTCTCCGAATTGACTGGCCATTCGGCGGAATTACATTGAGGGGTGAACACCCTAAAGGAGTACTACTATTACACCAAGTCTCGATCCCAAATAAATTTCCTTAGTCGTGCCCTCTCCCCGTTAGATCAACAAAGAAAAATTTTATTTTAGCTACTTTTCATTAAATAGCTACAATTAATATACATGTATAGAATCACAACATTAAGTGGTAATTGATTTTTTAATTATCACTAAAGTATCGTATTGTTATCTAAAACAATCGTGTATATGAAATTTCAGTTCGACTGAATGCTTTAAAACGTGAGAAAAAAAATATTTTAAAGTTTTGACTCAAGTCTTCCAGAGGTCACTAAGTCGCCAAGAATGATACCAACGTTGCTGAATTTGTAATTCTTTGAATAATTAGTTTTATTCAATTAATTTTTAATAACTGTGATTAAATTACTATATTGTCATCCAAAATAATCATGTATATAAAATTTCAGCTCAATTGAGCGTTTTAAAATGTATTTTATTAACGATTGAAAATTCCAACAAGGTAAATAAATAAATAGAGAGTGTGAGTTAATAGTAGGAATTGAAAAATAAGATCGAAATTTTTACGGGTGCACGTTATACGCCAGAAATAAAAATGAGAGGGAAAAAATTAGACTTCTTCATAGATCGAAATACTGTTTATTTAAAAGAAACGATATTCCTTATGAACTTAAAGAGAGGTGTAGTTTTAAAAACATATATTTTTTCTAAATCTTGAAATAATACCTCGAATAAATTACTTAAAAGCATACGAGTATTATATTTTTGGTTTCTTCGTAAAAAAGGAGGTTCGCGTTATACGGCGAATATACCAAAAAATTTTAAAAATGCAGCTTGAAATTATAGGTGCGCATTATACACTGGATTTTACGATAGTTCAACTACTACCTTAATTTGCATGGAGGATATTAAAGGGTGTTTTTTTAGAGGTATAGAACTTTAAATTGCAATAAAACAACGATGTATTATTCGATTGACATGAATTTTTTTATTCGAAAGATAATCTTCTGGAATTACATTTTAAATATGATTTCTGGCATAGGACTGCCACGGATGGCTCGGATGTAGTCCAATCTGGACGTCCAATTTTTGATGACTTTTTCCAACATTCGTGGCCGTATATCGGCAATAACACGGCGAATGTTGTCTTCCAAATGGTCAAGCGTTTGTGGCTTATCCGCATAGACCAATGACTTTACATAGCCCCACAGAAAATAGTCTAGCGGTGTTAAATCACAAGATCTTGGAAGCCAATTCACAGGTCCAGAACGTAAAATTAGGTGGTCACCAAACGTGTCTTTCAATCAATCGATTGTGGCACGAGCTGTGTGACATGTTGCGCCGTCTTGTTGGAACCACAGCTCCTGGACATCATGATTGTTCAATTCAGGAATGAAAAAGTTAGTAATCAGGGCTCTATACCGATCACCATTGACTGTAACGTTGTGGCCTTCATCGTTTTTCAAGAAGGATCCACCAGCCCATAAAGCGCACCAAACAGTCAGTTTTTCTGGATGTAACGGTGTTTCGAAATACACTTGTGGATTAGCTTCACTCCAAATGCGGCAGTTTTGTTTGTTGACGTAGCCATTCAACCAGAAGTGCGCTTCATCACTAAGCAAAATTCGCTTATGAAAATTGACCATTATTTTAGAAATAAAAGAGCACAATTTGAAAGCGTTGTTCAGGCGTGAGTCTATTCATGATGAATTGCCAAACCAAACTGAGAATAAATCACTTGACAGCTGTTAAATCGGTCGCCATCTTGGAAAGTAATGCCATCTTAAACTTCTATACCAGGGGAAAAAAACACTCTTGATAAGAGTAAATGTGCTTAAAAAGACTTGAAACTTATCCGAAAAAGACTATCTGTATAATTTAATTTTGTCATCTACATTCTTGTTTACTTTTACCATTTGGAAACACTGTATTATATTGAAATAACTACAAAAGTTTATGAAAACTTGTTTTAAATTTCTTTGACAGACCCAGCTTCAGAAATGACTCAAGAATATATACAATCAGTAAAGGAAGTTTACAAAATAAACATACATTAACTTTATATTTACTTATCACTTTGAATTCATGAACTAAACACACATAAAGCAATTAGAAATTTAATAATATTGTTTTTACTTTGCATGCAAAATCATTTAAAATAAGGATTGATGTATTTATTGCTTTATCTGAAAAAAAACATAAAATATGAATGAAAAAATATGGCAAAATCCAACAAGTGTTTATATTCATATTTAAGCCAAAAATTGCGGTAAGCAGCTTTGATTTATTATTGGGAATCAGTTAAGTTAAACTAAGTTTGTTGGTTAAACACATAAGTTTTGGTTTTCTTTAAAAGTTTATGATTTTTTAATCAGATATTTTAAGGGGGAGAGGAGTAATTGTCAATTTTTAAAACATCTGAGAAAGCTTCATCGTCTATTATAAAGGGTGTTTTTTTAGAGGTATAGAACTTTAAATTGCAATAAAACAACGATGTATTATTCGATTGACATGAATTTTTTTTATTCGAAAGATAATCTTGTGGCATTACATTTTAAGTATGATTTCTGGCAGAGGACTGCCACGGATGGCTCGGATGTAGTCCAATCTGGACGTCCAATTTTCGATGACTTTTTGAAACATTTGTGGCCGTATATCGGCAATAACATTGCGAATGTTGTCTTCCAAATGATCAAGCGTTTGTGGCTTATCCGCATAGACCAATGACTTTACATAGCCCCACAGAAAATAGTCTAGCGGTGTTAAATCACAAGATCTTGGAAGCCAATTCACAGGTCCAGAACGTGAAATTAGGCGGTCACCCAACGTGTCTTTCAATAAATCGATTGTGGCACGAGCTGTGTGACATATTGCGCCGTCTTGTTGGAACCACAGCTCCTGGACATCATGATTGTTCAATTCGGGAATGAAAAAGTTAGTAATCATGACTCTATACCTATCACCATTGACTGTAACGTTGTGGCCTTCATCGTTTTTGAAGAAGTACGGACCAATGATTCCACCAGCCCATAAAGCGCACCAAACAGTCAGTTTTTCTGGATGTAACGGTGTTTCGAAATACACTTGTGGATTAGCTTCACTCCAAATGCGGCAGTTTTGTTTGTTGACGTAGCCATTCAACCAGAAGTGCGCTTCATCACTAAGCAAAATTCGCTTATGAAAATCGACCATTATTTTAGAAATAAAAGAGCACAATTTGAAAGCGTTGTTCAGGCGTGAGTCTATTCATGATGAATTGCCAAACCAAACTGAGAATAAATCACTTGACAGCTGTTAAATCGGTCGCCATCTTGGAAAGTAATGCCAACTTAAACTTCTATACCTGGAAAAAAAACACTCTGTATTAATATCTATTTTAAATTTTTACTATTGTTTTGAATGTTATATTTTGTGTTTTAATGTATCTTTCAATTATCAAAATATTCACGTAAAATTAATTGATGTTGATAAAATAATACACTGTATTTAGAAATACTGAAACTTTGTGAAGCCTATTTCTAATCATTATCATTTACAAATTTGTACTTTAAAAAATGCGTGTATTTCACATGCACTGTTTTGGGCATTATAGCACAGTGAATAATAAACACTTTTACATATAAGCAAAGAAAAAGTCAAAACTCAATGTTTTACACACTCACTCAGAACATTATTACTATATACCAGTGGTTCTTAAACTTTTGCAAGGTATAAGAGAGGAAGGTATAAAAGAAAACTTAACCCCCCTTTGAGTATCAGTATGACATCGCGGATCTCCAAGAATTTGTGAACATCCCTCCCGAATTAATATTCTTGATCAAAATACTAGTAGAGTTTCCTCTTGGGGACTCTTTAGTAATCATGTCTAGTTTGACACAGCATTCAATTTGTTCACGAAGCCTTTCAGAATTTGTCAAAGAGGGAAATCTCAACGTTACAAGAGAGACTTCGAGGAGGTGGTGTGGACGCCCAGGGATCCATGGACCACAGTTTAAGAACCGCTGCTATATACATATAAGTATATAAAAAATATTTTTCCATTAAAACTATTGTTCTAATTATTAAATGATAGTTACTGAAACATAAATTTTTAATAACAAAAGTAGAAACTGTATTTCGAAACTGGAATTAATTCCTGAATATGCTACAAACTATAGATTTAAATCCAATGTATATTTTAAACAATGCTTATGCATATTTGGTATTTTGTCATGTTGGAATTGTACTTGTGGTGAAGGTGTAGAAGATAAAGAGAATATCTTTCTGTTTTGCAATCTTCATGAAATACCTAGATCTGATTTCAGAAATAATTTAATAAACCTCTCAATAAATTGGCATTTTATTTTTCAGATCTTTTTAAGCGATTGGAGATTTTCATTTTCCTATCTAATTTTGTTCATAATTTAAATTTTTTTGAGTCCTAGTGTATTATTACTTACTTTTGTAAGCCTCGTGGCATACTTTGTGGTATACGAGGAGTTTTGTCTAGTTGATTAAATAATAAAAAATCCAATGTGTATAAAGTGATCACATTAAAACTCAAAAAATTATTTCAAGGCTTTTAGTTATCAAAAAATATAGAAATATGCATAAAATTTTATAATATGAAGATTAACATAAAAGGAAGCATCTCACAAAATACAAACTAGTTAAGTTCCCAAGTTCTTATAGGGAAAAAAAAAGATCGTCGGAAGTAAAATTAAGAACAAAAGACCTGATAGATTAATTTAAATCAGCATAGTAATTGTTTTCGTACAAATTACGTGTAAAATAAACTAAAAAGTGAAAAGTATAAAGGCATTTTTTAAAAAAAAACTAGTATATGACTTTCTCATAAATTATTTATCAAATTTTAAATTCATAAATACGACAAGGAATGATTTTCCTTTGGAAATTAGGATAAATATGTTACTTAAAAAATATGTATGCCTTTTAAAGTTATATTGTTCCTTTATAAAAGGTTTCCAATTTAATATTTCAAACAATTTAAATTAATATGCCTTTTTTTTTTGCATATGTACAAGCTACATTTTAAAAGGGTTTTAGGAAAGAATCGTGCGAATGAAGGTTGATTATTGTACAATATTTTTGTGGCTTACACCATAAGATAAACTTTTCATAACATACTTTAAACAATTCCTGCTATTTCACAGTGTTAAATCATTCGATTAATGATAAAAAGAAAAATTATAAAGTAACAACTATTCATACGCTAACACAAAAAGAAAAAAAAATCATTTTTTCTGTAAAACACTTTTCTCTGCATTATACAACTTTCGACAGTGAAGTATTATTGTTACATTTACTAACGAGCTCTAAATAAACCTGCATAGGTACATCATTATAGCAAATATACACGATAATTAAAAGTATACGTGATAATAGTAATAGTGTAAATAAGTGTTTTCTAGATTCGTTACATTAATACATATGTTACCGACAAAGTATGAAATCCAGCATTCTATAGAATGCCTAGGCATTGTATAGAATGTCTAAAACTATTAGGCATTCTATAGAATGCCTAATGAGAAACCGGCAAAGTATGAAATACATCTCCGATTCGTTTCGAATATTGTGTGGCAAAGCGCGAGACTTTTAACGCGTGCCTCGGGCTCAGAATTTGTCAGTTGAACATTGTGGTTTGTTCGGGAGGGTCAAAATACTCAATTTTACTTAAACTTGTTCAGTAAAAAATTGGGTTTTTTTCCTGTGCTGCGTGAAAATGGTGAGGTAAATTGTAGTGTTGGAGAAGGAGTTATAGTCTATAGCTAAGACAGGCAAACTATGGCACACGGTACAATTAACAGTGGCACTCAGCACTACTCAACAAATTTGTCAATTTTTGAATGAACTTCATAAATTTGTAATAGACCTTATTTGACACACATCTCCAGAATTTGGACAATTAAGGAATTATAAAAAAGTTTGAAAGATAACTTCAAAGTAAATTTACAGTTTTTTTGTAAATTATTGAATGCCACAGCTGGAGATATTTAATTGTGTTTGAAGAGAGAAAATTGCTAATGTATTCTGCTTTTCCGCTTTTAGTTCTACATATCTAAGTAAAATATCTTTTCTCATACGAAAAATATTCCGAGTCCGTAAAGAAATTGTTTAAGAGTAG
The DNA here is from genome assembly GCA_019973935.1 of Trichonephila clavipes. NCBI lineage: Eukaryota > Metazoa > Arthropoda > Arachnida > Araneae > Nephilidae > Trichonephila > Trichonephila clavipes. Next base: position 573,291 of record BMAU01021276.1, on the reverse strand, counting down.
TTGGTAGGGCCTATACGGACAATGTTAAATTGAGCCATTTATTAACCTGTTTCTCCCAAATTGTTGAATATAAAAACTTCAAACTTTTTGGCTGTATAATAATTAGGCTTTTTTATTTAAATAACAGTAAAATGTTTCAAATATATTGTTTACTTTTTTCAAAAAAATTCATCGTAAAAGTATCGCTTTGAAATTTGTGAAAATTGTCATTTTTTTACGATAACTGCTTCTGAGCAAAATATTTTGGGAAGATCTCCAACAAAGTAGCTCTATTATATATAGTTACATATTATTTATGTGCAGTAAAAATTGCAAATATATTAATTTTTTTATATTCTTTGAAAAAGGTACACGTAGTTTGAAAACAATCATTCTGAGATAATTGCATTTTAAGTGTAAAAAGGCACTTAATTACAAAAATAATGAATTACAACATGTATTTACCCTATTTTATTAAACATTAGTATCTTGTTATTTTTTAAACATAAAATATAAAACAAAAAAGCCTTAAAATGATCAGAAATAATAATATATAATAATTTTCAGTTTTCGTTCAACGAGATTTTTTTTATCATTTTGCATCAATTTTCACAAATTATGTAACAATCTGTGAAGAATTTTTAACTTCAATGCATTATAAATATCAAATTTGACCTTGTAACATCATAAATATATAGTAAACATGTATCAATATGTAAAAGTCATGATTTGGGAATATGTGATTTTACGACGTTAGAAAAATATAACTATGGATTTGTATCTTTCCATGCAAACACAATTTCTAAAAGTTTCAAAATTCAAAATTTTCTCTAAACTGTATAAAGGATTTCTAAAAAGTCAAAAATAAAACTGTTTTTATGTTTTTAAATATGATATTGGTGTATTTTTATGCATGTAACAAACTTCTCGCAACGACAAAAAGCATTACACACCTGAGTTGTTGTTAGTTACCTATTATTGAAAAACTTTTGAATTATTAAAGCTTAAAAACTTGTCTGAACAATAAATAAATATTAATATTTGCAAATAAGTGAAATATTTAAAATATATTGCTTAGTTTTCTCAAAAACATGTAACAAAAATATCACTATGAATTTTTAAAAAAATTGACATTTTTTGTCACGATATATGGACTCCAGTCAAATATTTTGGGGAACTCCTCAAAAAACTCACAGGAATATATATAGTTACATATCAGTAACATATGAGGGGAAAATTTTATACACATTTATACCTTATATTCTGAGAAAAAGATGAATACAGTTTTAAAAACATCATTTTTGAAAAAATTGAATTTTGACTATAAAGTGCCATTTTATAACAAAAATCATGAATTACAGCATGTATTTGTCCCATTTTATTAAACATTAGCATCTTTGCAATTTATTTTGCATAAAATAGTAAACAAAAAAGTCTTAAATTGCCCAGAACAGCATTTTTCAGTTTTTTTAACGAGAAATCATCAAACTTTTCTCAAATACTGAATCAATTTTTAAACAATTTGTAGCTTTCATACATTACAGATATTAAATTTGAACAGAAAGCATCATAAATATAATGTGAAAATATATCAAAATGGTTTTGGTGTGAATTTGAGATGGTATTTAAAAATACCTGATTATATATATACGACGTTTCTTAAATTTTCGTTAGGTTTTCGTAACATTATCATTGGGTCTTGTTGTTGCAGACAGTTTCTAAGTTTAAAACTTCAAATTTACTTTAAACTGGACAAATGATTTCTAAAACAGACAAAATAAAACTGTTTCTATGTTCTTAAACATAAAATTTATGTATTTTTATGTATGTAACAAGCTTCTCGCAAAGACAACAAACATGACATTTAATGTCTCATCTCATACCTTTTCTCAGAAACTATTAAACATAAAGACTCAAATTTTTATTTATATTAATTAGACATTATATTTATACTGAAGTGAATTTTTTTAAATGTAATAATTAGTTTTTTCAAAGACAAACTTTTAGTTTACCGAACAATTATTATTATGAATTTATTAAAAATTGTAATTTTTTGTTATGATAACTGATTTATATTTAAATGTTTTAAGAATATTTCAAAAATGTCACTTCAGTATACACCATTGCATTTAAGAAACATGCACACAGTAAATTTACACAATTTTAAAAATATAAATTTTAAACATGCATACAGTAAATTTACACAATTTTAAAAAAATAAGTTTTTGAAAACAGAAATTTTTATAAAAAAATCTTACCTTTGTATTGAATTTAATCCAAATTTTTGTATCACATAATTGTAACTTCAAGTATTTTTGAAATATTTTTAGCGTTTTTCTAAGCCTATTAAAGTTTTATTTAGCTAGTATTACTAATTATTTAAACTAAATTTAAAGTGAAGAACGGGTTTAAATTTAGGTAAAATCACTAAATATTAAATATAACATTCAAATTAAAACCACGCTTCCAAATTTGGCAGAAAATTTTTTTGCATATCTAACGCAGTTAAATTTGCAGTTACTATACAGGCATCTATTGCGTATTAATAAAAATAAATTGACGCTTTACAACTTTGCTCCAGATTTAAAAAGACAATGTTTACATTTCTATCTGTCAAATGGGCGTGGTTCATAAGCTGATTATTTTTTTAAAATCATTTTAAAGTACTTCTTATTCATATAATGGCTTGTATGTTACATCAATGGAAAGCTCTTGATTAGGGGTTTATAGAGATATCAAAATCTCAAAATCATTTTTAAAAGGGGTCTACCCTACTTAAGATATGTGACTACCCCCCAAAAAAATTCACCGTTTTAGTGCAAACTTTTGAAATTTCTTTTATGTTTTTATTTTAAAGCCCATACATACATTTGAGATTCCAAAAACACTCAATTTTTTTCTACGATATATTTAGAAGCAAAGTTATAGCATAATTAGTAAACCGAAAATTGAGTTTACAAAACCGGAAGTAGATCCCTACGCAAAATATATTTAAGATATTGAATTAAAATTTTCAAAACATGTTTTATTTAGTTCTATCTGTATTATGAATCAAAATCTAATCTCTGTGCATGTATTTATGTACTTCATTGCTTTTGTACTTATGAAAAAAAATCATTAATTTTTTAAAAAATCATGTTTTTGCATAAAATTTGGCATATTTAAAAAACTTTCAAAAGTATTACGAATATTTTAATTTCTAGCATATATAAAGATGTTATTCACGTACTGTACAAATATTATTTGAATACATTATATTAGAATTTTGTGTAACTGCAATTTTTCATCAAAATTTCACTAAAAACGACAATTGTTGTAGTCTACAAAACTCCCCGGGAAAACAGCAAAAGATTAAAAAAAAAAGTCCGATTTATTTAAACATGAAGCAAAAGAAATCTTGACCTACAAATATGGTGAGTTTAAAAAATTTACAATTAGTAGAAACCTTTTTATACTGTATTAAAATCTTTAAATGTATTTTCTGAGAAACTACGTTTTTCAATTTTTTGCTGCACAGTAAAGTTCACTACAGGTTTTCTTTTAAAGATATTGAATTGAAATTTTCAGAAAATGTTTTATTTAGTTTTATCTGCAGTCTACACTATTATCTGATCTCTCTGCATATATTTAAGTATTTTATTGCACTTTTGGTGAGAAAAAGACATTAGTTTCTTGTAAAAAATTGAGTTCATGCATAAAAATTGACATATTTCAAAAACTTTCAAAAGTATTAAAATTCTTATACTTGCAAGTACAAATAATGATGTTATTTGTGTACTGTATAAATATTATTTGAATATATTAATTAGAATTTTCAACACAAGCCTTACCGTAACTACTATTTTTCACTAAAATTTCACCCAAAATTCCCAATATACCCAAAACTATTTTTAATTTTGTGGAAATTGTGCGTGAATTCCTAGTTTTATCCCCCATTTCAAATAAAAAGGTGTTTATTTAGTTAAAATTTTTTATATATTTCAAAAAACAGTGCTCCGAAGGTAGTCACATACCTTAACAACTGAATGCTCAGAATCATATCAAAGTAAAAGTCACAAATTACACCACATTTTTTGCGATATGAAAGTAGAGCGAAGCAGCACTAGGTTCACACTAAATATTTTATTTAACTGTAATCAGGGGAAATACTTATACTTTACGTTGTTTATTTCTTATTTTAATAAATATGTTTAAAAAACATAATATACGTACAATTTCGATAATAAGGATAAGTTATAGGATCAAAGATAGCTAATGAGCATTTGAAGTAAATTTTTTTTGATGACGTAAATATCGCCAGATGATAAATATAAATTATATCAGTGCAAATATTTATTTTCTTATTATGTCAGAAAGTATTTTGTTATACTTCATTCCAGTAAGTTAATTTTTTTTAACCTTTTATTTTCGATATGCTCGCCCCCCCCTAGGGGAAGCGCCCCACAGTTTGAGAAACACTGTAGTAGTGTGATCAAATTCTATGGAAAACCTCTTGAAGTACTATCCATTCATCATTTGAGTCCAGTTTAAAAATATGAAATCCAACACCAGTAGACCTTGTGTAGCTCTAGTGTGATATTAGTACGAATTATCAATATTAATCCCAATGAGAGCTCATTTTCTCCCAATAGTAATGATCTTGCTTATCTCGCTTTACCTCGTACCCTCTCAATCCTTTATTCAATTATAGCACTATTTATACTCTTGTAATAATTTCTGAAGAGGACTCGTACTAAGAAATATGAAATGCCTCGAAGCAGTCAAGCTTTCTCCATTTATATCTTGCGAGACGAGTCAAACACACGCCGTTGACTGAGTCAATAAGACCCCAAACAAACATATTGGCAAGACGTACACAAGCATACATTTCATTTGTTTGCTGTCAGCATTAGAAACAAGGTGCTTCTGAAACACACTCCTTCGGAGAAACTGGATATTAAATGTTCGAGTATTGTTATTTCCGCCTATATCGAATTACTGTCATCTAATAATTAGGGATGGTGGAACAGAGAGAGCAGAAGAGGAGCCGAATAACTGAGTAAATATCATGTGTGTAAAGTTCCCCTCGCGAAAAATAATGCGTATTCTTAACAGGACTAGACAAACTGATTTTGGTTTGTTTGTACAGCATTACAAAATTGTGGATTTGGAATTCGAATTAAGTTTGCTACGTCCTGGAACGCTTTGTCACGGTTGGATTTGTTCCGTTGGAATAAGCTTTTTGCCTACGGTGATTTTATTGTTGGAGTTATGAGATTTAATATTTGTATCGAATGTGTGTTGTGATTTTAATAGTTTTATATCTCCTTTTGTTAGCATGCGTCTCACTCTCTCTCTAGTTTCCAGGATGTTAAATTTGCAAAATTATTTTCAAAAACAACGATTGTTTGACTTCGAAAATAAATTAAATAAATGTTCTAAAAGTGAGAGAGCAAATAAAATTTTCATTTCTGAATAAATTAAACCAATTCGATTGCTGGAGGACATAAGCAGACAGAATGCACTAAAAACTCACCGTCTAGGCATTGGCGCTTTGCTTAAAATGAGAAAATACTTAAAATTGTGTTAATTAATATTAAAAATCAGTTATTGTGCATTGATTTATGAGAGAACTCTTATCAGATGCATGTATGCACAGTCATCAACTGCATTACAATATGTGAATTTTCTCAAACCAATTCATTCGAAAAAATTTCTTTATCACCAAAACAATAAATTAATTATTGAATATTTCAATTCAAGTATGTTGCTTCTGTTTTATTAAAGTAGGGATCTTCAAACAGTGGTCCGCTGAAGGTATTTTAGAGGCCTTTCATTTGAATCTAAGGCAAATTCAGGAAAAATTGCCTTGTCTGTTTCTGCCGTATAAAGCGCCTTTTTTTTCTGTTATTCTTGATATTTAAAACATTTTATTGATATGAGTGGTATCCATTTGAGATAAAATTTTCTGAAACTGACGAATTTTTCAAAAATGTCACTGTATCTTAAATCATTTTAAATATAAAAAATCTAACTATGCATAAAATCTCAGAAGTTTTCAGATGAAAATGTAGACTTTTATCTTTAACACGCAAAGTATTTTAATTCGACCAATGGTGTAACGGAGAATATTAGGCCCCCCTGCAAAATTAGGTTTGGGGTACCAAGCTTATCTTACAAAGGATTGCGTACTTGATGTCAGTCAGGTTTTGGGCTCATTAGAGATCCTGCCCCCCCCCCTCACTGCGACGCGGGGGTGTATGTTACGCCACTGAATTCGACTTCAATTGAACCTTTTTGAAACCAATATATATATATATATATATATATATATATATATATATATATATATATATATATATATATATATATATCTGTAACCCCATCTCTTCCCTTAGAATCAGTTGTAGTCTTGAAAAACAAATCTCCCTTTTTTATATAAATATCCTGACTACAATATTTTTTTGACAGTCGTGTGCCTCGCGGGTCATTGTGGATTTATTGATATGTTCCTCGAGCGTTAAGAGTTGAAGACCCTTATATTAGCGCATTTGTTTGTTTTTATATTTTGTTATTACTTAATTGAAATGATCTGTAGGAATGTAAGATGAATATGCTTCCCTCATTGGTCCAGTTGTACTGGAGGTTTCTTATTTTCTCAATATATCACACAACAGTGAAGAATTCAGCTCCAGAAAAATATTTATAACCTGAATTTTCTCTTTTTCCTTTATTCTCATTTTATTAAAAAATACAATTCGTAAAAATTTAAGCCTTCAAAAAATCTTACACATTATTATATTTATTACTGTACTGCCTAGTGGTTATGATCACACACTCGTAGCCAGCATGCTATGAGTTCGAGCCCTAGTGTAACCTGAATACCTGATGTGTAGAGGAGCTGATGCACGCTAATTTCTGTTAAGACTCAAAATTTACCTGCTGGCGTAGTGGAGTAATTTCGTGAGGGGATACCAACTCATGCATCATCTTCGTCATTTGACAGAGGTTCGTTGTCAATATCCTTTGTGTTTTGTCTCAGTGCGACGTTAATAAGCCCTCATTCGCTTGCTACTGTAACCTGATAGCGTTTAGTATGCTTAGGTTCAATAGACGAGGCAAAAAAATATGAGCGGAAAAGTAAGTTCAAGAGAGTGATTGCTGGACAATTAGCATTTATACGTTTTACTGTTGTCTCCGAAGCGTGTTTTGTTTTCATTTTATTATGAAACAAACAGATAACACATCCAAAATTGTCATTTCACTATCTGAGTAAGCAAGTGTGAGAGTTATATTAACGTGGCATTTCAAAGGAATACGATAGTTATTGGCATTAGACCTCAATTTTGTACCTCGGTCAAGTGGTGAGGATGACACCTGATTTGGCACCCCCTTCCTCTCCTTACTATCCCACCACACAAACTGGAGGACATTGAGCCTCAACAGGTTTAACTTGTTCATTATCTGAGAATCTCGCTTAAGACATTTACATTTCCTACAAAAAAAGTTGCCTTTTATACAATCTATAAACTAGTGTTTCTCAAACATTCAATACCCGCTCGCGACTCGGTATTTAATGATTTTTTTCATCGCACTCTCCACCATATAATAACAAAGTATTGAACTTTGAAGCTAAATCCGCAATACGATTTTAACCTCTTAAGTGCCACTTGCTTATAGACTGCGGGAGCCCAGTGGTCAGGTTATCGGATCATGGCAGGCATGTTATGAGTTCGAGCCCAATACCACTAAAGATTCGCCGTGTAGGGCAGCGATGCACGATAAATCTGTCGAGAGTTGAAACGTCCTCCCGTCGGTGAGGAGTGGTAGTTAGGAGAGGGTGGTGCCAGCTCGGGTGTCGTCCACGTCACTTGACCATGGTTCAAAATAACGTTGTCCGTCACCAAAAGCCTTCGCTTAGCTTAACAATGCGACGTTAATATTTATTCACTCATTCACTCGCCACTGGTTTATATATATATAAAAGTCTCGCTCAGCCAAAGTAAAGGGTGTTTTTTTAGAGGTATAGAACTTTAAATTGCAATAAAACAACGATGTATTATTCGATTGACATGAATTTTTTTTATTCGAAAGATAATCTTGTGGCATTACATTTTAAATATGATTTCTGGCATAGGACTGCCACGGATGGCTCGGATGTAGTCCAATCTGAACGTCCAACTTTCGATGACTTTTTCCATCATTTGTGGCCGTATATCGGCAATAACACGGCGAATGTTGTGTTCCAAATGGTCAAGCGTTTGTGGCTTATCCGCATAGACCAATGACTTTACATAGCCCCACAGAAAATAGTCTAGCGGTGTTAAATCACAAGATCTTGGAGGCCAATTCTCAGGTCCAAAACGTGAAATTAGGCGGTCACCCAACGTGTCTTTCAATAAATCGTTTGTGGCACGAGCTGTGTGACATGTTGCGCTGTCTCGTTGGAACCACAGCTCCTGGACATCATGATTGTTCAATTCAAGAATGAAAAAGTTAGTAATCATGGCTCTATACCGATCACCATTGACTGTAACGTTGTGGCCTTCATCGTTTTTGAAGGATTCCACCAGCCCATAAAGCGCACCAAACAGTCAGTTTTTCTGGATGTAACGGTGTTTCGACATACACTTGTGGATTAGCTTCACTCCAAATGCGGCAGTTTTGTCTGTTGACGTAGCCCTTCAACCAGAAGTGCGCTTCATCGCTAAACAAAATTTGCTTATGAAAATCGGGAACAACGGCAATCTCGTTTTGGGCCCCTTCGACGAATCTACGCCTTACTTGATGATCGTTTTGATGAATTGCCAAACCAAACTGAGAATAAATCACTTGACAGCTGTTAAATCGGTCGCCATCTTGGAATGTAATGGCAACTTAAACTTCTATACCTGGAAAAAAAAACACTCTGTACATCTTTTCAAAGTATGATTTTTTTCTGTGCACTGCTATTCATAAAATTATTCCGAAGGCTTTGGGATGCAGTAAAAAGACATTGACAGTATTTACAAAGGATTTACTTATTTCAGATGATTTGCTTATGTATTACTTTTCTTGTACCCCTCCTCGCCACAACACATCACATACGTCTACGTGGAAAACGGAGACACTGGGGAGCGAATCGCGTACCTTTTAATCGGAAGTTAAGAGATCAATTATAAGCCATACAAAAGATCAAGATAAGTGTTAATTTTTGAATGTAATTTTATATATGAGAAGCGCATGATGTCAATAGAAATTATTAAACTTGTTCTTATACCTTGGTATTGCTAAATTAATTATAAAATACATTGTGCAGTACTGATACATTTTTAGTGTATTATATTAGTGTAAATGTGTATTTATTGCTTATTATGTCAGAAAGTATTTTGTTTGTTTTCTTTCAGCAAATTAATAGTTTTTTAAGGGGAGTTGGAAACCTCTCTCTTTCTCTATACTGACAATGTTAAATTGGCTGTTTTTTCGATGTACCTTTTCTCAAAATCTGTTTTATGTACATGCTTGAAATTTTTCATACTATTAAAGTACACCTCTCTCATTATACTAAAATGAGCTTTTAGCTAATTTTGAATTTTTTAATAAATTATGAAATATTTTATCAAACATTGTGAAATTTGACCCATTTTTTACTTAAAAAATTTGTAAAAATTAAATTTTTGAGTTTTTTACAAAAACCTCATTTTAGTATATATTAGACATCATTATAAATAATTCATAAACAATTTACATACCTGTGAACAGTAGTTTCTCAGAAAAGGTACATCGCACATTAAAATTTACATTTTGAGATAAATTGATTTTAATGTATACAGTGAGACTTCTAATCAACGAGGAAATAAAAAAATAAAAGGCTTAGTTTAAAATAAAAGATACATGCTTTGGTTTATATCAGTCGTTACACTTTTAAGCAAAAACAAAGTAATTTGTTTACAATTTTCGCCATTAAAATGGACGTGGCCCAAATTCAATGATTATTTAAAAATACGTTTTAAGGGCTTCTAAATACCCTAGAGGTTAAAGTAAGGTATTTTTAGAAAGGTTAAAATCTATACAGTTTGAAAATGTAAAAATCTCAAATTGTCAAAAAAATAAGATTTTAGCTTTCCAACACCCCTTAAACAATCTTTTGTTTTCGACTTTTCATTATCCTCGTGCCCCTCTCGTTGAGTTATAATCCCCGCTATAAGGCGGCACGCCCCACAGATTGAGAAACGCGCTGATCTAAACGGGTCATTATAAGCAAAGTTTAGATGTGCTGATTGCGGTGTGAATGATTTCCCACTATGATCACAATTAAGAAAGGACCAAATAATTTGAGTCGTAAAGAAACTATCAAATAAACACAATAAAAAAAATAAAAGATTTTCACAGATTTACATTCTTAAAATTCGAAACTAACATTTTAATTTAAACAAAACAAAAAAATGAATTATTAAGAAAAAGAGATTTCTGATTCCTCTCTCGTTTCTTTTTTTCAAAGTTTGAGTTGGTGCAAAAGATTAAATTGAAATCCTGTATCAAATTCCATTTCCTTCTTTCAGAGCTTAACTCTGAAAAAAATGATTGAAATAAGATACTCGATTCAATTATATATGAATTTGTTCATATGTAGAACCTTACTATATAACCGATGTAAATTTTCATTAAAAACAGTTCTTCCTTTCTAGAATACATTTATTTTGCATTATTCCGCGATTTAACTAAAAACGTTGATAAATTTGTTTTTATATTTATTTTTTTTTTTTTTTGAAAGCATGATGTTTGTTTATTTGAATTCAAAGTTCTAACAAGTTTCGGATAAAAGTTAATTCATTGGGATTTTTTAATCTAGTGGTTTATTCTTATATCCATCATAGGTTTTACAATGAGTACTTTTTAAAAGCAGGGCTTCGAACCGTAATCTTTTTCGATGCAGTTACATATATATATATATATATATATATATATATATATATATATATATATATATATATATATATATATATATATATATCGGTTCAGTTCCGGTTTTCGTTCTGCTAAAAAATAACGGTTTTCGGTTCATTTCCAAATGAACAATTTTATTTTATGTATATTATTATTTACACTAAAAATATAATTTTATCACAAACGAAAAATGCAATTCTATTAAAACTTAGAAGATTGCATTCTTTTTTTAGTTTGTACACCATGTGAATCGATACAATTCACCAGCATAAACGATACGACAGGAGAGCTGAGAACGGCAGACATTGGCACTGTTATCCATTCTCAAAATCGCATTTGACAACTGGGTTCATGATTCTGGTTTGAGAGTGTGTCTATGAAGAGTGTGACATTATTACTGCAATGTTAGAATTACTTAGAACTCAATCTATGGTGTCTGGGGAATGATGTCAGGTCAAGTGCAACTTCCAAAAAAATAATCTAGGGTCAGTGGCGCACACAAGGGGAAAAGGGTCCCCAGGTCCGGACCCCTCCCCCTTAAGTCCTCGATTTTTTTTCTATTGATTATAATCCTATGTATATAATACATAAAATTTAATTAAATATTTGTTATTAATAATTAATCTTATTAATTAATGCTAATTATTTATTCAATGGTTAATTTTTACTGTTTTTTTGTTCTGAAAATCGATAAAATCAAAACAATATGGTGGGCAGTGTATTGGAGCATGGTAGACTTTCGACCCTGGACCCTTGGACATTTCCTGTGTGCGCCACTGTCTACCTGTAGTGATACCATGGGTGGTCAACTGACTTAGACTTTACTGAGTATAACCAATAGCACGATCTAACGAATCGAATAAAATTTCCTTTTACCTTATCTACCTCATTATGATTTACAGCAGTTTTTTTCATGTGATTTTTTTTTAATCACTACATGGAACATTAAGAAATATACATAAACAAAATACTCAACTTTGGGAAATTTAATCCGTTGTTGTTACTAATGCCACCTGATCGGCAAAGGCCCACGAAATTCATCATGGCAAAGGGCTAAGTGACGCTCGTCGTTATCCGTAACTTTGAGCACCATACAAGGGGCAGAACGATTTAGCTCGGTTTTACCCCAATTTAGAGGGAGAACACCCTGGAGTGGTCAGGAGCCTTCCACCAACCTCACAAGAGGACTTGCGGCTTGACGGCTATTTAAAGTACTCCCATGCCGCGAACGCACTATACATTTACAAGCATCCATGTCTTCTCCGGGATTCGAACCCAGTCCCAACGGTACAGCAGTCAGCGTCGCTAACCACTATACCGGATGCGCGACATCCGTTAGAGCTAATTAATTAATTAAAGATATTCAACTGTAAAATTATATACACTGCTCTCTTAAAATAGTCAGATCTTTTTCTAAGGTCTTCATTAACACATATACACAAAAAAATTGTAACAGACTTAAATTTTGACATTAGCTGTTTTTTCGGACAAAAATTATAATCCTCGCAATCCGCTGAAAAATGCCGTCAGCTGAAAACGCAATTTTTGCTATGAAACTATTCGCCTTCTTTGCTAAAATACTCATCATAGAACCCGAGCTGCCCTATATCTTAGAAGAGTTGATTTCAAAGAATATTCCTGCTAAGTATCGTCAGAATATTCGTGAAAATGGTTATTCTATGTAATTTTAAAGTGACTGATTATTATAAGTACCATCAGTAGATAAAGAGTTAAGCACAGAACAATAACTTGTAGTTTTAATAATCATCTTTATACTTCTCATTATCGTCCTTGCAGATCCACCTTTTCAAACATGGTAGATGTCAGGCACTTTAATCGAGCGTTAAACAGTTAGGAATGGGTCATACGGGCAGGAGTGAGCTCCAAATCCCAGCTTTAGTTTGATTCCATCGTCGGGCTACTTAAAAGCAGCAACAAAAGCAATGGGAGACGAGGAATCTCAAAGACGAGCCGCCGTGTAAATCAAATATTTGTTGTCTGGTTTCCACAGACGGCGATACACCGCGCTCTGTCTGATCAAACGAGACGCAACACCAGAAAGCGGGCATTAGAGTTGGATAGTTTGCTTTGAGGCAGGATAGACTCGAAAATGAAAGAAAAAAAATGGGGAGGGGATGTGAGTGAAAAATTTTTTTTCTCTCATTAACTTTGAAACTATTTTAAAAGTTATTTGCTTGTAATATGTATCTTCCGGTATGTTTGTGGGTAATTACATGGTATCTTTGGAAGTTGTGATTCATTTTGGCGCTCAATACCGTCATGATATTTTTATTATATGACCCAATATTTACTTTTGTAAGCACTATTTTGTATGAAATTTTCGAATAGTTGTTTTGAGGACATACTGGATGATTGGTAAAACTGGTAATAAAAAGTTTTAGAAAAGTTTAAACTCCAGTCATTTTTACTTTAGAAAAACAGTTTTATAAATTGCAATGCGGAATCCTCTGTGTTTGTATTTTATTTATTTTTTCAGCGTATAATCAGCATAATGAGCTTTTTGTTTAAGCTGTTAGTTTTACAAAAATTGTAAAATTCGGTTTTTGATAACGTTTTTACAAAGAAAAATATATTCTGCTGTGAAATGAGTTCTCACCTTTTTTTAACCGAAATTTCGAGTAGATTTCCCAATCTAGTGACGATCAAAGTAGATAAATTTCAAAGCCTTCAAATTATTAAAATCTAATTGTGTAACAACTGCTGATTTCAAGGAAATGGAAATACCACTAAAATAGAACACCAGTTCCGATTTCTTTTTACTGACATTTACTTACTTTATGTATTTATAACTAATTTGAGTTATTCTTCAGTTCACAGTAGGGAATTGTATGGGATAGTTTGATCTAATTTAGATCGATTTGAACCTAAACTTTTGGTTAATGGTATTTTGGTTCAACTGGATGGAAAGTTTTAAAATTAGCAAGCGCTAGTGATAAATCATAAAAATTTCATTTGTATTCTTTATTATAAGATAAAAGAAAAACACAAGAGATAAAATCTCTTATTTTCACAAATAAAAATATTTATATATATTAATTATTTTATGACATTAGTGCTTATTGATGCAGATAGATGTTTATTAACTTTGTCATTAATGCAGCTCCCGGGGCGTTAAATACATGAAAATCTCGGATTTCAGTTACAGTGAATGAAATTAAAAAATTCAAAATGGAATGTTCAGCTAATGATACATGTAAAAAAGTTTATCTATTCAAAAATTGTGATCTTAATTTTTTTTTTCAAATTTGAAATTTTTTATAATAGCAATAAAATACCTATTAAATAAAAAAGACAATTATTAATAAAATATTTGTGTATTTAAACAATGTACCTTTATATATATATATATAACATATCTTCTTCGACTTCATTTATTTGAATAATAGGTGGTGTATTGGAACAACTATTTTCGCAGTACTGTAGAAAAGCTGCACTACAGTATAAGTCACTCTTTCGACAACCGCAAGCAGCCGCACATCCCTTTTTGCAATTACAAAATAATATTTGCAATAGATGATCCGGAGCTGGCAATTGATTCATTGTTATTGTGATGAGCATGTTATTGAAATGCTTCCATCCCCAATTATCAATATCTACGTCATTTCCTAACCATATCTGGATTTGCAAGTACACTCTTTTTAGATGTTCAAATGCTGCATTAGTTATAGGAGGTAACGATGATAAAAGAAAACTTGTATTTTTTTCCGTTGCTTTTACGAAAGAATTGTATCTCAATGTATTCAAATCTTTAATTTTTGCCGATGCTCCATATAAACCCAAAATACATGTTACACTCGCTTGTGAAATATATTATTCGCGAGCCTTCGTTGACATTTTTGAATACTTCTGCTGATTTGTGAAGATAATGACATTTCTCAAAATTTTTGGCGAACTTAATTTTGCCTTTATTGAAAAACGCAGATGTAGTATCACAATCCGTGAAAGCATGTAAAAAAAGAACATGTTCTTTACATCTTGGAAGCGTTTCTTTTAAACTTCTCGAAGAAAATATTTTTTGTTGGACTTTGCCTTTGGAGGGTTTCAAAAAATATATTTCACGATCCTCGTTCACTAATGCCGTTAATATAACCAAGACGTCAATGTCTTCTGAAACTATAACAACATTGTTTGCTTCTAAATTAATTGCTGTATCAACAATTAATTTGTCTGCATCGCTCTCCACTTGGCATGTAAAAATATTATCAGCTAGTTTAATTCTCAATATTTCTATCAAGCGGCTTTTATTTTTATTATTCGACAAAAATTTATCTTGAGCTATTTTCAAAGTCATATTTTCATCGAATTGAATGTCTGCACATGTATTATTGTCTGAACATTATCCATTGTTTGAAAACTGTAATAGAAAATAATTAAATACTTCATTAATTAATTTACTGTATTTTATTCATTATTTTTTCACTTGAATTGACCTTTAATCATCAATTCAACTATTATTTAATCGATCTTCTAATAATTAACTGCATATTTTCAATCTATTTACTTTAACGAAGAAATCAAAATTCTTATGTAGAAGTTTGATAGGAAAAATCGTTTTCAATATAACTTCCGTCAGAAATATACAAAAATTTTTGTAAAATCACCAAATTTCAACTTTTAAATATACACAATGTGCTCAAGAGACGTGTCATTTATAACTGAACTAGCCCGAAAAATTCCCTTCAGGTGAATCTTGCAGCTGCTGCTGCCGTTCTGCCCTCCACGTTTTACTACGTAGTCAAGGTCCCTACATCCCTTCACACACTCAGGTATGTTTGAAAGATGTTCATTTATGTAATCTACATCTACTTAAGTTAAATCAAACGTATACATGAAAAAAATATTATTTTAAGTAGAATTATATATTCTCGAATATTAATTGTTTATATTGTTTGGTTTAAATAATAAATTAAAAGCACAACAAAATTTTGGGTAAACTTTGTAATTTATAGCACATAAAAAACAAAATCCTACATCAACCATATAAATTCATTCACTGTAACGAAAGTCCTAGGCCAAACCCCTCGGGCACTGCACCACATGTATTTCTAGAAATCCATTTGAAGTTAAATGATCTTAAATTAATTAATTAGCTAATTAATGTGAGAGTAAATAAATTAATAATACGATAAAAACATTAGAATTTTGCCCTCTACCAGTTGATATAGATTTCTTTTCTTTCATTTTTTTTTTTTTTTTTTTTTTGTACTTTTCAACAAGTGGTACTTAGTGTTAAAATCAACAGGAAACAATACTTGAAAGGAACATTATCTTAATCCAAAAATCTTTGAATTGATGAAGGACTGTCAACTTTTTACATGAGTGTGACATTTTATTTACATGTCGCACTATTTTTTAACTCCATCCTACGAAACTACACAAGGGATATTGGCGACGGATCTCTTAATTTTGAGTCTAGGTCATGGACGTGGACAGCACCTAAGTTAGTACTCCTTGTCCAAACTACCACACCACGCCTACGGAAAGACTTGTATCCTCGATAGATTTAACGTGCATCAACTCCTCTACACGGTGGGTCTTCCGCGGTATTGGGACTCGAACCCATGAACTTTTCACAAGAATCAAAGTTCTTAAAAATATTTGATTGCCTTTTAAGAACAAAATGAATTTAGGTATGTTTTGTTGAGTAAATATGTTTTATATTTTAGATATAATCACGAAATAATTTGAACTCGAGCAACATTATAAAATTGTGCTAATTGTATCAATTTATTTAATAGTGTAATTACTCAGGGATATTTATTAAAAAGCACAAATGTAAGATTTAGTTTTAAAATTGTTTTGTAGAGTCTATTACTTTTCAAAAATTTAATTTGTATAAATTTCTTTTCAACTCTTCAACGCATTAAACCTTTATAATTTTCATAACGTTTGTAATATTAACTAAAATCTCAATTCAAATTTTGCAGGCTAAATATGTAAACTGCCTCAAAGAACCTTAAGAGTTTTCTGTAACCCGTCTAATACATTCAGATACATTCATAATATATTTTAAAACCTTTTAAAATTATGGTTTAATTTGTTTTATTTAATTTTGTATACTAATCACAAGTTTAAAAGGAATTAACGAATACTTAAATTTTGAAATAAATATATAATTACATATGATATTGATTATAATAGAGTTGAAGAGCTTTAGAAGATCAAAATTAAAAAAACAAACATAAAGGAACTCGAAACTCAATTTAATAAAATTAAAAATAGGATTTATTACTCGCATAAACTTATTGCAAAGTTTGATTCCCTAATCTTTGTGCTGTTATAATCGAAGATGTACTTGAAATTAACTAGACTGAAATAGTTTTTAGCCCCCAGAAGGGACTGATTTCGCTACCAATATATAGTCGTACCAACCACAACTCAAATTAAACTAGGAGAACATGTATTAGTACCTATACTGTCGTCACTGTTAAAGCAATTCATCAATTCACTTTAATAGATTTTTTATATATTACAGTCCTATTAACATATAATTAAAATATATGTTGTTGTGACTAATGCCACCTGCCTGACGAAGTCAGATCGAGGCCCTCGAAACTCATCGCGGCTAAGGGCTAGAATTTTCACACCTGTCGTTAGCCTTAGCTTTGAGCACCATGCAGAAGACAGTACGATTTTGCTCGGTTCCACCCTAATTTAGAGGGATAAAACCTAGGGGCCTCTCACCTCTCTTCCCTTCCACCAATCACACGAGAGTACTTGTGGCTCGATGGCTATTTAGAGTACCCCCATGCCGCAAAGGCACTATACATTTATAAACATTCATGTCTTCTCCGGGATTCGAACCCAGTCCCTACGGCACCACAGTCAACGTTGCTAACCACTCTACTGGTTGGGCGACATTAAAATATAATATACAGTCGAACCTCTCTATATTCTGAATTTTCTATTTTGCAACTTTTTTCCAGAAATGAAGAACCTTTTACTATTTTCCAAATAGCGAAGTGCGTTTTCTATTTAACGAACTTTTTCTCTTGTGACTCGATTTTTATTCCTCCCTATTTGTAAAATATTTCTGAACATTTTTCAAATTATTCTCTCTTTTAGCACATTTTATGTTGATGACTGATTTTACCAGGTGCCTAACTTACCTAGAGCAATGACATTGCCGTAATTCTTCAGAAAAAAAAACTCAAATTAAATTAATAGATTTTACCAGTACTTAAATTTACGGACGTATTTGGTAGTGTATGCTTAAAATTACCGTTTATAAAGTAATATATGTTTAAAATTACTTGTAGGCTTAAAATGAGAAAATGTTGTTACAAAATTCATTAATTTTAATATATTTTAAAGTTGAGAATATATACAGTGTGCGTGCGTGCGTGTTGGTACCTCTATTCGTTACATTCCAAAGGATTTTAATCGGTATTGTTTTCAGAATGGTAGGGTAGGGAGGATTGTCTAACCATAAAACTGGTTGAACTCCACTTTTTATAAAGCAGTCCTTAGTCTGCAATGTTTATAATATTGCAGCATCCATCTCTATACTGTTTCTAAAATTTCGACAATCTATTTTAATTTTTAGTACACAATCATTTCTCTGTCTCTCTCAAATATGTATTTTAAAAATTATACATTCATACACACAGATCTACTATATGTAACGCAATACTGTTCTCTACATTGTTTTAAATATTAATATGAAAGTTTGTGTACCACTTTTGTTGCTTTTGGTTGTTAAGCGATTTAGTTATATCAAATATTAACTTTCGAATTTTTAAAATTATTACAAACTATTAATTAATTTTGATATCATAGGATTGTAATAATTTAGATTTTGCAAATTAATTTAACTATTAAAAGTTTTAAAACTGTATTTTCTGTTCAAATTATATTACAGTCTAATCTCTTCTAATTTTATTGTATTACAGCCTAATTATACTGGGAAATAAAATGGTGCCTTGAAGCTACGCCTTAACTTACAATCTTACCAATAAAATTAAGAGTTTGTTACTGTATTACCTGTGATTATTCTACTTTTGCCTGCACTCTTTCTTTTCCTTGTTTATTTTTCATCTTTAAACTATAACTATAGTAATTTATTATATTATAAACGATTATATAATGATTAACTCTATCCTTGAAAGCTGAGAGATGACATTTTGAAGATTTTTGAAAGTGCAAATTCACCACTTTTTAATTTTAAAGTAGGAAAAAAAGAAGAAAAAGAATACAGTTTTATATATATATATATATATATAATAAATTTAAAACAAGACAAATTTAGTATGATCTAAATATTTAGAGAATTGAAGATAATTAAGCCAACGAACGCGATATTTTGACGCTTCTAAATAAGTTTTATTGCTACACCAGTGCATAAATATGTAACCTTTTTTTAAAACTTTAACGCAGAATTGCAACAAATATCCTAATCGTATGTAGCAAGAATAAAAACTATAAAATATGTTTATGAATTTCTGAGTCCTCGTATATTATTAAATTTTATTAATATTAATTATAATTTTTTAACAGAGTAGCAAAAATTAATCCGTTATTTTTCTTAAGAAAATTATATAGATTTTAGAAAACTATAATTTTATACCATGTAATGTGTGTGTGTATTCACTACGTATATGTGCGATTTAATATATAATTAAAAAAATATTATATTTTTTTATATATATTTTTAACTGTTAGGGACTTCGGAAAGCTATCTTTAGCAAATCGATCGTGCTGCCATCTCTTATTCTGTAACGAAATTCGAAACACATTTACGGTTGAGAAATAAATAAATTTTGGAAACATTTTCTTAGGTTGTATATTTTTTCAAAATCTTTTAAATTTCAAATTTTTATGAGTGTAGAAAAGTTGAATGTTTCATGTTGCTATCTTTTGCTTTTAAATGGTCATTTGTTATAAAAATTAACCAAAAAAATACAATTTTTCAAATTTCATATTTTTTTTTATACTTTTGAGAAAAACAAAGAATATGAAATACAAAACTTATCTCTTTAAAACAACATATTGCGCTAAAATGTTTTTAAAAAATGAAATCATCAGTATTTATTATTTTTGAAAAGTTGAGTTTTTTAATAACAGTTATTAGAAGTCACTCAACGTTTCACATAAAATATTATTTTAAAAAATATGTTCATTGATAAGCTGAATTTATTAAATAAATTAATTAAATCTAAATTTTAAGAAATATATTAAAAGCATTTCTTCGTAAATCAGATAATCAATTTCATGTTCATATATCTGTTTTAAAAGCACTCCAACATGTCGGAATTTTCATTACAAAACTTGAATAAATGATTTAAATTTTTGAATAGCAAAAACACTTTTCATTATTTTTGCAAAAATAATTGATTTGTATCAAAAAATGCAAGAAAGAAGAAAAAAAGGAAAGCAGTCAGCTAATGTTGGTTCCGCCCGGGATCGAACCGGGGACCTTTTGCGTGTAAAGCAAACGTGATAACCACTACACTACGGAACCACGACTGAAGTGTGTTTCTTACTTAATATAAACAAATAGTAAATATAAATCAATATCTACACTATAGATCACACACACACATGCATAGTATTCAATTTATACCAAAACCAAAAGCAATTTTTGAATTAAATGTGAAACTACACTGGCTGTGAGATTCAAAACTTATTCAGCACGTTCGTTACCACTTAATATCCGTTTCAGAATTGAAAAAAAAATGGAAAAATTTCAGAATCGAGACCAGTGGTTGGTTGCGTGTTGTCCTTCAGGGTAATCACTCATCAGGCAAACGGAATGCAAGAGAGCGAAATTCAGGTCGGCGGAAAAGTGAAATAATCACAAAAAAGCATTTAAAAAACTTTTAAAGCTGAAAACCATTGCAAAAGCACTTTTTGAAACTTAAAATAGTTACGGAAGAATTGATTAAAAAATTAAATAAAAATTCCTTTTAGCTAATTTAAAATACACTATTTTCAAAACGATCATTTACTCTGCTTTCTTACCCTTCCTTTTTTTTCAACTTCATGCTTTATTAAAATTAATTAACTAAAGATAAAAAATTTAGATACATTATTTTCAAAACAGAAACGAGAAGACATTAGCCCACTCAAAGCTGCTGTGTCAATAAAAAAGGAATTTTTAAGACGATCATTAACTGCCTTCTTACCCTTCCTTTCTCTCAGAGAGTTTCATGCTTTTCGCACAGCTCGAACATGCACACGATAATCTTCTTTCCTAACGCAGGCAACATAGCGAAAAAGCTTTCAGAATACTTAGCTTATTTCAACATACATTCACTTTTGCAACAATATAATATTATTGGTGGACATAGTGAATATATGTAAAGATTTAAATGAAGAAAAAAAAAAACTTATCCATACCGGAAGAACGAAGCCGAAAAAGAAAAAAAAAAAACGAGCTGTGAAATATTTAACAAAATGTTCCGCTAAAAAGTAGGTGCAAAAAAGTAAGCTGGTGACAAACGAGAACGCAAACTATGGAATGCTCCACGGAAAAGTTGGTGCAAAAATGTGAGCGGTGTTCACTGAGAAGTGCTCTACGATCTGGCCGTCCAGCTGAAGTCTTTGAAACTCATATCAAGGTCATTATCTTTTCAGATCGTCATAGTACAACACATGATATTGCAGAGAAACTCAAAATGTATGGCCCACATGCACTAAAAAAATTATAAAAGCTTGGATATGTCAAGAAATTCGATTTATGGATCCCTCGCTAGCTTATGGAAATTCATTTGGCACTGACACGCAACGAAATTGATCCTTTTCTGAAAAGACTAATTTGTGGCGACGAAAACTGGATGGTTTATAGCAACGTTAATCGGAAGAGATCGTGGGCGATTAAGATGAACCAGCCCAGACGACATCAAAAGCAGAGATTCACCAAAAAAATTACTCTGTTGGTCTGGTGCGATTATAAAGGAATTCTGCACTAAGAACTTTTCCCCAAAAAACTAAACGATCAATTCAAACATGTACGTTCAACAACTCGTCAAACTAAGCGATGCAATTCAAGAAAAGCGGCCAGTATTGTCAAAGCTCACACATCTTTCGTCATCGCCAAAAATTATTGTAACTGTATTGAGGTTGTCACATCCGCCATATAGCCCAGACCTTGAATCTTCAGATTATCTTATTTCGTTTCATGCACAACTTCTTAAATGGTAAAATTTTGAATGATGCTGCTGATGTCAAATCACATTTAATATAGTTTTTTATAGCTATTTTATCAACGTGGAATTATGAGAATGCCTGAACGATGGCAAATGGTCATCGACAAAAACGGACAGTACTTAATTGAATAGTTATATTTTTAACTTTCAGACACTTTCAAATTTTCCTTATTTAAAATCTGCAATCTCACTTAGTTGCCAACCCCATACTAATAACCAAGTGAATCATATAAGTAATTGTTGAAATTTATATCCGTTATCTCTACACATATATCTGTTATCATGCACATCATAGAGAAAGGCAATTGTTTTATGAAAGAGGGTCCAAAAATAAGAGTTCGCATCTCCGGGGCAGACTCCCCGTGTTTTCTAAAGGCAGTAAAACCCATGTTTAATTCCGTATTTAAGTATGAAAAATAAAGGGCGAGATATGTGTAGGAGCTTTGGACACTTAAACTCCGTTTAATTCTTTTAGTAAATTTCAAGAAATATGAAGTAGCATTTTCAATAGTCTCGTTTAAACAACAAAACGAGATTTTTGCTGTTCTAAGTTCTAAAACAGTAGTGTAATGTAAGTTTTCTTTAATTATAAGTGTCCCATATTTCTGTTTATGAGATACAACTGAATTGGGTAAGCGGTAGATTTTGAATACCCTAAGCAATATATAGAAAAAAATGGAAAAATAAAAAAAAATTAATTTTAGATTTCTAGAATTTTGACTTGAAAGTAGTCCAAACTCTAAATCTTACTATGATAGTTTTAAAGATTTGTGTGATAATTTTTTTAAAGTGTTCTATCATTTATTTTGACTTATATAATGCAAAATCGAGATTTCAATGTAACTTCTGCCATTATTACATATCGAAAAATTCTCGCAGAAAATACAAAGCATGAATCTTAAAATAATAAATAACACCATGTAATTAGATTTCAATGTAGATCTTTCCTTCTCTATATCTATACGGAGGATATTTCTGCAAATACTGCTGGACATTTAAAAACATTTTATAAAATACAGTCGAACCTCTATATTGCGAATTTTTCTATATAGCGAACTTTTCCTGGAACCTTGAACAGTTCACGATTTTCTTCGTAAAATAAACTTCTCTATGGCGAAGTGCATTTCTATATAACGGAACTTTCTCTTTTGTGATTCAGTTTTTTTTTCTCCCTTTTTAATTATTTCTGAAAAAATTTCAAGTTCTTCTCCCCAACACATTTTGCCGCTGACTTCGGGACTTTGCTTGCGAAGACCGAGTCAACAGGCACAACCCCACCTCCAACACAAACAAAAGCTTCCGGCTTTTTTCTTACTAAAATTATCACTACTGGCAACTTTTAAATCTTAAATTAAATTCATCTTATTCTAAAATATCTTAAAAACAACAAAGGGCAAATCACTGTTTTGACTGTCAACTCCCCAATTTTGACTGAACGGAGATCATGTGCTCCAATTGAAACTGTCAACACCTTTATGGTGGTCATAAATCTTGAACTGGTTTTATTAGATCCTAACTCGCCGAAAGCAATAGAGTTCTGGACGTTTCATCCGAGAAGTTCAACCTTTAACCCTCATTGTCCAGTTCAAAAGAAACATTTTCGATATCCCCTTTCACACTCAGTGGAGTTGTCACGTGACCCCGTGTTCTAGTTATAAAATGTATATTTAATATTACTTGTATGCTTTCAACTAGAAAATGTCCTTCAAATTCATTAATTTTAATGTAAAATTATTTTCTCAACATTGAAAATACAGTGCATTCTTTGTTTTCCTGGCAGTTTTCTTTTTTGGATGGCTATTATATACATAAAAAAATAAATTTTAAAAAGGGGTGAATAATTACTTTTAATATGTAGTGTTTATGAATTTAAAGTGTTTTATGCGATTTATAAAGTATATCAAAAGATAAATCTCTATACAACGAACTTTTTTCTGGGATTTAGCGACAGAACTGAACACCCTGGTTTGGCAAGGGCAATCGAATTCAACTGGTATCTGAATCTATGAATTGATGTTTAGTTTATCACAAAAGCAGTGTGGCTTCCAAATTTTATTTTATTCTCCATCAGATACCTGAATTTATCCAATGGCCTACTTTAATTAACAAGGATGGCCTATAAGCTATACTGCTTTTGATTTATTAAAACAAACAAAACTTTACAACCAGGAGAAAAATTTAAAATAAAATTATAAACACAGTAACAAAGAAATATTTTTATAGTATTTTAACATTTTTTCTCCTGTTTATTTCAGGAGACATTTAATGACACCTGTGCTAAGATTTTTTCAGAATATCTTCATTGTAAGGTAATATATAAAACACGCTACATCTGTATGAAAGCAAAAGTATGTGAGTGGTACTATAATATTTCCCATAAAATTATTAAAATTCAATGTGTGTGAGAACTTTTAAAATTTTTGAAAAACAGTTGAAAAAGCAATGAGATATATATGTAACTGTCATGATTTATTTTGTAAATTACAACTTATTTCAAATAATTTTATAGTAATAAATTTGATAAAAATATTGGTATAACAAAGAGCAGAAGGGTTCCTAAACTTATAGCTGTAATGTGCCAAATCAATCAACCAATATGATTCATTGTGCCATGCACAATAAAAAAAAATTGAAATCATTAGATTTGAGGTAATATATGAAGAGTTAGGTAATAGAGGTCAAAAATACAGATTTAGTTTTATTGTGTCTTAATTATGCACCTTTAAAGATATTTATTGACATCAAAATAAATATAACCATTCTTTTAACATAAATAAAATTCAAATTGTGTGCATATATATAAATATGTATCTTTTAAGACTATTAAAATAAAAAGTAAACAAAATATGATTATTCTTCAGTATAAACAAAAATTAAAATTGTACATATATTATGAATTTTTAAATTATATATAGAGAGAAATATGAAGTAAATAATAAATTATAAGTGATCTTGCAACACAGCAAAAAAATTAAAATTTCAATGTGAGGTATATTTTGTGACTTTCAATTTGATACATGATTCTGAATGTACAACTGTTAAACAAATTTTTTTGTGGACTCAAAATATATTTCATTAGAAAAAATTGTTCATATATATGTAGAACCAAAAATACAAATGCTATTTTCATTAAACAATTAAATTGCTCCAGAAATGACATCCAGCAGTTTCAAATATAACTGATGATCTATTATTTGAGTTATCTTCAATTCTTTTACGCACTTATGTAAATGTTGCATGTTTTATTGTTTACTTCTGTTTCTTGATTCACACCAAAAGTGTAATATTAAACATTGACTTCTTTAACACAACACTAAAAAAATTGTGGTTTTGCCCCTAATAGCTATTTAAAAGTGCATTTATTATGAAATTAGATTTACTTCTCGTACTTAATTATCCCACAAATGGTTTTTTTCACTGAATTTATTTTCAATCCAATTTATACATGTCAGAATAATTATTTGTTTATTATACTTCCACTGCAAAACATCTGCTCAGCAGAATTTTGATTTATTCCAAAGACATTTGTTCTTTCGTTAACCATCGCTACTCAAGTTTTTAGAGGTAAAAGGACTTAATACTTTATTTTTTTTTTTATTCCTCATGCAGCTATGAGTCCTTTTAACAAGTATTACACAATCATTTTAATTTGAGTTGAATATTTAACATTAATAATGAGACACATTCAAACAGATGTTTTCTTTTACATAAAGCACACAAACTACATGCACAAGCTGATTCAGCAGAATAGTTTTATGCCAGAAAATTGAAAGTGAAATATGGAAGCCATAGGAGGAGAGGCAGAACGATTTAACTTTAACTTATAATTTTGTATGTGGAGTGTCACTAAGAATTGTTCCATGTGCCACAGGTTGCTGACCCCTGATGTATAGGATGTAATAAAGCAGTTCAAGATCTTGAAATGCAAAATACAAAATTAAAATCCACATTAATATTTAAAATTAAAAAAACCAAGTTTTAAGTTTAATATATTTTTATAATCGAAATTGAATTCAAGGATACTTACTGGCCATAAAAAGATTTCTGTACACTTGATGAATTCCTAAAAATTAATTCATTCTAAAACCTCAAAAACAACCTTTCTCTATTATAAAATTTGAATCTACAATCGAGAGTGTTTTTAATGAAGCTCTTTCAAGAATGTTAAGTCATTAATACATCAAATTTCTTGGTACTGAAAAGAAATATATCCGATTCTCATGATATATTTTTTTATACATTGGAATGAGTGAGAGGTAAACGGCCCTTTTTGTAGGCAAAACAAAATTTCTTGTTGAAATGATAGTTTACGAATGAAGGTCGTAACTTTATCTTTTTTAAGTACATATATCAAGAATTTTTATTTAAAAAAATGTTTTAACTATGTGTACAGATAAACTTAATATTTTGAAATTAATTCTAACAGGAATTTGGTATAGATAGATAAATTACAAAGCAATCCAAGAGTGCAAAATGAATACGGAAATCACAGTCGATTCTTTCCATAACGTTCCACTTTTTGTTTTAATTCTCCTTTTACAACAATTCTTGACTATTATGGGCAAAAGATTAAAAAAAATTCAAAGGCTTAATATAAATTTTTTAATGAACTACAGCATAAAATTACATTATATATATGAAAATATAGTGATTAGTTCATGTTTATGTATAATATATATATATATGATTTGCATTTCTGCAATTCAAAATTCAGCAGAGTTAATGAAGAACTGGGTTATAGTTAAAAATGTCATTTGTGAAAGGAGAATAAATTAGCATAAGTGTTTAAGTAGATTGAATAATTTTGATCCATTATGTATAAAAACTCAATTATTATATCAGTTTTATAAAAACAATACATTCTAAAGAAATTTCAATTATCACACAATCCCTATTTCCTTTCTTCAGACAAGAAAAAATATTAAAATTACGAAGAACTGAGATAACTATACGATAAATCAAATTTCTATAGAAGACTTTACATGTACTGTTTGTGTAAAACAGAAATTTAAGATGAAATGTCATGAGAGAGAATAAGTTAAATATACTTTATTTCAACAATCATGACCCCAAATAAAAAATTATAAATAAAATAATTCCAAATCATGAATGAAGTAAAATGTGTTACAAAATACTAACAATTTAACCATATTAAGTCATTTTCAATAAAAATTTGAAAATAAAATCTCTTTCTACAGGGCTGTTGGTGAAGGATCTTGTAATTTTAAACTATGGTCAAGAGGCGAGTACAACACCCGAGCTGGAACCCTACTCCTACATCCCCTCATGTATGGACTTCAGAAGATGAAATGTTCAGTTACTCTACACAGGGTTTTAGTGGCTCCAGAATTCAACAGCTTTGAGTTCACAAGCATGTGTGACTACCCACTTATCGTTGCCACCTGACAAGTTCTAATAACAAGGGGGGGGGGAGTCAAATATTTCACAAAAACACCATTAAATAATTATCTTGTGGCATATATATTCACAGAATTTTGAAATAAATCTTTTACAATATAAAGTGAATTACAAACAAACACATAACACTTTTTACAAAGGAACGATAAAAAAAAGTGATATGACATTTAGTTATCTGAAAACCATTATGTCTGTGGGGACATGTTTTACACTTGCAGCCCAATTATGTAAAAATGATTTGAAAATTAACATTTTCAGAAGTAATGACAACAATTACAAAGCATATGTTATATTTTTATTGAGACAAAATAAGTACACTAATAAAAAAATACAATTAAATGAAATTCAAAATAAAAATCATTTTCACTAATGAGATATTTATTATACAAAAAGTATCATATGTTCAATTATTTGAGCAAACCTTGTAATTAAGAAATTCTTTTATATTTTGAACAAAACATGGTATTTATCAAATATTTAAAATGTCAATGTTTGAAAAACATCAGTTTTTTTTTTTATTTATAAAAAGAAAGTATTACTTTTTAAGTAAAGTTTATACACGAAACACTTGTGTATAGTTTTGTACTTCATATGTAATTTTATGTTATGATCAGGATACAAAATAAATTAATTTGTTGAGCAATTTGAAAAGATAATCTATAAACAAATTGCATTTTCCGGGTTATACAATTATTAAACTGAAACTATCCAGGTTAATCAAGGTATATGTAATAATTTATACACATAAAATATTTAAATCCTGATTTAATAATTTTTAAGGCTTTTGTTAAGTACATCACATTAGTATTTATGCAAAAATTTATGATTTTTATGATGCATTATTTAAAGGGGAAAGTTGAAAGATTTACACTAAAATATAATATCTGTAAAATTTACAAATTCATTTTTTTCCTTACAAAATTGATAACAAAGACTATATTATACATATATACTTTATAATCATAATTACATAACTTTTATAAAGAAAATTCTAGACTTTATAAAAATATGAATCTATGAAACATTCTGCAGATTTTAAAGCAATACACATTGAATAAAAGAAATAAAAACTAACTAAATAATCATTTAATTTTTATTGATCTACAAACTATACAAATTATATGCTTTATGTAGTTTTAATGGATTTTTGTATACAAAGAGGACATTACACAATTAAAAATAATATCTTGAAAAATAATATATACATATACAATCAGGTTTTTCATTATAAAGTCACATAATTATTCATATTCAGATGGTATATATAGAATGATTATGAACATGAGAAAATTTATCAAGTCAATGCAAAAATAAATTGTTTATACAACCAGCTTTTAATAGCTTGTCCAAGACTTCTTTCAAGGGATTGTATCAGGGAATGTGGCTTCTTACAAAATAAATCAATTATACAGAAAAATTACCAAATAGTATGTAATGTAAATAATTATAGATGAATATTTATATGAAAGGCAATAAAAATACATTTCTCTGAAAAAGTTTATGCATGCAAATAAGCATGAATATTCAACACACCAAACAAGTAGAAATAAAAATTGTATGAATCATGTCCATTGAAACTTGTATAAATATGCATGAGTCTAAAGATCAATATTTACAGTCATAAATTCAAATTTTATACACATAAAAAAAATTAAATCACGAGAATAATCTTGCATAGTATGATATTTTAATAAATATTTGACTATTAAGTCATATTTAAGCTAAAGAATTAATCTTGCATAGTTTAAATGGTAATCAATACTCAGCTTTCAGGCTATTAGTTAGACTTAAAATGTTTCACTGAAAGTATCCACAAAAAATGGAACAGAACCAATGGAACAAAATATTAAACTGTATGAAAATCTGGGAATTTTAATTTAAACAAAAAAAAAATGATAGTATTATAAGATGAAACAAACATGGAATAAATTGCAGCTGGCAGCTGATGTTTTTAATACCTAATTACAATAATTTCAATCTAATATTAAATAATTTAAATGTAATGTCAATTTTTTAATGGAAAAAAATTTGAAGTAGGAAATTTTTTTGTACATTTTTTTAATCCAATAATAATCAAAATGAAGATAAAACAATCATGTTTAATACGATGATTGGGGGAATCTATTTTTAACAGAAACTAAGCATTAAAACATCACACAAAAGAAATCCCTACAAAAGCATTTTTCACAATAGAATAAAAGAAAATTCACATGATTGGAAAACATTTTTACATAATTCATATGAGACACACACTTCATAAGTGACTGTTTTAAAACAAATACATTAATGCATATCATGATAGAAATCACAAAAATGGGGGGGGAGAAAGACCTAATACTCCAACTTGCCTTAAAAGTGAGTATTTCAAGTCACTTTGGGTATTGACCAAATGGAAGATATTTTAGGCACTAGGATAAAAACTGATGTCATTTTCTGTTTTTCAAGTTAGAATAAATCCATTCCAGTCCTTGATAAAGTCTGAAAAAAAGTGATGAAATTAAGTGGCAATAAGATTATTAAAATACAATACATAAAAGAGAAAAAATCAAAAACTAAATGCCACTATAAGTCATTTTACACTGCTGTAATGGTAATAGTCTTGAAAAGGGAAAATAAACAGATAAAATCCAAATATTGTGTGTGTGATACACATACATTTAAACAGATATTTCTAAACAGCACATACTGACAAATTACTAATTCCAATAAGAAATTAGTTGTGTGTGTGTGTGTGTTACAGGTTTGTATTTTAATATATTCTAAATAAGCTTATGTAGTACAACAATAAAATTCAAGCCCCAGTAATATTAGTATTTAAGCATCCTTTTTAACACAAATGTCTATACATTTTGTATTTCTTTTAGATCATATTTGAAAATATTTCACCATCTTTTCTTATAGTTAAACAGTAGCAACTGTAACTGATTTTTTTTTACCTAAAAACAATTAACTATTTAAATTTGGTTTATAAATTACTAATAGAAAATAAATCTTAGGAAAATTATACCATATTACACCTACAAGAAGTACATACCTGATCTTGATTGATATTTATTATCAATTAAGTATGTTATTATTCATTTGTATAATTTAAGTAGCCATTAAAAAATGGATTCATATAACATGGATTGTATCTACCCTGCAATGGGGTGTTAATGTATACAATTAAATCAAATATTCTCCTCAGTGATGAGGCTATTTTCTTTGTCTCAAATCAAAATTGTTTGATTTAGATTTTAAATGCATTTTTAGAAAGATGAATGATTATATTAAAAAATGATATCAATAGATGAGGGCATCAAAATGGATTTACCCCTGAAATAAGTAGTTTTATTAAATTGTGTAAAATGCTTTCAAGACAGCATGGCTAGAAAAGTAGTTTTTGTACAACTTAAAATAATTATACTTCACAGCAATAAAACTTATAGCATTGTGGTATATTAACTTATTTTAAGCAGTTGAATTTCATACTTTGTGATATTAGGAAACAGTTTAATGATTCATGTACAGGTCCATATATATATGAACCACAGTTCTAAATGGAGATAAAGAACAAAAATAGTGAAGTCCATAATTTTATCCCACTGTATTAAATTTTCTGTACCAATGTATTATTGAAATATTTTTGACTTCAAATATATATATTATATATGTTTGTAGAGAATAAGACTATATAAGACCTTTTAATAATTAATAAGAAATCAATAAATTCTTTCTCATTATAAACTTCCAGTTACTTATTTACTTTATTTGGCATATTTTTTTTGCAATCAGAAGTAATTAAGCCACCTACTTAGTAATACTAAAATAAATAACATCATTTTTACTATAATTTACTCTTACAAAGGCATTTCCAACAACTTAAATATAACTATGTTTCCATAAGTATTTCTATGTGATTATATAGATATAATTAAACCTACTTGAAATCCATAATAGCCTCTCAAAATTTCCTATTAGTACAACGCTTTTTTTAAAGCCAATTTGTGAAAAATGCCAAAAATTTACTTGGCCCAAAGCACATATCACTGGACGAGCGAGCAAATGATATCATTTATAGAGCACTGCTTATTCAAGTTGTAAATTCCAAGAAAAACTAACCTGTTGGACTGAAAATTTCATCTAAGCTAAAAAAATGACTTGGTCTTAGACTTTGTATTTATGGAGGATAAGTAAGCATTTCTATAGAAGATTATAAGAGTTTGATTTATATATGGTACAATTTATGGGGCACTTTGCTGAATGTATTCTTAAGAATTGAAATATGTGATTTATTCGGATAAGATATATTTCAGGAATGACATTCAGAATATCTCCTTCAAAATAATTACTTACAGAAACTGAAAAATGAAACAAAACAGGAACAGCTCAAGAAAAATTGAAAGGTGATAGAATGATTAAAAGAGGTGAATGAGACAAGCTTCTCCAGGATATTAAAAATAACTGCATTTAAAACTGGGTGGATAATAAGTCTCCTGGATTGATAGTAAAACTGTTTCTGGCAGCAATAGATAATCAAAGTAAAGAAAATGATTAGCATACCAAAATGAACCATTATCAAATCATACAATGAATGTATCTGTGGAACAGATTTAGGCGACTGTATTACAAATGCATAGTTAAAATTAAAATATCCTGTGAGTGTATTTGGCTATTTTATAGATCTTGCAATATACAACTGTTGCATTTAATGTGCAAGATTATAAAATATACATGGTATTAGGCAAGATATGTCATTACTGTAATACTGTATAAGGTAGTTGCCTTTTAATCTTCTAAAATATTAAGGGGGAAACTCAAAAAAGAAATAATTGAGCAAAAATATGATTAAAACATATTAGCAGCTTTCTTGGTTGTTATAAACCAACCAAGAAAGGCAGGTTACCAAAATGGAGAAGGACATTTGCCAAGATTTAAGATCACAATAATGCATCCAAATGCTGATTACCAGGGAGTAATTCAAGGAGTATAATGTATGAAATGCAATATGTATTTGTGTGTAGTAAAGAATTTAAGAAATATTCTACAAAAAAGGTAAATTTTTTACATCAATAAAAATTTTTTAATCTTTACAAATTGTGATAAAATGTATTTATAATAATTAAAAGACATCACTGCATTTAACACGTCAGCTTTTGTTCTTTTACAAGTCCTTTTAAGCAGATTGGTAATGTTTCCATGAATTAGAAATTCTCCAATGCTTCTGTTAAAAATAGATCCATACATGTGTGCATTAAAATTTTTCTATATAGTCCCCTAAAATACTTATCTTAAAAAGAAAAACAATTTTTTTTGCAAGCCCCAAAAAGGTATTTATGTTATAATTTTGGGTCTGAAGAGGGTATAGTAACTAATAATTATCATTACACAAAAGTTGCATTTCTCTTTAAAAACTACTTTAATATAGCAATCTGATTCCAAACAACATAGACATAAAAACATATATACAACCTTCCAATTTAATTTTTGCATGAGTAAGCATGTGTTATACATTGTGATATAATTTACTTAAATTCCATTAATGTAGATGAAAATTTCCTTATAATAAATAACCAGTTCAAAAACACTAGTATAAATCTACAGTGAAAATTGAGCTTTAAAATATCACATACATATTTATATGTGAAAATCTGCTCTATATGCAAGTTTATGTACTCAAAATTTCATCAATAATATTTGTTATTTTTCAACAATAATTCAACTTTTGCAAGTGTTAATCAGCCAGAAAGAAATTTAACAATGTTTAACTTTTTTTTTTAATTCTTTAGTCATAAATGTTCTGTTTTATGCCCTTTGTGGACCTATCATTACCAATGTAAAAATCAACTACAGTTAACTTTAATTACAGTTAATGGTGGTGACACCATTAATGGTTCAGACAGTGGCGTAACGTACACCCCCACATTGCGGCATGTCCTAGGGGGTCCAAAGCCTATATTATGTAATGGTATTGCAATTCTTTTAGGATACAGTTTGGGGCCCGAAATCTAATTTTGCAGGGGGCTCCTAATATTCTTTGTTATGCCACTGGTTTCAGATAAACATACATATTGACTGCTGATAATCTTCACTTTAATATTTTCATCAACAATAATGCTATCACTTTCCCCAAAATAAGTCTGAAAATATTTGCTTTGTTTCTATTATACGTTTATAACTTTCTGTTTTACAAATTTTGAATCATTGACTTGAAAAATTCAAGAAATATTTTTTACAAAATAAAATTTGAATGCGTTGGAAAAGAAACCACATAAAAAAATTGTGCCCTAAATTTTATGGATGAATTGGAATTTTACATAAAATAATTGAAATCTAATATCATACTAGAAAGAAAGAATGCTATGATTTTCAGATTGTGTAGGTGCCATATATGAACAGTATAAAAAATAGCATTTGTCATAAAATTTTAACAGGCATACCCATTGAATTACCACCACAATGATGTATCTGTTCACGCATATATTATTGAAAAGAAATGTTTGGATATATTTTTTATTGAAATATTCTTAATAATTTAATGCAATTGAAAACCATTAAAATTTAAAATAGAATACCAAAACAATATTTTCCCCAAAGACTAGTACAATACTTTTTCAATGTCCTAATTTTTTTTTATTTAAATCTCAATTTTGTTTCAAGAAAATTAAAGCTTGAGTAATACAGATAGAATATTTACAATATAAAAAATAACATTGTACTCTCATATTATCAGATACAAAGTTAAATTCATGTAAAATGCAAAAATACATTTTTTTGAAATTATCAAACATTAAAATGCTTTATCCTTAAAGAATGTTTTAAACTATATTTTTAGAAATTAAACAAAACATAGTCAAAATAATTAATACGAAAACAAAAATAGCCCAGCCTGGACAAAAGTTTCAGAATACATGGGAAAACTGTATAGGATTAAGTTA
Source organism: Trichonephila clavipes (assembly GCA_019973935.1). Taxonomy (NCBI): domain Eukaryota; kingdom Metazoa; phylum Arthropoda; class Arachnida; order Araneae; family Nephilidae; genus Trichonephila; species Trichonephila clavipes. The sequence continues at coordinate 538,904 of BMAU01021276.1, read as the reverse complement.
ACATCCCTCACTTATTTCTATCCACAATAAGTTTAAATGTATTAATTTTTCCAAAAATATATAAATGATTTTAAAATTTCAATTTATACAAATTAATGACAAGCAAGAAATTACTCTATCAGTTTCTTTAATTGATACAAATCTTTATGATACAATGTTTAATATATATTTATATAATTAGATGGTTATACAGAAAAACAAACAATCACAAGAGTTCAATTCTAAAAAGTAATCTCAAAAACTGAATAAACTCAGATTTCTTGGCAGTAAAAATTAACCACACTATAAAGCCATACATTCAAACACTCTCTCAGTAAGATATAATACTGTTCCCCATTTATGAAGACCTTATTTGCTGTATTACATATAAATATGAAGTATTCTAACAATTTTTTTAAAGGCAATCTGTTCTGATGTCTTTATTTAATTTTGCTGATGTATTTACTGGTTGATATGTAGTTTAGGTCTTACAATTATTCTATGCTTTTCTTTGATCTCCCCCTTTCCTTATATTATAGAATGAGGATTAATATTTTTTACCATGGTATATTTAGCTTTAAAAATTTATTCTTGCTCTATTTTCTTCCTTTCAGCCAAGCACATAGGGAAATGATAGGAAGGTTATGGCTGGCCTTAAGGTATCCAAACACGTTCAGAGTAATTTTTGACAAAATAATGTATTTAAACATATAAAGGCTTTTTTAGGATTCAATACCAATAAATACTAATATTTAATCAACAATATTTAAAATAAATTGCCGGAATTTCATAAAAATTACAATTATATGTGAAATTTTAGCAATATTTTTGTAAAACTTCAAAGCAATTAGAAAAAAAGTAATAAACTTATATCAGTAAAAGAATTACCAAAACAATCTAGAGGCATTTATCTAGAGAATGTACTAAAATTTTAATGTTTTATTAAAATTTGAAACTTAGATGATTGAGTAAATGTTATAAGAAAAATAACGTCTTTATGAGAGCATTATTTAAATAACATGTCCTAACTCAAATAATATATTCATACTATAAGAAATATTTCAGTACATTTTCTAGAAAATAGCATAAACATCAGGTGCAAAAAGTTTTATAGAAATACATTTGTAATATTTTGTGTGATCACTCGTCATGATAGATTTCGAACAATTTAAATGCCCACTTCTGGTAGATCAAAGACCCACTTCCGGTTTTTCTAACTTAATAAAATTTATTGTAACTTGACCTCTAAGAAGCATAGAATCAAAACAAAGTATGTTTTGTAAAGCCAAAATATAGATGCATTAAATAAAATAGAAAACAAAAATATCGGTCTTGTCCGAATTTGGTCATTGTCAACGTGTTCGGATACCTTAAAACTGTTTAATACTACAATCTTGATTTCTATTGTTTCTATAGTTTGCTATTATATTACTATGGCCAATTAATATATACTATTTTGTTTACTTCTGTTTATAGTTCAGCTTTAAAAATTAGATACATGACAATTTACAATATGATCATTCTCACATATACACACAGGTTGTATGGTATGTGTCCCACACTAATATCCAAAAATATCTGTAGTTGTAAACACAAAAATATAAATAACAAAAACTGAAAATGTACTTTAATTTCACCAGTGTATATACTTCTGATTTTAGTTTTTAAAATACAAAATTTATCTGAACATTTTATTATACTTCAATTTTTTATAGTATTTCTAAATTTTTTGTAAATCACTTTGCTTTTGAAGTTATTTCTTTTCCATTTTGGGTTCACTGCATAAAATCAAATAAACATCCTAGGATTAAGGCAATCAGTGTGTTATTCAAGCTCTATATTTCTATTTTGGTAAAAGTATTTGCAGAATTTTGAAAAATTCTCTTGAATCATCACATAGGAAACAAAATCTTTAAAAAAAATGTAAAACTTGGGACAATATTGTTAATGTAGAATTTTTTCTCTAAACATAAGTGTCCATCAAAACATATATACACAGGTATTTTAAAACTATTATTAAAACTTCCATTGTATTTTCTAAACAGTACCAAACATGCTACAGCTGATCAATAAACATGACATTCAAAAAATTAGAGTATCAATACACATAGCATTTTTTCAAATCTCTAACTTAATTTTTCTTTCCTTTCCAACATTTGTTACCAAATTGTTTCCATCAGATATATTACAGTAGTTCTGAAAAATACTTCAGTATACACAGATACAGCAAACAATTTCTAAGAATTTATCAAAATGTGGTTTAAACTACACAATACTTAGTTTAGTTTGGAATGTTGGTATATAGTTTTCCCAATCCCTTCTTTCTACAATGTTTTCCTATCTTTAAATTATAACAGAAATTAGTTCCTTACAAAGTAAAATTAGGCAGCCAAGCTATTTAATATTTTGCAATAAAACATATTCAAAAAATTTCATTTATCAATTGAAACTAGATTGAAATCGGTCAAAAGGAACACAAAATTATAAGACAATTTAGAACAAAATGAAATAAAATTTAGAGAGTAATTTTTAAGTAATGATACTTTATAAAAAATGAATGTACTAAAGCTCCATTAACATATATAACTGGCTCAACGTTTCAAAGTTAGATAAAAGATATTACTTTTCGCATTGATATAGATTTGTGTAGAAATAATAACTTGAATAAACCATTTTGTGTTTAATATTTCCTTTTTATGTAACAAATCATTTACTAAGTTATACTACATTTTTGCAGAAATAAAAATACAAAGGTAAAAACACTTTATATATTAGAAGATATGTTGTCAGTCAACGGTGCGCAATATTGTTCCCCATAGTAAAAGTTCATTAATTAAATGTAGAGCAATACAATAATTTCCTCTAGTTTACACTGTACTTTGTAATTTCAATTCTACTTAGTTTTCAAAATAATTTTTAATATATATTTTGTTGTGTACATATTTATAGCAATATTCAATTAATTATATATCTTCCCCATGGCATAAGTAACTTGGCAAAAACCTTTTTTTTTTTAAAAAAAAAAAAGAAATTCACCATTTTTGGATGCAAAAGTATGCAAGTAAATCAAGCAAATCTTTAGTTTCAGAAAAATGTATACTATAGAACTTTAATTTGAATTTTTGAAACTTCACAAAAACTTGCAAGTTAACCATGGATTTATAATTTTGGAAGCATTTTTTATAATTTGAAATTTTATAAAGCTGAAAACATTTTTTTTTAAAGTTAAGTTACAAGTGTAGTGATAAAAACTGAAAATCTTTGAATAGTCCATGTAATATAGAGCAAAACAGAGTTAAATATATTTCATAAATGAAGTTGAAATAAATAAAAAAGGAAAGCTATTAGAAAAGAAGCAACCTGGACTTGTATAAGCCTAATTTGATATATGTTGGAAATTAATTTAATTTTGTTTGAAATAAATTCAAACACTTTTTCTTTAAAGATTTCTAATAAACTTAATTATCTATTTATTAAATAAATTTAATAACTTTTATTCTCATGCTTGCTATTTGGGAAAAATATGAGCAGGCTCATTTGCATAAATCACCAATGAAATATGTTTTCTCATTTACATAAATGTTTATTTCTGCCACCAGATGGAGACATGTATAAATAGAACATTCTTTCATGCTACATTAGTCTAGTCTGGTGTCTAATGCAGCTTCAAAAATGGATTTTCTAAAGGATAGTTTCCTTTCTTTAAAATTTATTTTTAATGAATAAAATTATTTAACTTAAAAAAGTCATTCTTGTGCTGGATTAATGTACATCCATAGATAATATAAAAGATAAACTAAATATATGAAAAAGGCATTGATGATATGGAAATGTAACCAAACTTGCCTATGTATGGACTAATCGTTTTCCTTTTTTTTTTTTTTTTTTACAATGAAATAAATGAATTTTAAGTGCCAAACTAAAAAAAAAATGTGCCTTTAAATCTTTGATTTACAGTTTAATAAAAAAAAATCCTGATTTATTCTGAAAACAGATCCTTTGTTCAAATCCAGGGTATAGGTATAAACTGCCATGAAAAAATAGCAACAATGACTTTTAAAAGTTCTATGTGAATATAATATAGCTTTCCAAATAAAACAATTGCAATGTACAAGTACATAACACTTACCCTTCCCCTGAAAGTGCACAGCATGCCTGAATATGCCACCTATGTTTCTTTAAAGAGGTTAAATTCAATTGTTCAGATATTTCAGCAGGAGACATGCAGCCTTTGATATCTTGTTTATTTGCATAGACTAAAACAGCAGATTTTGTTAAATCCTGCAAGAAAAAAAATCTGTGATAAGGAAAAATTCAGTGTAAAAAAAACAATTAAATGTGTTTAAATCCAAGTTGAAACATTTTAAAGTTAAAGCAATTTTGTCATTAAAAGAACAAAGTCTTTTGTATTTTTTTTTAAAAATCATCTACCTGTAGTGAGTCCTTTTAAACCAGATACAGATGATTATCAAAAATAATGGAAATGTAGATTCATAAAGAATCCTTTATTAATACAGTGTAGGACCTCCTTTGGCATGTAATACAGCTTGGATCCGTTTGTTAGGAATCAAATCATACAAGTGCTGAATGGTGCTCAGAGGAATAATGTGTACTATTCTTTTGGAGATGTGAAAGTTCTGGGAGAGATGCAGGTAGAGGATATCGATTCTGTATTGAATGCTGTAAAATAGACCATAATGGTTCGATTATATTGAGGTCTGGCGACTATGTAGGGTCAAGATAAATGCTTAACTTCATCCTTGTGTTCAAACTATGATTGGACAAGTGCCACTGCATTATCATCTTGGAAAATTCCTTTAGCAGGAAACAAAGTTTACATCACAGGATGAACTGATTCAGCCAAAATTTCTCTACTTTTCCCCAGATCTCCTTCCTTTCAGGATTACAATTGGTCCAGCAGAAAACCAAAACACGGCTGCCCATATCATGGCAGATCCACCTCCATGCTTGACAGTTGGAATGAGACTCATGATCATACCCTTGTGCAGGTGTCCTCCTGTTGTAGGCAAAGGTATGAAAGATTATTCATCAGACTGAATTACTTTCTTCCACTTATCAATCAACCAGGTTTTGCGAGTGTGCCACCACTGTAGATGATGTATAGCATTAACATCTGTGACAAATGGCTTGGGAATTGCTGCTCTGCCATAAATTTTCTGTTTATGAAGGCTAACTGTAATAATTGACACTGGTGAATCCAGATGATTGAGCTCTACAGTCACTTTTGCTGCAGTTTGCTTTTTAGATTTTACAATCCACTTCAATACCTGGTCTTTTTCACTAAGCTTCTCTTTCTGTCCATTATTTTGCTTTACTGAGTTGTGCATGTACTGTCATAACTTTAGACACTGTACCTCTAGAAACGCTTAAAACTTGGGATGTTGTCACACTTGCTCCAGCTTGACGGGTTTCTACAATTTGCCTTCTCTGAAAATCTGAGAGGTCCGACATTTTAAGCTTTTGAAAAAAATTCAAGACATACAGAACTTCAATAAAGCTACCACATACTACCAGAATATGCACAGTTCTATTTATGAAACCCCCTCCCAAAAAAAAAACTGATAGCTATTATATTTCAATACTTACAAATCACATTAAAAACAATACTTTTCTATGCAAGTGTTTCTATTATTTTGATAACTACTTGTATATATAGCATTTTGTGGAACTATCAAATAATGAAATGATCCATTGAATACAATATATATAAAATCCACATTAAAACACCTAATCATTAAAAGAAAACTATAATCTGCTTGCCTTAAATAAGATTCTCCCATAACAATATTAAGAAAAACAGAAATGCAATATACATCTTATTAGATCCGCAGCTAGTACAACACGAATTAAATTTGAAAATAAAAAGATCATTTATTTTTAGTTTATAACTATGATTTCTATTTTCAGCCAACTGCATCATACTGAAACAAACACTTTTAAAAGTTAAGAAAAAAAATTACACTGAGGAATTATTATAGAGAGACAGAGAGAATAAAATATATAAGATTAAGCATGTTTTATTCAAAAAACCAAAACATTTCATAAGTTTAGAATTTTCTTTTTTTGGAAGTAAATCAATACAGTGCATTTATTAAATATTTTTCAACAAAATTTTAATACTCTTGAAATGGTTGAATTCCACTAAAAATGTTAAATTAATGCATACAATTTTAACCATTTAAACAAGCAAAATACATATGCACACTTAAAATAATTAGATTATGAGATTTGTACAAGCCAACATTGACAACTTAATAGTCCAAAAGACAATTTGTTTCAGAACAAAGAACTATGTTCAGAATTCAGTGTACCAAAGGATATTTCGGTCAAAATGTTAAAAACAAGCAATTAAAAAAATTGACAACAAAGTTAATATAAGTCAGTACTTCTGTAATTTAAAATAATATAAAGATGCCAGAGCATTGGTTAAATCAAAACTTGTCACAATTTACAGGTAATTTTTAAAATTAAAAGTGTCACCATCGACTTTTTAATTCATAAATTTATGCATCAAAAATATATTAATTTATATAAAATACTTGAAAATGCAGTTTTATAAAAATATTCCAATGTAAAGATAAAGCTTATGCAAAACATAAAAATTCTGTTATTTAAAGTTACTAGTTAACCAATTCGGAAGGGGGAAAACTACGTTTTCAGAAATTTCATTATTTATGCTTAATCTAAATTATATATTTTTTTTAAATGACGAATCTGAAATTACTTCAAAATGAGAGTGAAGAAAAATGAATTTTCAGAAAACAGATGAATGGAATGAAACAATAAATGAATTTAATAGAGGATAAACCATTTAGATAAGAACTTGCATATAAGCTGATAGTATTCTCTGAATGTTTCTACACTTTTGAGAAAATACAGTAGTTATAAGAGGACTGTTTTGATCATGATCATAAATATGACGTGTGCTATAATTTTTCCTATCTCCTAATAAATAACTGCAAATATTTGTCCTGGATTATTCAACTTGCATTAACACCTCTATATGTGGTAGGTATATTAAAAGAGTATCAGGGATAACTGAATAATTATATATTGCCTAGTTACATACATGTTAAGTATAGCACTTCACACAACGACAATTTAACTGTTCAGTTTGTACGAGCGAAATAGCCATGAGAGTTCAGCAGACCTTTTTATAAAAAAAATAAAGATTCATTAAGAAATACAACCTAATTCCTTAAAAGAAAAAGAATATTCTTAAGTTAATTGTATAACAGTAAGAGTTGAAACAAATTAAACTAATTTTAAAATCTAATTAAATGATAATGAAACAAATGTTCTTAATATAATTCATATTTAAGAAATCTGTCAATAACATTTTCACACTAAAACTTTTAAGCTTCAATTGCAACAATGTGTATGATACAAATCTTTATTATAAGTACAATAAAATTAAAAAATGAATATCAACACAAAATCCTGTGGTCTTATAAAATATAAAAATGTTTGGAAAAATTACAAAAAGTTGATATTTTATTTTTAAATAAAAGAATGCTACAATTTTAAATCTTACCTTTCTCAAAAATAAGTATATTAACTCTGGAAAAATATTAACTCCTTGGCAAAATAATTAGTTACTAAGATACAGTTGAAAAATGGGCCCTTCTATATAAACTGTTGCATTTAAGAAAAAGTAACACTAAATGCAAAGATAAAATTTTTATGTTATGGTCAGATTCTAAGAGAGATCAAATATTTTTATCATGCAAGAATGCAGCAAATTACAACTTTCCTTTAACACAAGCATAAACTGATAGAGTTATCAGGATAACCATTAATTAATTCTGATATTCGCCTCATTTTTTAAAAATTTCTCCTAGAATAAAATGAGATATATTATCTTTTCATACACACACTTGGTACAATCCTTCACTCAGAACAAATAACTTTTGTATTAACCCATTTAAGAACATGATCACACGTGATCCAGCATTTCTCCCTCCAGAGTCTACAGTATCATAAACATGATTGCATTTCTGCTGCTCTGAGACTTCTGATCACACCGTTGGGATCCGAGTTTGGAATGTTTTAATATTAATTTTTACAAGGCACTAGATGGTGTTAAAGTCTGTTTTTTAGAATAACGTTTCATAAAACTTAACTTCAATATATGCTTTGCCACCCATCTGGTATAGTGGTTAGTGATGCTGACTGTGGTGCCATAGGGTCTGGATTGGAATCCGAATCCTGGGTAAGGTATGGATGTGTGGTTTGTGTTGTAATCCTTCTCTTCTTTGTGATTTGTGTGTGCTTCACGCTTACTTCTATGTAAGGACCCATGTGATACTTTGTGGTGAACGAGATAAATGTTCTCAATACAAAGAAAAAACAGTATATATATATATATATAATGCTTTTAGCTCTGAGTGTTTAATTACATCCGGGATATTTATGAATGTAAACAACTGCACATGTTTATATTTTGAGAGAATCAGGCATTTAAAGATTCATGATTTATGTTAAGAAAACTATGAGCAATACAACAATTATTTAAAATAAAAAATGATATATTAGCTTTTATTAAAAAGATTTATATCAGTTCGAGCCACAACAAGTTTATGTGAAAGTGTAACGTTTTGGAGATTAGAGAGATAGAATTTTGTAAGTTTTGCGTCTTTTATTTTAATCATCATGGCAAAAGAGTTCTTGCTTTTATTAAACACAGTGAAAATTTTTGTGCTGTATATTCAGATATTATCAATGATAGTATATTGGAAATTTTAGCATATGTGCATTAAAGATTTTATATGAACTTTAAAATGAAATTAAGGCTTAGTAGGGAGATTGGCTCAGTCCTGCACACACATATGTTTTCTAAATGTGCAGGCCTGATGAAACCCATCTTTCTCCTTTCATTGGTCCTGAAAAGGTTAAGTTTACATAAAAATCTCAAATAAATTACATACAATTCCCATTTTTGAAAATATAAGCAAACTGAATTCAAGTACTCCAATAGACTACAAAATATATTTTGCACAAAAATAATTTCAATGCACTGAATATTAAATGATCCAATCAAGGATCAGAATGTATAACCTCAACCAAATAATTTACAATAAATATTAAAGTAATGATTTGAAATCAGGGAAATTATGTAAAGTGTATGCGAAGTAAAAAACAATGAACATAATATACATTTAAGTAATGTTCATGCTTGTCGCAAAAACCGTGCGCCAGACGGCGCTGTCTGTGTATCTCTAGTTACTATGTGTTTAGGTGAATAAAAATAGAGAGTGTTTTACAGTCTATGTGTGAGGTGTGTGTTATTGAGCTATCCCGGGTATAGTGATCAAACATTTTGGTCCGACTTTCCCGGAGTTCAACAAGCAACTATGGTTTTGTGCTTTATTAGTTGAGTATTTGGTGGTGAAATTTTTGAATAGGCGAGTGTTTCTATTCTTAATGATGGTTTTAGGAGTTATTTGGTTGTGTTCGCTAAAGTTGGTGTTAATAGTTGAATAGTTTTAACGGATATCATGGTTGAAATTAATGTTTGTAGATTTGTGTTGATTGTGATATTCTTGTTGTGTGTTTTTGTATACTTTCCTATTTTCAATAGTGTAATTTAGGTGCTTAAAAATGCTTTTTGGTTGAAAATAGTGTATATTGTGTAGATGTTGTGACAAAGTTAGTTTAAAAATGGCGTTGAAATTAAATCTAAAGAAAGACGAACTTATCTCGGTTGCTGTGGAAATGGGTTTGGAGATTCCTAGCAAAGCTAAAATAATAGATTTAAAAAAGTTAATTGAATCAAGTGTCGTTTATAAAAATGATATTGAATTTGTGCGTAGTCTTGTTGAAAATGCTTTAGAGAAAAGTAAACAAGAGGCTGAGAAAATGTGTGAGCGCGAGGCTGAAATTCAATTAGAAAAAATTAAATTATCTCAGATTGAAAAACAATTAGAATTGGCGAAGGTTAGGAAGGAATCCGAAAAAAATTCTCAATCTCTTGAAAGCGGAGAACCAAGCTCCATAACTGATAAATTGGAGATTTTGGTAAAGAGCATTAAAACTTTGACAATTCAAGTACCGGTTAGGTCAGAGTCCTTTAGTTTATTTTTTCATTCTTTAGAAAAGGCATTTCAAATCAAATCCGTGCCTGATGAGCTAAAAGCCGAAATTCTATTAAATATTTTAGGAGAAAGAGTCAATAATTTGCTAACATATGCGAGTCAAGAGGATTTAAGCAATTATGTTAAAATTAAAGAATTAATATTAAGAGAGTTTGAACCGACGCCTCAAGAATGCCCGAGTAACTTTAAAAAGGCTCGTAAACTACCATCCGAAAACTATGTTCAGTTTGCTTCCCGCTTAAGTGCAACTTTCGATTATTATTGTCAGTTGCGTAAAGTTAATGAATTCCGCTCTTTGTGTGATCTAATAATTTCAGATAAAATATTTGAAACGCTAGATAGAGATACGATGAATCATATTGCAACGAAACAGGGAGAAACATTTCAAGCCTCAACAGCTTGGGAGGGAATGTGATGTCTATTTATCCGCGAGAGGAAAGGTGTCGAATGATTTAATGAGCAGAAATCCAGGGAGTGGAGTCAAAACAGATGGGCGAAATAGACTGCAGACGGTTAGCACTTGGCATCAAGAGAGAAACTCGTTGAATGTTTTCGTGGCCGAAACTAAACCAAATTGTGTTCTATGTAAGGGTAATAATTTTCATCCCCTTTCTAAGTGATATCAGTTGAAGAAACAAGTTTGTCACCAGTTAAGGAATGCAAGTATTCTAAGGAACTGAAAACTGGTTCGAGTTCTGATATAATTACATCTAGTGTTTGGGTTTCAACTAATTGCGTTTCTATTTTATCTACTTTGTTACGTAAAAGTAATAGTTATATGAAAATTGTTCGTATATTTAGTTATGTGTTAAGATTTAGTAATAATGTAAACAAACGTAAACTAACATTGAGTGGTCCCCTTTCTGCTACAGATATAGACCAAGCAGAAACTAAACTGATCAGAATGGTCCAAGAACAGGTTTTTTTGGCTGAAATTAAGAGCTTACAAAGTAAAGGAGTTGTCTCACCTAATAGTAAACTTAGAAATTTAAACCCCTTTATAGACAGTGATGGATTATTGAGAGTTGGAGGCCGGCTGAGTAATTCAGATTTACCTTATTAATAAACATCCTGCAATTTTACCAGGAAATCATAATTTAACTGTTCAAATAATTGTCCATTTCCATAGAAAGAATCTGCATACTGGTGCTTCTTCTCTTCTACAATATGTAAGGGAAAAGTTCTGGCCATTAAATAGTCGTTCATTATGCAGAAAAGTAGTGCATGAGTGCCTAGTCTGTTTTAAAAGCCGACCCCTTGTTACCTCTCAGCTAACGGGTAATCTACCCCATGATAGAGTAGTCCCAGATTACCCGTTCAACTGTTCTGGTGTGGATTTTTGTGGCCCATTCATGATCAGGTACAAAAATCAAAGAAAAGGAATTTTGCATAAAATTTATATTTGTGTATTTGTATGTTTTGTGTCTAAAGCGATTCACATAGAAATTGTGTCAGATCTTACATCTGATGCTTTTATTGCTACATTAAAAAGTTTTTTTAGTTGCAGAGGTAAATGTGCTAAATTGTATTCCGATAATGGGAAAACATTTGTAGGTGCCAATAAAGAGCTCAAGAGATTTCTAAAACTTATTGAGGATTCAGATGATAATTTAGCAGGTTTCTTATCTGCTGAGGGTATAGAATGGAAGTTTATACCACCTAGAGCGCCATCCTTTGGTGTGTGTGGTCTTTGGGAAGCTTCGGTTAAGTCAATAAAGTACCATCTTAGAGTTGTCAGTGGCTCAAATTTAACCTATGAGGATTTTTAACTGTTTGTATCCAAATGGAGGGAATTTTAAATTCCAGGCCACTGTGCCCTTTATCGAGCAATTCGGATGACTTGAACGCTTTAACTCCAGCCCACTTTTTGATAGGGAGGTCTATGACTTCAGTAGTCGAGCCCAATTTAATTGAATTAAAAGAGAATGCCCTTAAAAAATGGCATCGGATAACCAGACTAGTACAACTAATTTGGAATAAGTGGCACATATGTTATTGTAGTGAATTACAACAACGCAATAAATGGCAATTTAAAAAAACAAAATGTTAACGTGGGTGATTTGGTAGTTCTCATTGAAGACAATATGCCAACCTTTAAATGGCCTTTAGGGAGAATCACTGATATTTATAGTGGCAGTGATGCACTAATAAGGGTTGTAAAAGTAAAAACACAATTTGGAGAATACAAAAGAGCCATTTCAAGAGTTTGTCTTTTACCTATGCCAGTTTGAATTTTGTCTCTGAATATTTTGTGTATTAGAATTTTTATATGTACCTTAATTTGTTTTACGTAATCCTATAGTATTTTATCGTTTTATTGTAATTTGTGTTATTGTTGAATGTATTACATGTCAACACGGGGGAGAATGTTCATGCTTGTCGCAAAAACCGTGCGCCAGATGGCGCTGTATGTGTATCTCTAGTTACTATGTGTTTAGGTGAATAAAAATAGAGAGTGTTTTACAATCCATGTGTGAGGTGTGTGTTATTGAGCTATCCCGGGTGTAGTGATCAAACAAGTAAAAACATGACAAGATAGAAACTAAAGCTTCAAAGATTGTTAAGTAAACCAGAGAGAAATAACTATACATAACAGAAGCAAAGTAAATAGAAAGAGTTTCAAGATTCTGAACCCTACTTTGTGAGGAAAAAAATAACAAAATGTTACTTCCTCACAAAGCATAAAGACAGTAACACTGGGAAGAGTCTGAGAAATATCATTCACATTAAAAAGAAATTTTTTTAGTCAACTTCTACTGGAAAATTTTGCATTTAAAAGTGCAATGGATTTATTTTGAAGATAGGAACATTTTACTTTAATAAATTGATAATTTTAAACTAGTTATAATTGGTGAGTTTTAAGCAAAATGTATTGAAGAGAAATATTTTAATCAACATTAAATAATGAAGAAAATATAATTCAGAGATGAATAAATAGCCTAGAAGTGCAGTATATTTTTACAAGAAATAAATAAAAATATTTGAATATTACAAACTTTGTGTCAAAATGAAGTAAAATGATATAGCTATTGACATTTTGGTGTAAAAGTATATAATTTAATTTAAAAAAACACAAGATAAATTTTAGAAATAGCCACAAAAAGGTTTACTTAAACATTTCCTTTTTTTTTTGACTAAGTCCAAACTGATCATTTTAAAGTTATATTAAAGTATTGAGGTAATAAAATATATTGAAAATCATAAAACATAAAGTGGACAAATGTGCAAAAATTTTAAAGAGTTGAGCACTTCAACTACCTAATGTATGACACATTTTTTTTACAATATATATATATATATATATATATATATAGTACAAGAGTCTTAAATTCAAAATCCAAGAAGTAAGAAAAATCAAAAGAATATATTAGACATGCCAATTTATGGTTAACGAAAAGAAAATCTTTGAACAAGATAGTGGACACAATGAAGACTAGTGCAAAATATAGTATGTAAATAATTTGATAAGCTGAAATGAAAGGGAAAACACACAAATAAGTACAAAGGATATAAAAGACTCTAACAAGGCTAATTAAAAATGTTTTCAAGAAGAAATTTTAGTGAAATTAAATGGTCAGTTTTAAACGCATTGATGTAAAAAAGTATTTCGAAAAGAGAAACAGGTTTTATTTTATATTTATCCCATGATTCTCAATTGATATTAATGCCCCCTAAGCAAATTTAATACATGCATCTAACTTTTCCAAATTTCATGGAACAGAATGAAAAATATATTTACAATACAAATATATTATACAAATATTAACAGTACAAATATATTATACAAATATTAACAGTACAAATATATTATACAAATATTAACAGTACAAATATATCATACAAATATTAACAGTACAAATATATCATACAAATATTAACAGTAATTATAAATACTAATGGATAACTTATTAAAACATTTATAGAAATACAGTTATAAATAAATCTTGCCTCATGAGCTAACATTCTCCATAATTCTTCTTTAGTTATTGACAGTCTTTCTCTATCTGTACTATCCACTACTACTATTAGAAACTGCAAAAGAAAAACTCTCATTAATTTTCCTATTCAATACAAATGACATACGTAGTAAAAAAAATGTTTAAAGCCATAACATTTTTCCTGTAACCTGGACAAAATATTTTTCAGTAAATATCACAGCTGAAAATTATATAAAAACCTTCATTATAAGTGTATTTATAGGTAAAAAATAAGCACAATAAAATAATCACAAATAAAAATAATCCACTCTCCACTTTACCATGAAACATGGTTATGTACAATATGGATGAAATATTATCTATGGATATATTCCCTAATAAATACCACATTGAACTTACGAAGAAAGATAATCAAGCGATACATAAATATAAAATTTTAGAATTTAGTTAAAAGTACTAACATTCTTTTTGACTTGATTTCATTTTAATGACAGAAATTACTGTCATTTAAAAGAAAGCAATTAATTACTAGATTGGCAGCCTAAATTTTCATATCTTCAAGGATTGTTTCTGTTAACATATTAGTAGACAAATGACCTCGTAATTTTTAATCCAACCAAGTATCAAGAACACCAGAGCTGGAATCTCGTTCTCCAAACTTCCATACCATACCAACATACAAAGTTGAACATTGACAGATTTAGCACATACTTCAGCCCTTCAATATGGAGAGTCACCAGGATTTGAACCTTATCTTTAAAAAACAATTCATCTTTAAATAAAATGCACCTCAGGAAAGAGTTTCAAAAAATTTTGTCACATAAATACAATACAGGTGCAAGAACTCCAGTCCTTAGATTTGTATTGACTTCTATAAATCATAACCATGACAGGAGTAAAAGTGCCATTAACTGGAAGACTGTATTCTATTTTATTTTATCCCAGTTGTCTGCACATAGTATATGTGTAGACTAGAAGATAGGCAATTTAAATCATATGCTTAAGTCAAGGTCAACAACTAACTCCTTAACTAGATAATTAAACTAATTTTGAGGGCAAGTTCAAGACTTCACCACACAGAAATCAGAGCTCTTGTGATTCCTGCAATACATTTTGTATCCATTCAATAGAAAAGTTTAATGGTTGAAAAAAATATACCATGAGGTTCGAAAGTTTAGATGTGACATATAATGTTCTAGTTCAAGGGTGTCAAATTCAAAGTCTAATTTGGGCCAAATAAACAAATGTTTAACTTAAAAGGTGGGCCACAAAGAGATAAAAATTCATAGAAACATAGGTTTATTTTTTAAAAATACATAACAGATATATATATATAAACAAGAAAAATTTAATATGTATGTCCTGACACTTGGCATCTCTTCTCTGCAACTATCTTTCCTATTTCAGGAGAAATATTGATAATTTTATTATATACTATTGTGTGCCAATATATTGACTCACCCTCAAAAATGCTAGTTGTGGGCCGCAAGTTTGACACCCCTGTTTTAATTGTGCATAGTATACTTATACATACAACCAAATATGGTTTGTTTTAAAGTTCATATTTATATATCATTTTTATGTATTGCTTTCTGAATAATAGTATCACACTATATATATTCAGTAGATTAAAGTTATAAAATAAATTAGATTACTATTGAAAGAATAACTTCAAGTTCATCAGAACTTACAATTAAATAATTTCCAAATAGAAAACACAAAAAACTAAAAAAAAAAAAAAATGCCATGAAGTTGTATAGAAAGGAATAACTCACTTCTGTATTACTATAGTAAGTATTCCAAGCAGCTCTTAAAGAATCTTGTCCTCCTAAGTCCCACATTATAAAATGAATATTTTTCCATACAACTTCTTCTACGTTGCTTCCAATGGTAGGAGATGTGTGAACCACTTCGTCCAATAAACTAAAACAATTATAAAAATAAAATGTTTGCAAGAACCGTCTGAAGTTGAATAAAAAAAATAGAAAATCAAGCATTTGTATGGATTTCAATGAAAGCATTGGTAAATATTATGAAGAGCATATGATCTTTTATAGTAAAAACTGTCATTGGAAATTTACCTTATGTTTTAAATTATATCATAAGATTTTATGGGCCAGGTTAAGATTTTCCCAACATTAAAAAGAGGTTACCAACTACTGTTGAATGTCAAGGATCTACTGATCTTTCACATGCAGAAACTCTACAACTGTAATTTTCTAAAGACATCTGAATAGAAAACAAGCTTATATTCTAAAGAAAAGTCATACGAATTAACCACATTTGAGTATAGAAAGTGCTAACTGAGGATTTTTCCTTGCAGATAAATTTTCAAAAAAACCGTTTATAACTCAATGGAAATAATTCAAAAAGAGCCTTTTTGATAAAATTTTAAATATAAAGATCAATATTTGATCACACAGAAGATATTATTGATTGTACATAGAATGTATATTGGCTCCTCCAATTTAATTTCCATTTTTTCCCCCAAGTATTTCATCAAATTAGAAACCAAACTTAACAAAAATGTCAATTTAAATCTACTTAGAAAAACTATTTCAAAGTGAATAATCTAGTTAGATCTTCCTAGAGAATAATTAAGATGGTTGATCCTTTACGCATCCAAACAGTGGAAATGTCTTCAGAAATTATATAGAAAATAATATTTCCTACTGTGAACGCAATAGGAAATATCAAGCTGGTATTATGCTAAACACCACAAATTTAACATATAAAAAGCAAATTACACTAACACCAGTAAAAATTATTTTATTGCAGATACAATGTGACAAAAGTTCATGAAGAATTAACACAGAATCCATTACTTAAAAGAAGTCACTCAAAAAGAATTTTACAAGAATATTTCCGTATAAATTTAAAAAGTTTGTACTTACAATTGGTATAATATCGTTGTTTTTCCAGCATTGTCAAGACCCACAATAACAACTTTATGTTCTGGAAAGAAAAAAAATTAACTATAATTTTTTTTTAATAAATATTATACCAATAATTAGATACTGCAAACAAAATAAATAAATAAACTGGACTGCAACTAAATCAGAACAGCATAATATGCATCAAATATCTAAATTTTCTAACTATTTAATACTTGACTTTCAATTAATTCACATAAAAAATGTCAAGGAATATTTAAAATAGTAAAAAGAAAAAGTTAAATTTCTATTAGAGCTTTGAGGAATTAGAAATTGTCAAACTCGACCAAATCTTAAGTTGACAAAATAGTTGTGAAAAAAAAATTTTTTGAGAGTGAGTCAGTAAATATTAACGTCGCACTGTTCAGCTACACGAGGGCTTTAGGCGTCAGACCACGTAATTTTGAACCATGGTCAAGTGACGTGGACAACACCTGAGCTGGCACCCCCTCTCCTATCTACCACACCACACCAACGGGAGGACGTTTGAGCTTTCAACAGATTTAACGTGCATCACTCCCCTACATGACGGGTCTTTAGTGGTACTGAGCTCGAACTCGTGACAAGGCCAGCCACGATCCGATACCTTGACCACTAGGCTACAGCGTCCACTCGAGTTTTTGAGAAGATAGTTTACAGAATCATGCATATCAGAGTCAACAATAATTTGGTTTTCATATTTCTATTAATTGATCGATTGTTTAATAACGTTGCGCTTAAATGCAATACACTAGCTATTAGAGAAAAATTCTCGTAATTCTGAATCAAATGACGAGGACGACACCCCATTATCTTAACTTGATATCATGAAAATTAAAATGTTAAATACTAGTAGATAAACTATTTAGTAAATATAAGAGTATACTATTTTCATTGAATTCTGTATATCATCAGTTAATAGTGACAGACACTTTGAGAACAGAAAAAACAGTGCCACAAATGATTTCAACATTAAGAAATTTAATGCACGAGGTGTTTGGTATAAAATGTTTTTGCAAAAAGCGAGAATAAACTTGTTGTTCATATATATATATAGAGAGAGAGAGATTCCTCATACTTCATTCAGTGTTAATACAGTACAGTAAATATAAAATTAACGCTGGTTTGAAGAAATCTTAATGGCATACCTTTTTAATCCGTTGACATACAAATAAATTTCCACTTCTCCCGATAATGTGGATTTTCGGTACCATTGAGAAAAGATTAAGAACTTTGAGGGTTTGAAAGAAAAAAAAAACAGAATCAAAGCAGGATTCTCCACGCCCACCGGAGACTGTTCTTGACATCTCAGAAATGCCAAAGTCTACAATGGCATAAGAAATTAACGATGTCTCCCAGACGTCATTATACGTCAAGTGGTTAACTCTTGAAACAAAGCCAATATCTAATTCTAGTTTCTATATAAGAACTTTAAAGTCAGGTAAAACAATTTAATGTGCAACGACATCCATTATTTCACATGACAATCTTTCGTGGAATCCACAGACTACACTCACAAATCTCACGTCTTAAAAGTTTACGACTTTAACCAATGAGCTACAGTATCAACAGGTGATTAATCAAAAACCAGAATATCTTTTACTTTATATAAACTACGAAACGATTGAACCAAGATATATTTATCGATATTTTGATCCAGATTACTAAATCAATGGAAGAGAATGTAATAAAATTACTGAATCACCGTAAAATCCGGTGTATATAACACGCACCTATACTTTCAAACTGCATTTTTTAATTTTAAGGTAGATTCGCCGTATAACGCGCACCCCTTTTTTATGAAGAAACCTGAAATGTAAGTGTGCAATGATCTTATACGTAATAAAGTTATTTGTTTTTATTCCACGTATTAGAAATATATATACACACATCTAGAACTACAACCCTTTAAGTACATAAAGAACTTCATTTCTTTTAAATAAACAGTACTATGATATAAGTAGAAGCCTATTTTTCTTTTATGTTCTTTTTTAATTTTTAAAGCTATCATTTTTATACCCGGCGTATAACGCGCATCCGTAAATTTCGATATTACTTTGTGTTATAAGTGTGCGTTATACGCCGGATTTTACGGTATGTTATTTACAGTCGTAACATAAGAGAAAAAACCTATAACGGTTGTGAAAAGATTTGCTCATTCTCAAAAAATGAAATAATCCAGCATAAGAAGTCTAAATTTACCTCTCGTAAATAAGTGACAAATTTCAATGGCTTCCCTTTTAACGGCCCATTCCAAAAATGTACATCTAGTATGGCTTCGTCAGATATAATCTAGTTCCTATTTTTTTTAAGCCCTATTCTTCCCCCTCCCAAATTATAACAAGATTGAATCGTTTGTACTGCGCAATTGATAAAATCAAGTCGCGTGGTAATAAAGAGGTCAAATAAAAAAATGTAGATTGAATGTTAATATTTTTTTGTAACTGACAGATGGTTCAATAATGTTAATTTCACAACTAAATTATTAAAGCTAATATTGACTTAAAAATATCATACAGAAAAGAGATAATTCAAGCTGCTGCCTTTTTCCGACATAATCTTGTGCAACAGGCATGTCAAACTCGTATGATAATGCGAGCCACAAGTTATATTTTATATTAAGTAGAGGGATGCATGTTTTTAATGCTCAAACAAATATATATATATATATATTCGAAAAAAAGTATAATTAAAAAAACGTTTAACGAATTCTAACCATTTTTTTTATTTGCATCAGTTTGTAATATTGTATATTATTAGGTGCCGATATATTGACCATGCTGCAAAAATGCACATTGCGGACCGCGGATTTGTCACCCCTGTTGTACAGTATACGATTATTTACACACAAGACCATGCTTCAGTTAATAATTTTCTAATTTATGAAAAAAAAAATCCCTTGTACTACTTCGAAATTAATTTTTTCCTAATACGTGACATTAAATTTTATAAAGGACGAATAATTTATAGGAACATTTTAATTTGACTGCAACATTTAAAACAATGGAACAATTCTTTTTAAATAACAGGAGAGAATTATGCAATACGAAGAAATTAGAAAAGAGTTTTCTTAAATATCGTCTCCACAACTAAACATTACCGAAATTTAATATGCAATTGGCAAGACTGATAATATATAATAATTTTTTCCCATTACTTATCGATTTCTTTTTTAAAAAAAGAATGTATTCAAATTATGATTGAAAATTTCATTAAGAAAAACATAAGTGATACAGTCATCACTGAACATATTAATAGCATGACCACATTTTTTTTTTGTCTTGCCGGATACGTTGACAAGCTTACGAAGTAAAAATCTGTAAAAAAAATTATTTTAGATAAATTTAATTTTAGAATTTAAGAAAAACCATATTGATTGTTTACAATAAAGTTTTATTAGAATATTTTACATAAAAAGCAAATTAATTAAAATTATGTAATTATTAAATCAAACAGTCACTATAGGAGAAAAAAACATTTGATTTATTTTGTTTTTAAGGTCAGTTTTAAGAGAATCAATTATATATTTTCCATTTTTTTTTATTTTTAAAGATCGATGTATAAATCTTTGTTCCATGTTTTGAATTTACGGTATATGCCTTTTTTTAAATAAACCTTCCAATGCCAAATATCACAAATGAAAATATAAAATTGCAGGTGAAAACAGAAAACAAAACTTTAGACTACATTTCGGTCTTCCAAATGACATGGAAAAGTTTGCTAAGTAAAAGTCAAAAAAACGCAAACAGCTGTTTTCTTTCCCAAGTACATAGGATGCGAAATGCTGAAAATCTCCATGTAATCAATACTCTGTAAATAGCTTTTGCAACTCGTGTTTCTAATTCAGACCAGAACTGATAAAAGGAAACTTTAAAATATCTGCAACATTTAGTAAACTTTTAAGAATTATTTTAAATTCCTACAATGTAGGGAGAAATTAAAGTGACGAACAAGCACATATTTTTCAACAGCAAAGAAGCAATAAATCAAGAAACATTGACGACAAATGGCAAATTAAAGAGTTCGCTGAGTGCCTGAAAGTAAATAAATATAAGATAAATTGCGGGAAAAGTAGATAAAATCGATAATGCTTTTTATCTTTTTGCAGTCAAACATGTATTAGCCTCTTCAATATGAAGAACTTGAATCTCAGTCTAGCAAAGATACGATTTATCACTCCAATCGTACCTGAAAACTAAGATTTTGAAATTCTGTCAACTAACTTTTGTTTTCGTCTTACTAATTTTTTTTCTCAATTCAATTTTATTTTGGGATAAAGTAAAGGATGGAGTTGCTAAACTTGGCGAAAATGTATAGACAATCTGAATATGTTTAAATACTGAATGATATTGTTTAAACAGATGGGAAACAAAATTCTGCACACAGTTGTAAATACATCTGTTCCCAAGAACAACATGATATCCAATGACATCATGATGCAAGGCCTTTCAACGTATTAAAATTGGGAATGACATCACAACAGCTGGTTTTGATAAGGATAAATGTAAAACAAACATATTAGAAAATCTCACATACACATGACACTTCTAAAAATTAGATTTGATAATTTAAATATTTACGATTATTGATCTTAAAAGTGTTGCACAACAACAAGTATGCTGAACATCGCAGATTAAAAAGGAAAAGCGCATGGTTGTTCATAAATAAAAAACAAACTTTTATATGATAGAGAAAAATGTGTGTGCACCAATATCTCTTTAATATGAACACGCTTTTATAAATTTTTGTTGTAAAAATTTTCCTAACTCACTAAAGAAAATTAAAATCCATTCGTTTTAAATGTGAAGCATTTAAAACGAAAACTAACATTTTTAACGCGAACTATACTTCATTAACACAAAAACGTCTTTAAATACTTTCAATCATTAAAATAGCACATAATCAATTTTCTAAACTACACTTATATAATTTAATCACGGGGGCGCAGATGGACTAAAAATTGACAGCTTTTTAACGACAATGCGAAGATTTTTGGTCACTGAACACGTAATTTTGAAACGCGATCAAGTGGCAAAGACAGCATCCAAATAAGCAATTCACTTTACACAAACATCAGGATTTTGAACCCAGATAGAATAACTGCATTATCAGGGACCACAAAAGCCTTGTGATTAAAGTCCCGAATATCATAACCCAAAATATTCTCGTCTTAATTCCACCAAGATCACCATGCGGAATAATGGGGGTTCTGGACCTTTCATGCATGGTTTAAAAATTTAGCGAATGATGTATCAATTCAAGTGCCCTATTAGTGGACAATAGTTTGGAATCACAAAGCAACCAAATCTTCGAATTCGAAGTCTCAATATACAACCTGTGACTACAAAGTTCGGTGAACGGAGTCAGAATGGCCGATCTGGTAATACTGGCGAAACAAAACGCTGTACATGCGTAGCGGTAGGTGTTGACCATCTGCTACCACCGTTGTTCAGTTGAACGGCGTCTGTGTTCCGTGTAAGACTTGTTTTACAAAGTGCTTGTTTAGTGCGTTGGTTCTAAAATGAGAACAGGAAAATGAACGAACAAAAGATCTATTTAAAGTATTGTTTTAAGTTAGGCAAGACACCGACAGAAACTTATTCGATGCTGGTATGTGTTTATGAAGATCAAGCACTGTCCATGAAGTAGTGGTTCGCCCGTTTTCGAGAAGGCCGGTAATGTGTTTCTGACAAACTCCGTAGCAAAACACTGGCGACATCCGTCAGTGACGCAAACATTGAGAAATTGTGAATAAATGAATCCCGAAAGATCGTCGATAAGCATGATAGCTGGGCGATGAATGCTGCAAGGTACAATAAAATTTTGACCCGTTTCATGAAACGTCTACGCAGTGTATGACCCCAGTACGCACAAGGCTCATGGTTTTTTGTTCACGACAATGCTCGCCCTCATACAGCCAATAGCGTCAAACAGTTTCTGGCAAAAAAAGGGGTGGTGGAAATTGAAAATCCTCCAGACTTCTTCCTATCCCCACGATTAAAATTCGCTTTTAAAGGAAAGATTTGGCGATATTTCTGACATTCAACGAAACGTGACGAGGCTTTTGAACTCCATCTCAAAAGAAAACTTCTTGCAAAGTTTCCAGGACATGTATAGCAGATCTCAGCGGTCCATAGTTATGGGACTATTTCGAGAGGACAGTAAGGTAACTTTCGTTAATATTTCATCTACGTTAATGTTACAAGGCTATTCGCCGAACTTTATTGTCAGAGGTTGTATGACGAATTGTAAGACCAAAAATAAATAGTTTTGAAAATTTGTAGCAAATTATTTTAACTTTTTTTATATATTTTACTTTAAAATTAATAAATATCGTAAAAAGATTACGGATCTCAAATTTTTTAACAAGATCAGATAACAAAGAAAACATTTTAATCTCCATACATCACGCTATTGAGAAGATATGAAAACTTAAACGAATCTAACGTGTCAGAGAGATATCCATTATTTCAATAAGATATATTAATCTGGACTAGGCAACCTAATAGGCCGCATTTCGACCAAGTTACTAAGGCTCTTTTAATATTAAAAATTCACGATAAGACAAAATTATTCAATTTGATTCCAAAATATTGGTTTGCAGCTAAATAGCAGATTACAGTCAATGATTCAGTACGAATTTATGACATGATCGATCACTGTAGAGTGCATTTCTTTTGAATGTGTCAAATCATTAAGATTTATCAGATAAGTCCACGACGTAGAAAAATTTTACTAACATTTATTCATCACGATAAAAATAAAGCTTTTTCAAAATACAAAAGTTCAAAAGATGGGGTGTAGGAGAAATTAATAACTGCATCAACAATTCATTAAAAATTGATTTTAATGTAGCTAATTAAACTAACGCGTTCACATATATATCGCTCAACCGTAGACCAGACGTTTTCAATGGACTAAATTCATGTGACGTCATAGCACGTAACTGAATCCCGTGTTTTCAGCCAATCAGTTCATAAATTAATGCGACGTCATAATTATGTCAAATATAATCACGTGTTTCCAGCCAATTAGTTCATGTACTTCACTGTTGCCAACTTTTGCTTTTTGCAGAAACTTTCTCTTAGAAAGTACATATTTGTCAACGATATAATAATGTGCAAATAGTTAAACAAAATGCACTTAATTTAAAAGTATTCGTATAGTGTAAGTATTTTTTTTTTTAAATTTTGAAAACTGTTTGAAGAATTTTAACACGTGAACTCTTTACCCAATCATCAAATTTTAAATGTTATCTAAGCTTTACAAGTTGAACAACGAATATGTTAATTTTTAATCAATGGCAAACA
This sequence comes from Trichonephila clavipes, assembly GCA_019973935.1. NCBI lineage: Eukaryota > Metazoa > Arthropoda > Arachnida > Araneae > Nephilidae > Trichonephila > Trichonephila clavipes. The sequence continues at coordinate 514,650 of BMAU01021276.1, read as the reverse complement.
AGTGATTGTCTTTATCATGTGACCATCATGAATTTAGTCCATTGGTGAGATATCAGAAAAACGTGCTGCATCTTTAGAGAAATAAAAATCCGACGAACACGAATAACAGCCCCTCACTCAACTGCATGTAGGAAACGACTGGCACACTGGAATGAAGAAGAAAAATTCAAGCATGTGCATTAAGCTGTCATATCTTACATGTGCACAGTGGTGCCGCTTTAGAATCTCTACAGTTCGCGGGAAAATTCAAGGTCGGATACTTTTTGAACAAACCTTGTACATCAATTGTGGCCGAAGTAATGGTTGGCGTGCTTATAATATGAGGTGTTGCAAATGTAGTCATATCGTCAACACAAATATTTGTATCGAAAACAACCTCATTTTATGACTTACGGTTTTTGAATTAACTGTAAATTTCCATAAGGACAAAAAACGTGTCAGTTTTTTCGACTATTAATGACGTGGAAGGAGATAGCTGAGACCCTGCTATTATTTTGGAATGATGGAATCTCGACCAACCCAAGCAGCAACACCGTGGTACGATTAACTCCAATCCCAAAAGACTGTAGATTTACCTCGATCAAAGTTAGGCAATGAAAAGTTAATAATTTGCATATCACAGTATGTGCCACCTGTCATGCAAATGTCACATTTGTGGCATGCCGCCTTCTGGTATGACAACCGGTGAATATTACATCACAAGTTATTCAATAATGTCGACATTTTGGGTCTTTTCAATCACAAATCTGTCACTAATAACAGGTAAATATTTTATATCTGTTTAAAAAATTACGTGCGTATTACACGAAAATAAAATTTCTGAAGCCAGTTTGATAAGCCTTCCTGAAGTCTCAATTTACCGAAAAATCTTATGTCTAAAGGTGTTTTTATTTTTTATTTTAAAAAGAAATGCTGACTCACACAAAAAAACTTAATTTGCATCGCATTGCTGAGATTTGAAGTATTTTTCAAAAACAAAAAAAAAAAAAAATAATAAACATTATTTTCCAAATCGTTATACGTTTGCTCGTTAACATTCCTAAAATTTGCTAAGATTTTAGAAAATGTTTAAAATTAAAGTTTTACAGCACCAAATCGATTACAGAGTTATCTGTAGTTCTAGTTTACTTTACTAAATTTCAAAAACAGATTCTCAACATATGGATTTAGAGAAATTAAAATATAAAATGTTTTTATGTAAATCTGATGTGCCACCAGTTAGCAAAAATGAGCCTTTTGATTGTTCTTGTAGTACGCAATATGATTAAAATTGATTTTAATACGAGATTACTGATATTGTCTAAAACGTGTAATACTTAAAATTCTCTCCGAAAAGCTATATCCACTATTAGCAAGAGAAATTGTTACTTTGCTCTATTTCTATCTAATCGATAGTGTGCTACTTATAATTAAAATTCGTACCACAAACTTTACTTGTGTTCTTTTCTCACTTAGTATCTACTTTATTCTTTAGTAACTGGAGTAATTACCTCTAGCACAGAATGGGAAACGCACGTTTTCTCTTTCATAATTATACACTCATAAATAAAATGACATCTTTTAATAGTTCGAGAGTTGAAAAATTTTACTTTAAAAAACCTCTATAGAAACTAAATGTACTACTTGTGTATTACAATGAATTTGTTATGATCACATTAAATTCAAAATTTTACTATGCGGAATTTACTTAGATAACTGATTTTGAATAAATTTGTCACAGAATTTCTGAAAATAGGTCATGAAAAACTAATACATAACAGGCATTTTTCTTAAATGAATACATTCTTTGAAGAATTACTTAGCATAAAAACACACACAAACCAAGACAATCATAAAATAAATACAAAAATAGTAGAAGAGTGTAATACAATAATTATCAAAATTATTCAAAACATTAAACTTCTGAAGAGACAAAAGTATGCACCTAAAGTACAGAGAAAAAATTTTAATTGGCAAAAATTAAAATTCTAATTGCAGACCAATAACAGATCTGCCCCCAAAATGTTTTTCAATTTCAAATAGAATCGATTAATGTACACAACTTTTGTAAGCAAAAAAACAAAGCATTTTTCGAAGTATCCAGATTTACAAGCCATCAGAATATCACTTAATTGAATAAATGAATAAACAGAAGTGAAATATTTATTCACGGGTACACATTTATACCCATTCAACGTAGTTACATCATACACAGTACAATGACTGGCTTGCGTATTGCTGATAAGATAATCTCAATGTTATACTTCACTTTTTATTTACTTCTTACTTCAACAACCTTGGAAGAGTTTGAACTTTACGAGAGAGAGTAGGCTTGGATCAAATCAAAATATATGAACATAACGAAGTAAAATGACATCCTTCAGTTTGGGAGCTGAACAATTTTATTGTAATACGCCAATTCCAACTCTATAAATGTACGTTTGAATATTACAATGAAATATTTTATTATGACCACATTAAACTCAATTCTGTTATGCAGAATTTACTTAGATCAGAGATTTTGCATATATTTATCACAGATTTTCTGAAATTGCGTAATGTAAAATTAAAAACCTTTAAATGAAAACTAAGTTAATAGAACACAGTTGATTTTGTCTCAAATACAGTAGAACCTATATTTTTGTGTGGTCCTTTTTTTTGCGATTTTATTTTTGTGCAAAGGCATAAAAAAAGTTTCTGCAGTATTTCCACGAATTTGCTTGTTATATGTAAGAATTAATGAAATTTTAGAATTTTTTTTTTTTTTTTGTGCGGTTGATAGGAATCGCACAAAAAACACGTTCAACTGTAATGGAATATAAGAGTTGCATAATAAGCCATTTACGGTATAAATTGTTTATTCCATACAAGAATAGAAGTTTTTATAGTTTTGTACGGTAAAGAAACAATCACAGCTTTGAGGTCCCGTTTCACTTAAATCATTACGTCCTTTATTATCCTACACGAATGATATTTTAATAAAATAGTAGATGGGTAAAATTTCCGAGTTGCATTCTCCAAATATTCACAGCATGCTATGTGAGTTAGGTTTAACATATGATTGGTTTGAACTCTCACCCATGAAGATATACAAAAATCATTGGCGAAGAGCCACGTTGTGAAAAATAGTCAGACAAGGATGATATTTAAGTTAATTTTTGACGGAACAGAATTTCATTACAAACTTTATGCCTTTCTTTCGGAGCTACAAAAGATATTATTGGGATATGTAGAGAATCATACGGAGACAAGTGATAAAAATACAATTACAAGTAGTAATCTACAACACTAGTCAAAACAAACAGTGATATGTTTATACAGCAGTATATAAAAATTCAAGCATGCATATTCTCCCAAAAAGACCGTAAAAATTCAATGTGTTTTTTTGGAAAAATATGCACCCAAATCACACAATGGATTGATTTGTGAAAGTCTAAGACACTCAATGTGTCTCGAATTTAAATACAATGACAAACAGTATTAAGAATGTTGTCAACCGTTTACATGAGTGAACAACTGTTTAAATATCACCTGGGAACTGTTATTTGCATCTTATAAAAGTCTCTTCATTTTCTCATTTTTATAATTTTTTAAGCAGAAAATCGTGATTAAATCGTTTAGAGAGCTAAGTAAATTAAACAGACATGAGCTGATATCGAAATAATCTTTTATGAAATACAGAAAAGTTTTCTTTCTAATAAAATAATTATTAAGGGGGAGGGGGGTACTGAAATTTCTTGGGAGAAAAATAGAAAATTATAATTTATAAATGTTAATTCAACAGCGATTCGAGCTTTTTTTTGTCGTAATGGAATGGAAAAACAAATAGAAACTATATTATTTACACAAGTACTTATTTTCAAAAAGTAGTACATTTCCACTAAAAGTGTGAATTGGAAGAAAAAGAAAACTAGAGATTACGGATCTGGTAAAGTTACTTTAAGATAGAATTTTCATTTTACAATAGACATTGGCCTACTATTATTGACAAAATTAGTTTTGCCATTTATTTCTGAAGAATTTCCATTTTCAACAAACTATTTGAAAGGATACTGAACTTATTTTTGAAAATTACACTTTAAATGAATAGTCTATGTCAAATTTTTCTAATTTTAAAATATTTTTTGTAACTTAACTTCATTCTTTAATTTCAAATACAACTTTTATTGAATTAGATGCCCTTAAAATATTTAATTCACAGTTTATTTTTTCCATATGTTCACAAAAGAATGATCTAAACTTCTAAAATTAAAATTTCCCGAAAAAAATATTTTAATCGGTTATACAATGTTTAATATGTTCAAAATCGGCCGAATGCGTAGTCGTGTTTATTGAATCTCTCTTGCATTAGCATTTAATCGTAATATTGAATTTATCTGCAAGTTATATATTAAATAAAAATAAGTGAAAAAAATATTTATTTCGAGGAATATAAATGGAAAGTTATTTATACGTGAAGTTTATTTTCTCCAATTTCCTGATGAACAAAATCTTTTCTAAATCTGAAACATTCGTAGACAGTTATATCCAAAGAGTGAAAGTTATTGAATATATATTGCATCATTTTTTAGGACAGAAAAGCTACTTTTTTTTTAAGGTTTTGTACAGGTGGCGCAACTAGTGGTCTAAGAAACGAACATACTTTCACCCGTTTCGAAAAGTGGTTTCAGAAAAACTGGGCTAAACATTGCGGAAATAAATTAGTATCTACTAGTGCAAGCCAAAACTCTACTGATCTAATTCTTTACGAGGAAAAACCCGCCACGTTATCCGAACATAATCTCGTTTCTCCAAATAACAAAACTGGAAGTGTGGAAGTTTCCCTCGTGTATAAAACGACAAAAGTAAAAGCAAGACACGCTGGAGTACTGGACACGTTTCAAGAGTGGTTTGAGGATACATTTTTTTTGGTATATTTTTAAAGTTATACGAAAGGAATTTCAGCTTTTTCTTATACACCAATATTGATTGAATGACTTATTGTGTGGAAAAAGATACGTCTGATTTGTGGTTGATTTTTAAGCGATTTGTTTCGCATAAAACTAAAAAATTGCAGGTTTTAACTCAACACAATTTGTCACATTCAAAAAATGCAAGAAAAAAAACATTGTTAAATAAAAATAACTATACGAGTAAAACTGAACAGAAAAAAAAATCAGTACGATGTATCGACTTTAAAAGACAATTTTAACATTGAATTGTTGAAATACGGTTTGCAAGTCACAAGCACGTATATTACATTATTCTGATTACAACAATGTAACCAAATAATTTTATCTATACTATTATTTGGAAGTCTCGTGATTCATAAATTTTATTAATTCAACAATAAATTTGATGCTGCATATTTTTTTTTAAATTTTAATTCTAAAACTCATAGTCGATTTCGATAACATCCAAGTGATTACAAATAAAACAAAGTATACATATAATTCGGAAAATTTATAAACTAAGAAAAAAGACCCCTATCCCTCCATATCCAACGATTACAAAGACTGAATTGAAAGCAGGTAAGATTATACCCAGGAAGCAGATGTTAAGTTATAAAGGACACGTACGGCTGCTGTGCCGCCAGCTGCCATATTCAATTGCTGAGTTTGGGCATTGACATGATCATAAATTTAGAAGCTTCGCCGATATAGAACACACATGGGCACATGATATCTAAAAAACTCCTGTATACTTTTATTCTCTCTCTCTCTCTCGACTCTAGTTTTAGGTAGAGAGAGAGAGAGTATTTCAGTTTTTTTTTTAATCAGCCATAATTTTGAAATTGTTAGACAGAATGACTGAATAAAGCATGTGACAAAAGATTAATCAGCCAAGAGATTAATAACGACCAAAGTTACTTATATTCCACAATAGTTTGATTTTATACATAAAATACCTCTGCTTCAAAAATTACAACATTTCCTCACGATATTTCGTACAATTAGTAACAACATTAATAGCAAGATACGTTTCTCGAGGAAAAGCATATTTAATACGGTATTTTGATAATACAGTAAACCCTCTATAACAGAAATTCAAATAAGATATTTTAAGGAAAAAGTTCTAAAATTGATAAAAGAAAAAAAAATTTATTGTTATTAAAATGAGAAAAAACTAGTAAAAATGTACAAAAAATTACATAAACGGGGCCCGCTCTGTACAAAGATTTTATGAACAAATTCTCAATTTTTCAATTTTGATGTGTTACTTTGTTATTCCTGTTTGAAGTGACCTTCAGGATAAGAGATATTTTAATTTTTGCCAAAACTAGAGCACTTTATCTTAATCATAAGAAATTGCTTAAAAAAAAACGGACTATATTCATATAAAGGACTGCAAACTTTGAAATAAAACAGTGATTGATAAATCTGAAGATCAAAAAGCTTCTACTGTTATGCAGAACATAAGCAAAAAAGTTCAGCCAATTATATTTAAAACATTTTGAGCAATCGCTGTCCTTGTTTGAGTTTTTCGAAAAAAAACATTTCGAGTAAAACGCATTTTAAAGTTTGACACCTTGTGAAAAGTTATGACATGTTTTACTAAAACGCTTGTAGTTTTTGTTCTAGTGGGGGGAGAATAAAAAACTTGGTATTGTTATTAAGCTAGTAAGATGGCCTATAAAATAAAGTCATTAAAAAAATTTGTCAATTTTTAAACAAAATCATGATTTTAGGGTAGTCGGATACCTTAACACGGGAAAATGAGACAGATAACGCGATTTTATTACGCGTTTCAGTTCTAATAATTACAATAACAACATTAAACGTCATCAATTTCAGATAAGCCCCATTTTTAGACGAGGTTGCCTCAGTTTGTATCTATTAGAGAGGTGTACATTGAACGCGTGTAAAAAAAAAAAAAAATCCCGTGTGCCTTACGATTTATTTTATTCAATTTAAATTTAATGAAAAAAAAGTTATTTTCCTAATTTTTGCAAAATTAAACTGGATTTCATATAAAGAAGCAAGTGTTTATTGACGTCGTCCTATAAAGCAGCAGCGCTTCTGTCTACGGACCTCGTAATTTTGAGCCACGGTCACGTGTCGATGACGACACCCGAGTTGACGCCCCTTCTCCAAAACTACCACACCATACCAAAAGGAGGGCTTTGGGCCACGTCAAATTTAATGTGCATCAGCCCCTACCCAATGGGGTTTCAGCGGCACTAGGGCTCCAGCTCGTGATCCTGATCACTTCATACAGAGGAAATACACATCTATTACATCAGATACATACATACTATATCAAGCTGTGTTTTAAAGTCTATTTTGTATAAGTGACTCGGACAATACAGATTCATATAACATGGAATGCATTTACCGCGTTATGGTGGCATCTACTGTTAATCAAGCTACACAATAACTATATTAAAAATAAAAACTTTTATCGTCACATTTTTGAAAGGGTGGTACATGAGCTTTAATAGCCATGAAACAGAAGAAAATAAAGATACGTAGCAGAAACGAGTAAATCGTAAACACATTGGACTATTAAAATAATCTCTCTCATCCATTAGTTCGTTCATAATATTCAATTAAGTTATGATGGCTGATATATTTAGTGCCAATAACAAAACAAAGGATTTGGAACAAACTAAATTCCGGTAGCAATAAACTTTCACACCAAAAATGGGTCAATATTGGTAAATAAGGATGGGGGGCACCGGAAGGCTTTCAATAATTCATCCGATTGCACGCAAAACACTCTCGCTGTCAACATTTATAATTTAACTCATAGTGTCAATGGAACACGCTTCCATTCTCTGCCCTTCAGAAAAGAAAATCACCATTTGCGAAGATATCCTCATTTTTTACGTCCTTTAACACTATAAAAAGTTCAAACTTTAAATATCTTAACTTAAACAAATTTAAAATAGTTGAGTGAATTTCACAACAAAAACTTTTTCTATTAAATAAAAGAAACAGTAAAATCGGTATCAAATTAATACATCAGGTGTGATTCTAATTTCTTTCGCACTGTAATGAGGATTTTGTTCCAGAATATTTCATACAATTTCCTTTTTTCTGCGCAGGATTAGTCACTGTTGATTTACATCAAAACGATTTTTTCAAATGAAACCAGTATATCAACAAATAAAGAGATCAAACGGCATCATTTATAAGCGAAATTTGAGAAACTTTTTCGCAAACAAAATTTCACTGTGGTTTATATCGGTTATTTATTTTGGTTTATATCGCACTGCCGAAAAGTGTGTGCCCCTTTATAAAGTGACAGTGATTTTTGGTCCACCCTATATATATAGAGAGAGAGACGGAGCCCAGCCATGGCACTGCACTGATGGCTTGTTATTAAAAGCAATCGAATTTGTTTTTTGCTGTCACATTCAATCAACATCAAACTTCATGTCATTGTCCACACAAACGCATCTACCATGCGTCGGACATAGTTGCCATTATTTGAAGCAGCGTTGCTTGTCTGGTAACACTCACTACTCAACGCAGACGTCGCTGATCTAGGTCATAAAGCAGACGCAGTCGGTCAATACGTTGACCAAGGCGGGAGAAAATGACTTGAATTATATATTCTTGGAATACTCTTGGAATTGTGGAATGTTGATTCCCTAGCAATTTCTGAGACTCCATGAGTCTACTTTCAATTAGTATCCCAGCATTTAATGTTTGTCCATTCACAACATGCTGTCATAAGAAAACGTTTCTCACGAATTACTTGAGTACAAATGCAAACTTTGATAATACACTATTTGTTAATTTCTTTCCTCTCTCTCTGAAGCTGCTTACAACCAGAAAATTACAACCATTATATTCCTATATCCCTGACTTTTGGTACTTCAATGTGTGTATATATTCTTTGGGGATATTTTCTTTTCTTTTTTTTTTTACTCAAATAGTAAAAATTGTGAAATACGTTTATTAAATATTTACTTCACATTGTAATTTTATATCCTATTTTTAAACAAACGACAGTTTTATCAATTTTAAATGTTTTCGTGCATAGTTTTGGTTACAAAGTGTTGATCAACTTCTTATGTTGACTATTTTGTAAAAATTTCCCCGACCTTTAAATGGTCAAATATGCGATTCTACAGTAGTTTGGCATGATACTAAGGTAAAAGGATAAAATGTTTAAGTGTACACATTTGAAATAAAAACAAACAAACGAAATAACATTTAAAATGGTACCATTGCTTTTATAAAAGGTATGATATATATATAACAAAGGAACCATAACTTAAAAAAAAAACTATTCCAATCACAAAAGGAAACTTTAGTTGCAAAAACGTCGTTAAATTACATTAATGTTTCGTGATTAAAATTGCTTATCTCGACGTAGACCATATTACATCGAAAAAATCCATACCAAATAATTGAACATTCAAAAAATTTTGAAAAAAAAGAAAAGTAAATGGCCAGATTTTTGTGACAGATTGAAAAGGTTTTATTTTTAAACGTTCCAAAACGAATTGCCAGAATAAATTTTAGTACGAGTTCATTTCGTTACAACGAAATATATAACAATTTATAAATTAATAATAATCTTCATGCGCGATTGTGATCAGATTTTAATGTGCATGATGAAATTTTAGATCCTTCCTAATTTTTAGTGTTCACTGAACTACGCATGCGTTGATTTGAAGCCTTAAAACCTAGCCACTCGCTGACTATGCACTCTCTCTCTCTCTTTTCCCGCAGTTTTTCAACTCCTCCCTCCTCAAACAAAATATTAGCTTGTCCAGCAAAAATAACAAAAAAACCTTTACATTTCTAAGGTATGGGAATTTTTACAGATGCAAAATTTATTTTAAGATTATGTCATCATCTGAGATTTATAATCGATTTCACAGCTTTAAGACATCACTCATAACCAGATTATCTTCATGTTATATTCCATAATTGGACAAATACAAAAAGTAAACACTTTGAAAAGATGGGAGACGTGAATTCCTATCATATTTTTCAACAATTAACGACAGAAATTCTCTTCATTTTCGGAAAGATAAATTATCATGGATTTAATTTCTTTTATATATAAACTAAGCACTCTTAAGTAACGGGAGGGCGAACTGGCGACGGACAGTGGCGCACACGGGGGTGGGACCTCCGAACCTCCCCCTCCAAAGACCTTAATTTTTTCCACATTGATTATAATCCTACGTATATAGTAACTAAAATCTAATGAAAAAATTTATTAATAATTAATTATATTAATTAATGCCAATTGTTTATTGAATAATTTTACTATACTTTGTTCCCGAAAATCTAAAAAAATCCAATGGAGCGTGATACGAAAATAGAGATTTGACCCTGGACCCCCTACCCCTTGAAAAATTCCTACTGGCGACGGACCTAGTGATTTTGCGCCTCGATGAAATGACGAGGGCGACGCCCGAGTCGGACCACCCTTTGCAAACTTCCACACTATGCCAAAGCGAGAATTTTGAGCCTAGACTGATTTTATGAACATCAGCCCTTTCACGCACAAAGACCCGAATCCAGGACTCGACAACGCCGGCTACGAGATCGCGATTATGATCACTAGGTAACCGCGGCCAGTCAACCTTTACGGAATATATTAACTTTTTGTAAATAGTGTGTAATGTATCTCCTTTAGGGATTTGGCGAAAACTCTAATTTCATCGTTTCCCTACGACATATATATGTTTCAAAACGGGACTTAATGGAATTTCAGGATGAACACTTTTCGTTGCATATCTTCTTTAATGCATTAACTTTGTATCATATATTGAAAAGGAGTTTCGATATCATTAACTCCTTCAAAAGTAGATAAATATTATCTAGCAAAATTGTTAATGGTAAGAAATTTTTCCATTGTTGCTGTGTATATGTAAATTCATTTTTGATTAGGAAGATTATTAAAAAGGTGAATTGTGTTGCAGTACATAAATTCATCACGCAGCGAACATTTTTTACAAATTGCTTAAGCATCTAAGGCAATATTTAATAAACACTACCCGAACACCAATGATTTCTGTTTAAATAGCACAAGTAAGAATCTTTTACAAAAAGTTTTTTTTAATTAAGCACTTTGTCCACATATGACTAAAATGGCGACGGCGAATTCGAGAAATGCAAGTCTATTTCATTTTATAAAATCATTAGTGATATACAATCGCAAAAAAATATATATATTATTTCTAAATAAGGGCGAATGAGATAAATAATGTATCCTTTGAATTTAGATAAAAGGAAAAGATGGCGATGAATGATATAAAATTAAAAGTACAACAGTTTGCTAAGTGAATACTTGATATTTTTGTAAGTGTGTGGATCATTTTCAAACAGAACACACACAAAAAATGTATGAAAAAGACGACCATCCGCATAATACTCTACATTTTCCCAACAAATAAATAGCAGATTGTAATTTTTTAAAAAGCGAAAAATTTCACTTTCAAATAATAAATGTGGCAGAAAATAACCATTATTTATACGTTCCTGATCAATATGAAAGGATCACATACGGCTTATCAATTTCTCTAAAAACGCACAGCAAGCGTAGAGCGTAATTATTTTACTACACGCAGTGTACTTTTCCAGTACCTAATACACAGTTTAAAATAAAGAAAATTTTCGGCACGAAGCGGCTAATAAAACGGTAGTGCTTTTTGTGAAAACTTGCATGTCAATAATTGTATTCCAGATACATATTTATATCTAAAGTTCAGCTGACTGACGTCAACTAACGAAAAGGAAATATTAACACAAGATCATTCATAACACGCGAAAAAGTATACAGGAATTGGTTCTGTTTCCTAACCACCTTAAAGATACATTTTGCTACTACACATAAAAGAATACACTTTAAAAGATTATATCTGAAATTGTGTAAAAAATGTTACAAGAGTAGCAATTAAAATTAGAAGGCAAGCTTTAGATTAAATAACTATAAATGTTTACTTTTAATTTTGTATTTGAAAATAATTATTCATTCCCTTGAAAGACTATAAAAAGCTAAAGCAGTTTTCTAAACAATTGATTTAATCAAAATTTTGAATTTCTAAAAAAATAGCCAATAAAAGGCTGTACATTTAATTAACATTAATTTTGCCAGCTATTGTTCAGCTAATTATATCAAGAAAATAATCTAAAGAAATTTTTTAAAAATGGAGCACATAGCAAGAGTACACAACATTTTTCCACATTACAGGAAGAACATTTTTTTAATGCAAGCGCAGTACATTTATTGCACAATTTGCTTTCATATACATTACTATCCATAAAAATGAAATAACTATACCAATACTATAACATTTTAAAATGATTCCTAACTATATGACTCCAATTAGTACACATATTTACATCTAAAAGAAAAACTTATATTCTTCAGATAGCACCATTAAATGATTCAAACTGAATTATAGAATCAACAAAAAAAGTACTTTTGTAAAAATTTTGGATATGCATTCATAATGAATTAAGATCGACTCTCAATCGTCCTTTGCCGTATATAACCACGCTCTCGCAATTTACAGGATTAACTATATTGTAACCACACCGTGTTAAAAAGAAAAAAAATGAACTATATTGTAATCATACCATTAAAGATTAAAAAAAAAAAAAACAGTGGTCAAGATTATCAACCTTAAGCAGCAAACAATATGTTGGAGAACAATGTAATCCCTTCAAAAAACACCAAGATTATTCTTAAGCCAACCAGACAAAAAGAAACAAGTTCAAACGAATTCGAAACTAGGACGAAAGGTTAGCCCTAGCGCGACAGACCATAACTTTTCTCATTCGGAACATCAGTTTATAGTAAGGATAGCATGTTCATCAAATACTGGAAAAGAAAAGCCTACAAGGTTGCGCATGCAACTAGTATTTCTTTTACAAATCTTTTTCTAACAATAAACTTCCAAAAATTGAAGTTTTGCAAGCAATAAATGCAAAAGAAAATCAAATCTAAATTATATTGATATAAAAATTCCATAAATTTAACAAATTTATATTAAAGGTAATACAAATTACATATGTAGCGAACACAATTAAAAAGGTTGATAAATATTAAAATACAGGATTACCCAATACACACATTTAAATATATAAAGACTGCAAAAAATTATTGAAACCATTTTAATTTCACATAGAAAGCAAAACTCACATTAACAGATCTTAAGTAATTTATTATTATACAATTTCTTTCCATTAATTGTCAATAGCACTCGCGCGCGATTTTAATTTTTTTTTTTTTTTTAATATTCATGTCAGTCGAATCTTAAGCGATAGATGTGGTATTTTGATATAGTCGCTTTCCAAATATTGCTCCACTGGATTTCATACACAAAACTATTTAGATTAAAAGATCGTACTCACATTTTCGTATTGAACTTCAAAATACTATTTCACTGTTAGCTGCTAATTTAAAACACATATATATTCGATTTCATTGCTAAATTTTTTACCCACAACTTTAAAATATCAGAAAATAAACTCGGCTTTAAATTTTATACCCCTGAAGGTAGCGCAAACTATAAAAGGAAGTAGCTAAGAAATCTGTCAAGTGAGATTTTAAGAAATGAAACACGGTTGCAATACTCTAGAATTGTTTTCTGTTAGCATTAAAACAGAACATATTTTATGCATTCCCTGCACTTTTCATTAGACAAACAATGAACACCAAAGCTGTAAGTATTTTTATATTTTTAGTATAAAAAAAGTTCCAAAACTACCCTATAAGGGATAAAAATGCACAAAACTTTTGCAAAAACCGTCAGGTTTTCCGCTGAAATTGGTCTTGTTTTTGTCGTAAATGTAAATGATATTTACAATTCGAAGTTAAATAATTAGATAAGAGTAAAATAACTTCCCATTTTTTTAAAAACAATTATTACTTTGATACTTTTATTTTATGTGCTTTTTATTTATATGTGTTTATACTGTAAAATTTTCCCCGTGCAACGTTTGTTACTGTGAGATGCATTACTGACTGATTTCAAATATATGATTACATCTGTTATGTGACTGTGGTGTCATAGGAATCGAATATAATGAACCAAAACCGTAAAAAGCATCTTATCTGATAAACTATGGCGGCATAAAAAAAATGAAGCGAAAAAAACCTTAACACTTAAAGGAAAATTTTTTTAAAATTTCCGTTACTTTCTATGTTTAGAATTCCTGTTTTGTATATTGTACCTGTCTTTTCATTGGGAACTCATTCTTTTTTTCTTTGTCGTTATTATCATTCTTTTATTTTGATCAGGATGGCCAAATAAATTACAATCATATCTTTCGTCGCATGTTATGTTAAAATCGTACCGCGGATTTGCATTCTGAAACCAGTAAAGAAACCTAAAGCTGACTCAAGTTTCGTCCTTTTCACCCAGGTTTCAAATGGACCTCTCCTGAAGTCACGCCCTCCTTCAAACCCATGCTTCTAACACCATGAACATCGCATTTCTAGATAGAGGATAGAAGGCTGCTGGCGCAGCCTGGACGCCTTTCGACAAAATCATCCGTACGAGGTCCATCGTCAACACTCCGTGCGTTCCTCTGAGTGCGACGTGAACTAAATTCAAACCATCAAACGGAACGGATAGCTGTTGCAAATCAAATGAATCTTAATTTCGGAATTTACCAATCTTGTGATGTGGAAGTTAGTAGCGGGAGATACAGTTGAGATGTCGTCCTCAATACTTGATAGTCGAAACGAAATCGAGCTCCATTTTCACAGCTTTCGCGTAGCTTCTAGTACTATGTTAATTCGATAAATAAATTCAAACTTTCCCTTTTCCTACAGCTAAAAAGCTATAGTGTATGAAAGTAAAGCGATACGCACACAAGTCCCTTTAGTCGATTACTTTTGATTAATGGAGCAAGTTTAGCTTAGTAACTGCACATAACTTCCTAATAAAATTGTGTTTTAATCTAAATACACTGGTTATATATATATGAAATTAAGGAAAAAGCACAGGAGTAGTAATAACTCACTCAAAAATCAGCCAATCTCAATGAAATTTGATATGTAGGCAAGTAAAAGGAGCTGAATTATACTGCCTCATACAAAATTGTGAGGAGTATAAAAATGGATGTCTCAGCGCAAGATGGCAATTAGAGTCAATATCCTCACCCGCCATGATCCAATCAGAGAGCGCCCACTCAGCTCTCACCCAAGTTTTCAAAAACCAACATAAACTTGGAACTTTTCCGAACGATTGGTTCGACCAATCAGCAGCTAGCTACTCACCAGCATAATAGTTTAATAGTCGCTCCACATCTACTTATCGGATTTGGGATGGAGGCTCGCTTCGCGAGCCATATGCCCAGTTATTGCACCGTAGGCAAGATTGCAATTATCGCTGCGTGTCTGAGATTAGAAATCTGGTGTAGCGAAATAACGACCTCCAGACATCATTTGACCGAAGAATTGCGATGGTGAAGTATTGAGAGACTAGAAGCAGGACAAAGTCAGATAGAAGTTGCTAGATGGCTGCATGAGTGTCCGTCTGTAATTCATTGGTTTTGGCAACAATTTTTAATCACGGATTCGGCATCCAGGAGGCTCAGCCAAGGACGGCCGCGCACAACCACGAGTGCCGATGACATATTTATCATTATGCTCACGAAGGAATATAACTGCAACTCCGGCTAAATTCAGATCTTCCCTCGGTCAACCGTGCGTCGAAGGCTTCACGAACGTGGTCTTTAAGCGAGACCATGTAAATATGTCCACGGGTCGCGTGATCAATGAAGAGCTGTTCTCTTTACGGATGAGCCCAGGTTTAGCATCAAAAGCTATAGTAGGCGTATTTTCATTTGCAGATAACCTGGAACTCGTTTTCCTCCATGACACATGCGTAAAAGAGATGCATATGGATAAGGCAGTGTCTGTGTTTGGGGTGATATCTCTTTGGGTGGACACACATCACCATGTCTCTCCCCTTGGAAGAGTTGATGCTCAGTCGGCTTAACTAATCTTCATTTGCGATTTTTCCTTAATTTATACCCAGTATAGTTAATTTTGGGGGAGGGGGAGCATCCAAAATTGAAAAATTGCTGAAATTAAGATTTAGATCAACTTCTACCTTTAAAAATTCAGGTTGGTGCCTAAGAATTTGATGCTATTCTGCAGTAGGATAACTCAAGTTCGCCTTAAATTTTAAGTATTGATGGGTGAGTGAATATTAACGTCGCACTGTTCAGCTACACGGGGGCTTTTGGCGACGGACCACGTAATTTTGAACCATGGTCAAGTGACTTGGACGACACCTGAGCTGGCACCCCCTCTCCTAATTACCACACCAACGGGAGGACGTTTCAGTTCTCAACAGATTTAACGTGCATCGCTGCCCTACACGGCGGGTCTTTAGTGGTACTGGGCTCGAACTCGTAACAAAGCTACCCACGATCCAATACCTATACCACTCGGCTACCGCGGCCTTTAAGTATTGATGAGAGAGATTTTGTTCAAACGCAAACACCACCTTAAAAATGATCAATTTTCCTTCGATTTTTCAAAAAATAAAATTTTTTATCATTTTTTATTTATTAGAATATACATATATTACGAATAAATTCGTCATAATGAAATATAAAACTTCAAAGAGAGAGATATAAGTTGTACTAACGTCGCACTATAAAGCAACACACGGATATTGGCAACGGACCCCGTAATTTTGAGTCTCGATCAAGAGAAGAGGACGACATCTCCGAGTTGCACCCTCTCCCCAAACTAACACATCCCGCCAACGGGAGGACATGGAGCTAGACAGATTTAACGTGCATTAGCCCCTTAGGACAAGGCAGGTATGAAACTCACAACACACAACTCAAAATCTTAATATTTGCTCTGTTGAAAATTTAAAAAAATATCAGATCAACATACTTAGAAAGTTGCCACATACAATTAAATTTAATTTACTTCCACAAATGAATTTTAAACACATTAAAAGCGTCTAAGAGCATCTAATATCTTGCATTCTTATAAAATATACATTAAAATTTCAATTTATCATTTTTTATAATAAATTTCAACTGTCAAATACAACATAACTTTCGACTTCGTAAAAAATGCGAATAACCAGCAAAATTCCAAAACTAAATTATAAGGTGAAAAAACCCAGCTAATCATACATAGGAGCAAAAACAACTTCAGACTTTAGAATGAATAAAAATAACCTTGTAAATATTTGTATGCCGAATGAATGCTAATTGAGTAAATTATGCCACGCGCAATATTGTTCCGAATTCTCTCTCCATAACTTTTTCCTCCAAATAAACGGAAAACTAAAAATAAAAAGGCACTCGAATAAATATTCCTCGTTAAAGAAAACATGAAATCGATATCTACGCTTTAAAACTCTATGCAATACAATTATTCTCTTTAAAATTAAAAACCTTGCTAGACCAACAAATAAGCTTTTTCAAAAAAAAAAAAAAAAAAAAAAAATATGTATTCAGATTTCAAAAATTGATAAAATGCGCAGTATATTTCTTTAGAAAATTCACAGCAATCCAATAATGCAAGACTGACTGATACACAATAGAAGAGCAGTATGAATCGTTACGGGCAATACCTTTAAAACCAACTTAAAGGAGAAAAAAAGTACACATATAACTGATAATTCCTGTGTGAATTCGGATTCTCTATAAGAATAGCAGAGGTTTAAGACCGCCAAACAAAAGCGTATAAATCAAAGGGAAGCGTTCGAATCTAAAGGTTAAACAAAACATCTTATCAAACGAGTACAAAAGATCACAGTCAGACTTGACATGTTCTTTGAAATTCTGAAGTTAAGAGAATTCAAGTTGAAAAAAGAATTACGAAGATAATCAGAATGCTCTATACTAGTGTTGGACTATCAGTTTCCGTATCTGAAAACATTCATTCGGTTTCAATGTAATAAAATCACATTCAAGATATAATAAAGATCGATATATTTGAGTATAATACAAGAGAAATATTTAGCGGAATTCAAACTTTCTGATATATACAGTTTAAAGTTAATGTTTAATTGTAAGTTATAATTTTAAAGCACACGAAGGCTATCCGTAACACGTCTAGTAATTTTGAATCACACTGAAATGACGAGGTCGATACCTGAGCTGGCCCATCATTCTCTAAATTTCCACACCACGCCAAGTGAGGGCTTTTAACCTTGACGCATTCAATGCGCGTTAGCCTCTTACACAGCGAATCTTTTAGTGACACAGGGACTCAACTCCACGCCTCGGCAGCGGTCACCAGTTTGCAACGACTTGCAAATTCGGTTACTTGAAAAAAGCTTAAAGTCAAAGAGGATAAGATTTTCTAGAAATATATATAACAGGGAAATACGATACGAAAAATTATAAAATAATGGAAGAGAAGAGGGACCTCTTACGTGGAAAAATAAAAATAAAAAGACATCAAGCCAAAATTGAAATTATTGCAAACTATTCTAACAAAATCGATATAAGTTACGACAACTGCAGTTTTTTTTATTAGGTTAATGCATATTATGCAACCATAAATCTCAGTTTCTTAAATGCCTATTAGAAAGATTCAAGGTAAGAACTCGTAGTGATGTATCCAATTCTCAAGGGGAGAGACAGGGAAAAGAGCGTGAAATCTTTAAAAAAAATACTCATTTGGCTTAAATAATATCAATCTATAAATAGTTGAACCTGTTTGACAAAGCAAAATGTGTAAGATTTATCACCCAAAATGCTAAAGAGTTACTACAGCAATATATAGAGCAGGGGTGGGCAAACTCTTCCAGAGTGCGGCTACTTTTAACTTTTTCAAGATGTTGTGGTCCACCCAACGGAGTAGGTGGGACATTTCTGTATTAAAATTGTATGTTTTCTTTTCTTAACACTTGTTTTCGACATTATACCCCCTCTTTTAATATATCAAATTACTATGTTTACTACAAAAAAAAAAGTAAAACAAAAATGTCAAGTTGTATGCTTGAGGTACTGCTAGACTGTGGAGCATAAACGTATTCAATGCAGCAGAGAACATACGTGAACCGATGAATCTGAAACTGACGTAAGTCTATTCACTGCTGAGTTCCGCGCCATCGCGGGACATGGCATCAACAAAAGATCCCAAACCCATGGGGTTTGATGTTTGTTTGTATGATGTTTCAATACTATCACGGGAACGGATATCATTTCATCAACATTTATTTTTCCCTTCAGTCGGCGCGTGGGGAAAAATTCATTTCTTCGACTGGTACTACAGTGATCACTTTCTTCCCCCACCGCGTCAATGAACGTGTTAAGCACCATCGTGCGCTTCCTATGAAGGTGCATATGTCGCCTACACATTTATCGAATCATTTGCTTAGGTAAACACAGCCGCATCGATTGTGAAAAGATATTTCTTGACGCATCGATTGTGAAAAGATAATTCTTGAATCTAGTTGGCATCGGTGTTCCATATCTTAGGTCTTAGTAAAGGCGGTCACCTCAAAATGTCTTGGCGGTCCACTGATCTATCACGACCGACTTAATACCCATCCCAGATGTAAAACAATTGCTTAACACGGGGTCTAAAATATTGATCTAAAAAGTCCCGTTGCAGAAGACAAATAGACTTTTGAGATCAATATTTATAAAAATTTCAGTTCAAACTAACCAATATTACGAAATTCATATTTACATTGATATTCTACAAAATTTATCATAGTTGCACAAACATCGCAAATAAATAAGCCCGTAGTTGGTAGTCAACATGTTAAAAAGAAACATCTGCAACAATATGCTAATTAGCACTCCAGTGTATAATGCAGTTTTTGAAATTAATATTGGGATTTGAAAAGCTTTTTATAAATTCTACAAAATGAAAGCGATTGCTGCTTGATTTTACTCGCTGATGGACACTATTTGGCCAAACATTAGTTAATATACGAAAAAGTACGTATTAGTCATTTAGAGGAAATTTTGCAACTGCAAAAATGAATGGTAAGGAAAGAAATTGATATGAATCGAAAAGAAAGATGTTAGAAGTTCCCGCGCTTCCCCCAAACAGCATACAGCAGAGTTTCTTAACCCCGTGCCCGCGGGCGCTTGCGTGTTTTTGTGCGCCCGCGATTGTCCATTACATAATATATCAATATCAACCGTATCTAACCTGCGGCACGACATGATTTTTCGTGTGCCAGCGAGATTCACACATGATAGTTTTAGAAATAAAATATAAGTTAAATTATAGTACAGACAACACTGTTTTGTTACCACTAATACAGACAACAGTGCTTTGTCTTATGAACACAATTAAATCAACGATCAGATCTCGACTTAACAGCAATCTCGAAGATGCTATAAGATTGGGAATATCTTATACGCCTGACTTTGAAATATTAACGGATAATATGCAATGCCAAAAATCGCATTAAACGCTATTTTTAATTTTGTGTTACCTTTTTAGTGTAGGATATTGCTTATGTGATCGCAATACATAAATATTTTTAAAAAGTTATACTTTTTCTAATTGCACCAGGCAGCAATTTCCTGTTTGTCAGATGCGCTCATACGGGTATAAGGTTAAGAGCCCCTGGTACACAGTATTCCATTGGGGAAACGAAAAGGGAACAAAATAACTCCGATATATGGGGTTGTGGATCTATAATTTATCCAAAGATTTAGAGGAGTAAGAAAAGGAAAATTTTAAAACAAAACCAAGAGTATTGGCAAATTGAAAAATTCTGCTATAATCCAATCAATTAAAATATAAGATTTTAAAAACTTATTTTAATGAAGCACTATAACTTTTGAAATTGAATCTAGAGAACTCTCATAATGAAAAACAGAACTAGGATTAAGCGACTAACAAAGTTTTACATAATGTGAAAAAAATTAAAAGTTTTGAAAAAGTAATGCATAAATAAATAGAACATCTACAAATCCTATACTCTGCATCTAGAAATTCATATCTTTTTAGCTAATAAAATATTAGTGGTCGACTAATAATTATTAGTAGTAATTATTAATAATAATTAGTCACAATCTATTATTTTGTTCCTAAGAGCTAAATTAAAGTGCAATACATTTTACAAACGCATGCAATAATAGTAAATATTTTACCTTCTCCATCCCATGCATTGATACTTCTCTACAACTGAAAAAATTCCTTTTACAACCTGTTTAAATTCAGCCATACTGTAAATATGACGAGGAAATCTATTATTTGCTGGCATAAGATGCATTTTCCACCTCAAATATGTGCATCTTATGTACCAGTAACCAAAATTACAAACTGAAATTTCAATCAAAAATGTTTAAATAAAAGCTGCCAAAAGATGAAAATTAGAGAAATGCACTGCTATATATGAGAGGTGTAAACTCATTTTTGAAATATATTAAATCACTAGATGGCACTGAAAACAATTTGTTTTTTAAAGAACTCAGTTTCAGTAAAAGACTTCAAGTGGTTTTTCATTTACCTCTGGAGATTAAGTTCAGGATTTTGAACCAAGAAACCAAAGAAACCAAATTATGTTCCCCAGATACAATTTTTATATACAAAACTTACAAAATGAATACAGTAAATTTTTAATGGAAATTCATACAAAAAGAAAATGCCTTGTAGTTTATAATATATGTCCAAAACATAAAAGGAAAGTTTTACGTATACAGAGGTTCAAATTTAATTCATTACTAAATTATTCAAAAAAAAAAAAAATCACACAAACTGAATTCTTTCATTAGCTGAATAAGCACAAATACTACAAAATCAAACAGTAAAAACATGAACCCAAAAACCTAACAAAATGAAAGGCTATAACAAAAAATTTGTAACCAAGTTATTTACCAAATGGACATTTAATCGAATAAATCAAAGAAATGTTCTTTGGCAAAAAGGATAACACTAGATTGATTCGAAAATACAAAAAAGAGTGAGAAATAAAATTTTATACAGGTGCATTTTCTTGAATTAAATTAGTAATAGGGATGTAATTTTTTGAAACAATACATTTCAAACAAAATTGTGTATTCAGTAATAAACTACAAAGTTTAAAAAACTTGTTTTACTTTTCAAAATTATAGCTATTACGTTTTCTAATATTCTATAAATGTATGAAAAATTATCAAAAAGATAAATAAATAAATCAATTTAACTGAAAATTTGAAACTAAAATCCAGTATTTTTAAAAGTGATCATTTATTTTAAATGAAATATTACAAGTCTAAGTAAACAGAGAGGAAATAAATTCAGGGGTGTAGCTACCACTGTATCAACGATATGGGGCCCCCAAGCAACAAGGTCCCCAACATGTGTAAGCAAAAAATTGTAAGATATTAAGAGGTCCAAATAAAGACCCCTAAGGAATCTTCGATACAGGGCCTACTTGGCATTAGCTACACCAGTGAAAAAATTAAAAGGCATTGACAAGCAAAGATCTATTTAACTGAAAAATATTTCAGCAAACTAAGTTTTGAAAGCTAGTGAATAATAAAACTTAATTCAACACCAATTTATAGCTTTCAAAACTCTTCAAATAAAAATGGATATTAACCCCCTTCAATAAAACAGGAAGTTTACTAATTTAAAAACATTTTTTTTTGGATAATACATCAGTTGCATCTAACAAGGGGAGGACAGGACAAAGGAAATTCATTTTGGATCGAGACTTGGTGTAATAGTATTCCTTTAGGGTGTTCAAGCCTCAATGTAATTCCGCTGAACGGCCAGACAATTTGGCGAAAATAGCCTTCGAAATTCATGCTTATATTTTATACTATTAAATTTCAATTTCCTCCAACAAGTTCGTAGCCTGGTTGGAAGATCATCTGCTTAATATGCCGGAGGTCAGGGTTCGATTCCCGAGATGAAGTTTTTTTTTAAATTCATTTATTTATTTTTTAAATTAAATAAATTTACTTACATGAAAGGCTTATCAAATATTAAATGATATTTTTTGTAATTATTTCGTATTTCATAAAGTTAAAAAATAAATAAATTTATTTAAATTATTTATTATTGAAATTGTTTAAAATTATTATTACTTAAATTGAAAAGTTTCGATTAAGTAATTAACAAAAAATTAATTATTACAATTATTATTAATTTATCATTAAATTATTAATTTATTAAAACTTAAATAAACTTTTCAAAATTATTTAAATAAACTTATTAAAATTAAATTTATTTAAAAATTGACTTATTACATATTTTATAAAATAATTAAATACATAAAAAAGACTTATTTTTAATTATAATTATAAAATAATTTAATACATTTTATAAATTAATTTTATATTATACACAATATTTTATTCATAGTATATTGTATTTCACATTATAAAACTATTTAACTAATTTTTATGTAAAATATCATTAAATATTTATTGTATATTTTATTATAAATATTATTTATTAATATAAAAATATATTTAAAAAATTTAATACAAATATTTATATAATTACATTAATAATTTTAAACAATTTCAATAAATAATTTTAAAAAGAAAATTTTTTTTAACTTTATAAAATACAAAATAATTACATAAAATATCATTTAATATTTAATAAACCTTTCATGAATAAGTTATTTAATTTTAAAAAATTAAATGAATTGAAAAAACTTCATCTCGGGAATCTAACCATAACCTCCGGCATAGTAAGCAGACGATCTTCCAACCAGACTACGAACTTGAAGGAAATTGAAATTTAATTGTATAAAATGTAAGCATGAATTTTGAAGGTTATTTTCTCCAAATTGACTGGCCATTTGGCGGAATTACATTGAGGGTTGAACACCCTAAAGGAGTACTACTATTACACCAAGTATCGATCCCAAATGAATTTCCTTAGTTCTGCCCTCCCCTTGTTAGATGCAACTGATGTTTTGTCCAAAAAAAATGTTTTTAAATTTAGTAAACTTTGTTTTATTAAAGGGGGTTAGTATCCATTTTTATTTGAAGAGTTTTGAAAGTTATAAATTGGTGTTGAATTAAGTTTATTATTCACAGGCTTTCAAAAATTACAGTTTGCTGAATTTTTCAGATTAAGATTTATACTGAAATATTTTAAAGTTGAACAGATCTTTGCTTGTCAATGCCTTTAAACACCCTAAAGGAGTACTACTATTGCATCAAGTCTCGACCCCAAATGAATTTCCTTAGTCATGCCCCCCTCCCCCTTGTACGATTTCTTTTAAAAAATCATGCTAGAAAAAAACTCATTAATTATTGATACTTTCCATAAATATGGTTTTCCATTCTTTTATTTGTACTGTTTTCAATTTTTTAAAATATATATTACATATTGATGATATATTTGTAATATAAAATGGTACTTGTGTATTATACCATCAACCAATTTTCTGTTGGCAAATGCTGTCATTGTGCTCGAACGTATCCATTGTTGATTGCTTATTGCAGCATTTGTGTGTGTGTGTGTGTGTGGCAACATCTATCAATATGATCGACCATATAATATGAAAGTACATATATTTATAAATAATCAATACAATATGTAATAAAAACATACAGGCTTGATTTATATAGAAATAAAAATATTCCTATATAAACAAATTTCTCTCTCAAAACCTAACAAATACTAAAAAGTTTGGTTAAAACATTTTTCAATATATAAAGCTCAAAGTTAATATTATTAATACTTTTACCTAAAAACATACATGAACATGGAGGGAGATAAATATTTAATAATTAATATTACAAAGACAAAATTGTCAATTTCATTTAAATAATTACTTATAGAAATACATAGTCTCTGTTTAGCAGAACATTAATTGAATGTAAATGTTAGTTAAAAGAATGTGCAACTAGTAAATTTGCAACACTGCAGCTAAATGATAGCAATAATTCCTTATATAAATCTCACTTGGATATTAAGAAAAACATGAAACTCAATAAAGGACTTGTTTATCAATATTTACTTCTGGTAACCACTTAAATTTCAAATATATTTTATTTAAAGTTAAATGAAATATTTTATAAACATTAATTTCAAAATATTCAAGAATGTTTTACTAAAACAGTTAATAAATGATAAATTGTGGAAATTATGTCAAGAGTTATATTAAGGAGTCCCTGTGCAATCGGTAAAGGCACTTCTTCATAGATAATAGTACTCGGGTTCAGAACCAAATTTCCAAATCAAATTTCCCTCCATTCTGACAATCAGCTGATGACTATTTAACCAGTTCCTGAACTGGTTCTCTTTTTCGTCCGACATTCTGTAGAAGAAGCCTAGAGCTTATAGGCTGGTTCTAAGGTACACAATATATGCCAGGAAGAGAGTTATATTAATATTGTACATTAAAGCAACACGAGGGTTATTGACAATGGACCTCGTAATTGAGTCTTGGTCAAGTGACAAGGGAAAATTTGTCAAGTAAGGATTATACAAAGATAGTAAATACCACATACAAGTTGTTACTCTTCCTCTAATGAATAACTTATTCTGAATCTTATATTTCAATATGATTTTGATTGACATGATTTTTTTAACTTCATGGAGAGCAACAACACAAACTATTGACATAAAATTTATAATCTCAAGTAAAATCGAAAAACATGCAAGGAAAATTTCAATCATGTCACTACACTGTAACATGTCATTCTTAATTATTAAAACAAACAAAAATAATTTTTTTTGGTACTAACATATTAGCGTCACAGCAGCAAAGTTTGTGCTATGATATCAAAGATTCTTCTGTGTTTTATTAGAAGAAAAGCTATTCTCACGGCACAATTTTACCTTTGTGACACTAATACGCAAGTACCTTTCTTTTCAACTGATACATGTTCTCTTCATAATTATATTTTAAGCATGTTATTCATTACAAAAGAATTCTCAGAATTTTTTAAACTAGAAACAGTGCAATTCAATTGACAAAAATTTGTCAAAAAATCAAATTTAATTTTTTTTACACCTAAATTGTTTTTTTTATACACTTTTCTATACTCTCACAAAAGTTAAAAGCTTCAAGTTTAAAATCGCAGAGTTGTGTTAGATTTTATGTTAGTTTTTATTCACATCCCAATGGCAAATAAAATTTTAAACTGATTTATCTCAGAAAGATAAAATAACTAGTTTGACTTCATTTAAAATGCTATGGCTTTTTCCTATTATGCCTAATACTTGGAATTTTTTTTCACTTATTGCTAATAGTACATGGGAATAAAAGTTGATATGTATTTTTCACTCAAAGCAATACTTATTTTTAAAAAAAATCATTGAATTTTCAACAAGCATTCATAAAAAGATCACTGTACAAATACCAATCATGTTATCGCAAAACCCATACCAACTTTTGTTATTCATAGTTTGACTTGTAAATCAAATTTCATATAAATAAATCAATTTTTGCAGGAGGAGTAACATTTTAAAATCAGTTCATAGGTTTCAAGTTTTTTCCTTAAAAAATTAAATGGTTAGTTTTTATGAAATTTTGAGCACAAAATTTGTTTTACATCACACATATACATAGGAGGCAATTAAAAAAATTATGAAAATCATTAAAATCAAAAATTTTATGTAAATCATACCATGTCCCCTTAATATAAGTTAATTTATTCAGGAAAAAGAATCACTTAAAGGAAAATTAATATCCACAATATAAAAAATATGTTAAGAATGATTTAAGGTTACATTTATGAAAAGGAAAAGTAATATACACATTACATGCAATTTTAATTTCGTATAATATATATGTAAACCATTTTGAAATATATAACATGGGCATACATATGCAAGGAAATCAGGTTAAAATTTTGAAATACTATTTTTTGTTAAGCTCAGTGAAAAACCAGTCAGTTTTTTTAACATGCTAATTACTAATAAAAATGAAAGCATTTCATTTCATTAATGCTTGATCAGAATTAATATTACTCAAGATTATTCCAACACAAATTCATTACCTATAAGATGAATCTTTTAGACAATTATATTTAATAAAATTAACTTTTTTATAAAATAAATTTTTCAACTATATAAATATATGCTTATTTATTAGAAAAGAAGAAAATGTTACATCCTGCACGTGAAAATTAAGAAATATTATATTTTATGATATTTTTAAGGAAAAAAATATAAAGATCAATTAAAAGATTCCCTTTATCAAATTTCAGCTCAAATTCCTTTTTCATGGTCTCAATTTAATAAAAGTGAATACTATAAATATATACATAATAAAAATTTACAAGATTTAATACTTTAATTTCTATGCATTTTCTAAAAATTATATTCTATAAATTTAAAAAAAATTGATAACATTCCTATAAGACAGTTTCAGCAAAAAAAATATCAATACAATACTAATCCTATAAATATTTAATTATTTTACACGTTTGAAGATACACAAGACCTTATAGCTTTAAATGTGATATTTTTGTGTAATACCTAATTTATTTTTAAGTTAATAAACTGAAACTTATTCAAAAATTAATAATTGAATACACTACTGACAAATTTAATATTTAAAAAAAAAGATTTTGAAATCTATTTTATAACCTGAATGTATAAATGTAATCTTTAGGATTCGCGTAAAAATAATAATTATGTCTTCAGTTGTAATCTGATAAATATATATTAATTGTTCTAAAAATGTTTGCAATAAGATAAATGAAAACAAAATATTACACATTAAACAGTATTTTTATATTGTAAAAAATACATGTAGAAATTCTAGAATTCAAATATTCTTTATTTTAAATAATTTTTCTCTTAATTTTTATTTCTAATTTCTTAAAATAGGTGCCTTAAAAACGACAAAATTTATTAAGTAGCAGATATTTTCCACGAATTTAGAAGTAAACAAAACAGTAAACATTGCATACAATGTCTAAATAAATTTCACTACAGTTTTAAATTTTTTTGCTGTTCTACATTAATTCAATACTTGCGAAAATTTTGCACAAATTTCTATTGCGTCAAATGATTTTCTACATTTACAAATAAAATGAAACGAAAAAATTCACAAAAATTTTACTATGAAAAAAAAAACCCAGATAAATTCAAACCTTTTTTTTATTTTATAAAACATACTTTTTATCCAAGTCAAAACTTACCTAAAAAAGTGACTAGACGAAAAAAAAGTATTACAAAAAGATGAGTCAGAATTATGTCCGTCGTTTGATTATTTTGCACATTAAATAAAGTCGTTATATATGAAGTTTTTCAAGAATTAATATTGACTAATAAATATAACGAGTCTTACCTTCATTGGAAAATAAACTCCACAATTTGGCTAAAAGAATACCCATAATGAAAATGCTTTGCAATAGTTTATATTGTTCTAATTTTTATTTAAAATGTCATGAATAAGCTTCCATCTGTTACAAAACACATCTCCAAAAATGCAATGATTATAAACTTCAGGACAACATGCACGACGCAAACTCATTCTACCTCCATTCTACAATAAAATAATCTTACAAAAAGAGTTTCATAGTCGATTTCCACCGATAAAAGATGGCGCTTCTTAATCATAAAAAAAATTGAATTTATACAGTTTTTTATTTAAGGAAATATTTAGATAGTATTGAATCTTTGAAAATTACTTAATGTTGATTCAAGTTCGTTTAGAAAACATTTGTAGAAAAACAATCCTTCAAAAACAATTTTAGAAATAATGTATCATTCATTAGTTTTTTTAGAGCAAAATAATATAGTGATACATCTTTTCAATATTTTAGAAAACTTTAAATTCGTTTCGATATGCATTTTCTTCATTAAATTTTGCAGTTATTTTGTCAAATTGAAACAGAACGTATTCAGATTTCCTAAAATTACTTGTAACTGTAACAGTTAAAAAAAGCTGTTGGTAAATATAGCAATGAGCATAAGTCTCCACTTTTTCAGTGTTTTCACTGAACTGAACATAGCAATGTGTGAAAATTATTATAGGTGATGAAATAGAAATTTTCATATTCAGTTAACTCAAAGAATACATTGAAAGTGTGTAATAGAATTCGTTGTTCAGTCTTTGTGGTTTAACTAAACATTTTTAACTTTATTTTTATCGCGCGCAAAAAAAAGATAGTAATTTATTGTTGTTTTTTCCATATAATGTATTCAATAAATACAGCAGAAATAGATCGATGCGAGTGTCCACATTAACAGGAACATCAAAAACTTTAAAAAAAATTACTTCTTAATTACTTTTACACTTCCCCAGCTATTTTTCTTAGATTTAAAAAGTTAGTACTCTTAAAATTTTGCTTTTTCATTTCTTAATTTGTGCAAGGAAAATTTGTTTTGTACTCATATTCACCAAAATAAATGAATAAATTATTTATGTACATATTTTTAGTTCCTGTAAATTTATGGAGTTGTCAGTATATTTAGGAAATATATACTTTCGTTTTTTGTTTCTTGCCTTGTACGCAAGCATCTTATACATATACTTTAGTGGTATTTATTAACTAAATTTTAATGAATTACAGAAAAAATGTATATTAGTACGTGAATAAGTTGAAGCTTACATTTGCAGAAACACTCAGAAATGTATATCTGGATATATTCTTTTATTATGATGTAAGGCATCTCCTTTCAAATGCAGTGAATTTGTTACCAATTCCATATTGATCATAATTTTATTCCAAGTATCTAACTTTTATTGAACATTTTTTTTCTTTCAGTAATCTGCTTTTAGTTATATATGAGGTGACATTTAATTTTCTAGCACATTATACTTCTAAACAGGGTTCTCTAATTTTTAAATGTTGATTTCTTTAATTAAAATAGTAATCATGAATTGTATTTGATATGTTTTTCTAATTTTTCATTTTAAACAATAAATCTATTCAAATTATGTAAATTTTAATAGTACTTATGAATGAATTTATAGAATATTAAAATGTACCATTATTTAAAGTTTAGACTGACTCAAAAAGGTTTATAAAAGTTAAATGATACTTGCATATTATCGCAACAATTGCCAACGTTCAATATAGCTTGCCAAGTTATCAACCCCAATTTCAGTTGTGTTGTATATGCTGAATTGACAATCATGTGCTTCATTTCATATAATGTTGTGAGTAGGTTGCAATAATAAGTAATCACCAATTGGATTTATTATTAAATTTAGGGAATCTATCTAGTAAACTAATGTTGAAAAACTAATGTTGTTGCTTTCATAAATATTTTATGGTGCGTATCAGTTATCTTGAATTTCCTTTTCTGAAAGATTTATACATTTACTTTTCAAAGTTTTTGTAATATTATTTCATTAGGGGTAAATTGTTTCTAATTAGCATTAAAAGTGGCAGGCATGTCCCAGGAATTTTATACCATAAAATATAACAAATCAAGCAACATTGGTTAATTTGATGAAATTCAAATAATCCTATTTAAAGCAAAGTAAATTTTTAAAACAAGTTATAAGTGCTAAGTTTCATGATTCATTTTCTTTGCATTCCATGGACTCTAACAATTACTTTCTAATTCTTTTTCTTACTAAATAATGTGATTTTCACCCAAATAATTAAATAAAGGCATATGTTTGAATTAGAAATAAATATAAAGAGATGAAATTTTTATTTTTGTAAAAAAAATGTGATTGATAGGAACATTAACAAGTATCCAATTTATTTTACTAGTTTTATATTATTTATTTTTTTCTTTTGGATCTTAGTTATTCAAAATTTGGCTGCTTTTCCACTTCAAGAGTAACATTGTGTAAACGTCTTAATGAGTGAGCACTCACCAGCACCTACATCAACAAGAAGTGTTTATGGATTTGTTCTTTATATAACAAACTATACATTACTTCTAATCTATTTAATATGGGCTTACATTCCAACACCTTGGTTACATGCATTAGGCCTCACTTACTGGCCTCAAAAGTACTGGGCAGTTGCAATTCCAGTCTACATTTGTTGCTGCATTTTGATATTTGCTTTACTTTTATATCCTGGTATAAATTTAATGATGACTCCTGATTTATCATCTATTCAAACAATTACAGATGAGCATGCAAGGACACCCAAGCCAGCTGTTAGAGATAGCATACCTCCAATTTATGATATACCTATTTCAGAAGTTTGCCATAAGCTCTATTTGAAGAGAAAGTTTAAGAATGAATAAAATAACACTGTTAATGTTATTCAAGTATTATGCTTGCTCTTTAAAAGGAATTTTTTGCATAAAATGTGCTATATTGTTTGAAAATATTAAGACAAAAGCTTTTATTATTTAATCAGAAAAAATCTTTCTCGTTCTAGTTTATATCTACTGAAAAATTAGAATATATTTTTATGTGTGATGTGTAGATTCTATTTATTTTGACTGTAATTTTCATTTATCTCTTCATATGTATTTGTGGATTTGTTAAACTATATATATATTTGCATTGACTTTAATAATTAATACATTATAAGATGTACATATGTGTAAGTAAATGTAATGAAAGTATATTGACAGAAAATTAAATTTATTATGAAAGAATTGTATTGGATATTGCTTTTGTTTCAAATGCATATTTGTATTATATTATTTTTTAATATAATAAATATCAACAAAAAATGCTGTTAAAAATATTAGTGTTCATTCTACATTTTGTTTTCTGGAAAGTTTATTTTTGTACTTATGTATTTTATAACATTGGCCAATATTGTAATTTCATAAGATGTTGCCAAATGCTACATTGCTATTATTATTATTAAAAACAATTTATTGGGTGCTTTTTTTGCACAGAAACAGTTTTCGGTGCTAATTTGATATCTGGGGTAATAGCGCCAAGTTGTTTGTGTTTGCTAAGATGGGCGATAACATTACAATATGGTTACCTTAATATTTTTATCGTCTGTCGATGTGGTTTCCATAGGGATAACATATATTAGAAGCAGCTTCTATTCGTTTTTTCCCGCTGTAACCCTATTAATTTCAGACGATTTCTTTAAAAATTTAACCATTTTCAGTGTAATTTTTCTATTGTTTGCGTCTTCTGTTTAATTCTGTGCTATTTTCAAATATGGATATTTCTAAAATGAGTGAGTACTAGAATATTTTTTTCTTAAAAGAATAAGTGTTGTGCTTTTAATTATCGCTATAAATCGTTTATTTTCGTTTTAGAAATGTGTTTGTTACATTCTTTGTTCGATGCAATTTGTTGAAGGAACTTGCAGTGCAAGTTTCATATTGCAAGCTTTCACTACTTTGTAATTGATATTCTTAATTAATTTTAACATAATGAAAAAAATGCAATTATTACTATGTGTAATAATCATATAATATTCTTTATTTATAATTGTTTCTTTTAGCATTTATTTATAAATATTATTACATCTTTTGTTTATTTATAATTAATATTGTTATTTATTTATAATTATTTCTGTTGCTTATTTATAGCTATTTTGTGTTATTTATTGATAATTATGTCATACAAGTAATCCTATGCACTATTTTTATTCTCTTACAATTCGACGATTATTCTTTTTTATAATTACTATTTAATTATATTATATGATTATTATTTCTTATAACTGTTATAAAATCGTACTATATGAATATTATATATAATTAGGATGAAATAATATTATAAGTTGTTATATGCTGCTTATAATACTATTATTAGTACAAGTTACTTTTATTTACATGATATTATTATTCATTATTTATTGATTGATCTAGGTTATTCTCAATCTCTTCCTATATCCTTTATTTGTAATACATTTCTATGTATTTCAAAACAATTCTTTAAAATTATTTTGTATCATTAATTTACCGCTAGGCCGCCATATTGGATTTCATTCCAGCAACAAGAAACGCTGCTTCGCATGATCTTTATCATGCCAAGTAGAACTTGGCGCCATTACCCCCGATATCAAACTAGTTCCAAGAATTCTTTTTTTAAAAAAATTGCATTTTTTTTATTATAGAAAATGTAAAACAGACCATTCGCATTTTTTCATAAAATTAAACCTATGGGGAAACTCAATGTTGTATAAAAATACAAATTTATGGAGGAGGATTTCAGTCCAATCAAATTGATTAGTAATTAAAGTTCAAATGTAAAATTTAAAATTGTTGAAACAAGCAAAGGCTAAAAGTAGAACATTCAGGCAAGATGTTTCTTACTATCAGAGGATAGATGCAATAAATATACTTACTATCAAAGGATGCTGTAATGTATGCTAGTGTGTTATGCTAGTTTCACTTACCCAATTGGTTAATATATGTGTATAATATCTTATTTTCTATCAAATAAAAATTTTCAGCTTGAAATGGTGTGATTAACATAATTCTGTTTATTAGTAAATTTCAGGTTTCATTAATCTGGCAAATGATCTTGGATGATTGTTTGAATATATTTAACAATACTGCTGTGTGAAGTACTACAAGACTTGATGCTGATTTGTCAGTGTTGTCAACTCATTCTTTCTCCTGATTCCTTCTTGGAAAGTAATAAAAAGAAAACTGATGTTTATTGTGTATACATTTTGTTCCAATTTATTTTTACTGATGAAACAAGTTCATTTAAAGAGAAATGTTCTGTTTTTTTGTTGCAAATTAAAAAATGTCTTTCACATTGAATTTCATCAATAAAAAATTGTGTGTAAATGAGTTTCCCCATAAAAAAACACTTTGTAATTTGTAAGCAAATAAAAAAAACATTATATATATATTGGTATTTTAAATTTTATTCCTAGTCAAGTAATATTTGACTTTTAAGTGAGATATACAATTTTAACACACTGCCTGTTTTCCCATCAATAGTATGCTTAAAATCTTGAATACAACCTGATTATTGAAATCCTATGCCTGACATATGAAGGGATTATTTTGGAAATACTTTGTTCTTGTAATTAACATCCAATTTGTTAGCAATTGTATTATTTTTATTTATATACTGTTATTACATATATAGAAATGTTCATAAATATGTATATGTACATTTATTAAAATATTTATTTGGTGCAACCCTTTGGAAAAGAAATTAAATTTGAGTATTAGCATTCGGATAATATTTTGAATAATTTAGCAATAACAATTAATACTAATCAAAAATACACATAATTAATAATAATCAAAATAAAAGACATTGGATTGAATTAAACCAATCAATATAATTAATCATAAATTTACGAGAATTAAATGATATGCTTATCAAGAACAAAGCTCTACCGAATTGTCTTTAAGTAAAATAATCGAATATTATAATTGAGAACCAATGATGTATTATATACCCAAGATAAAGAATTGAAATATATTCCTGTCCAGTTGTCATATTTTTCAAGAATATCTCGCTTAGTACGGCTTTGCTGAGTGCGATAGAGCAATCTGTTATTGCTTGATATTCAATGGGGGAAAAGAAAATGGCCATAAAAACTGGCTAATTTTCTAGTAAAAAAAGTATTGTTTTTAATTATGTAGACATGAAGCAATGAAAGTGCTCGCCCTTTTATGTTTTTACTTTTTAGATATTAGACAAATATTTTTTGTTTTGATGAAATTTAAACGGAATGAATTACTTATTTTCCTATAGAAATAATGTTTCACTCGGTACGTATTCACTTAGTGCGTAACTTCCGTGGAACCAATTAACCTTATTAAGGGAGGCATATTCCTTCGTGCAAATAGTGGTCGCGAACTCGTGGCCGGCGTTGTCGAGTTGCAGGTTCGAAACTTTGTGCCACTAAAAACTCGCCGTGTAGAGGAACCTGATGTGCCTTAAATCTGTGGAAGCTCGGAAATTTCTACCGTTAGCGTGATGTGGGAGGGGGGCAGCTTAGATGTCGTCACTCGACTGAGGTCCAAAATTACAAAGCTCGTCTCCTACAGCTTCGGGTTTTTCAAAGTGCGACTTTAAATGGAATCTGTCTCTCTTATCTGCTTTTATATAACACATTTTTTGCACTTAGATCGCGTGCAAACATTTGAGTTCGAGGTTATATAACCCCTAGACTAGAAAGCGTTGGATTAACGTCAGATTGATTTTAATTTACGTGCCATTCTTTAACAACGTGAGAGATAATGTGGGGTCTTCTTGAGGTCCCCCGATTTTCCTAGTTAGGCAAGGTGAGGGGATGGCATCCAATTAGTGACCAACCATTAGCACGTTTCTTGCATCAGTCGATGCTAAATGCTGAGGGGTCTATTTTGTCCACTCCGATAACACTGACCTGAAATACATAACTTGACTCTTACACAGTGAGAGAGGTATGTCCAATTAATGATTCGCAATTTCTTGCGTGACACATCTGTTCATGCGAAATGCCTCGAAAACGAAAATTATTTTTAGTGGACCGTGTAATGCATACGAATTAAATGCTTTTTTTTAACGGCACTGATGTTTTGTTACCAAGCTTATGAAAACTACAATAATTATCCTAACAACAAATACAAAAAGACGATTATTTTTCACATTTTTTTTTTTTTTAGCGACTGAAGGATGAAAGGATGAAAAGCCCGGCAAATTAATAAGAGACATGCCAACATAGCACCAACATCTGAAGGATCAAATAAAGTACTACGGTTATAGTTTTTAAAAAATTCTCTGCATGTCTGCAATTGTCAGTGTATAGCAATTTTTTTCTAATTCCTTAGTATTTAATTTGAATATTGTTTTGGTTATAAAAGAACGTAAGTTTCTGCAAATTTTTTTAGGTCAGTAATTTCTTAGTGCCGAAAATCATAAGGTTAAATTCTAAACCGATCGATATTGTACATAAATCTTATTTCTATCGAGGGCGATTAAATGACCGCTTTTTAAATAAACTATATTCTTTTCCTGTTGATTATAAATAATTCAGAATTTATCATGGGCTACAAAATGCAAAATAATTGTCATGTAATAATTTTTAAAAATATTATTTTTGTGGATTTTATAGCATATTCATTTTTATAAAGAGAAGAACAGAAATGGTAATATTGCCATTTATTTCAGTAATTTACATATACATCGTTATTTAAATTAAAATGAAATTTATTCATCATTCCCGCTTTCCAATTTTATCGAAAATGTATTCCTTAATTTTTCCCTTTATAATATTTTGTTTCGCATATCCCTTTAGTCTTGATATTTCTCTAAAAATGGTATGAAGGACCTACCACGTTCAGAGCCTTCTTGAATTTTTCCTTTAACATTTTAATCAATTGAAGTTTACTATTCTGGTCGTTCACATTCGTCTTCGAAGCTAGAGAACTATTTCGTTCTCCTACACATATTCACAACGTCTCTTCCTTATTATCTGTGTCAAATTGCTCAGAACTAATATCCAACAGATCATATATGCCTTTATGGATCAACGCGCCATTTTTTTCTTAAGAAATGTTTAATAAGTTATAGACGTGCCGTGTCAAATAACTTTCTGTAGTTATTGTGAAAATAATAAAATTAAATAAAAAACAACACAAAACTCCTTACACACTACGAATACATTTTGGTATAGAAGTAAATGTTTTAGTTATACGTGTAATTTAAATTAGTGTGACTTCTGTTGTTGTAGATTAGATAAAGAAAACAACTTATATATTAGGATTGTAAGATGTTACTTTTAGCATAATGCATGCTGAACTGGAGTCATCTGCCAAACGATTTCTAAGTGAATCTAAATTGTTATTAATCTCTGAAAATAATGACTAGCATGTATAGGCAGATGAAAATATGGTTAAACTAGCATGAAACAGTTAAATGTGTCAGGAATCTGTTATACAGACTATGATCTACATACAATTGTTCCATAACACAAAATACACACCGCTTTGTCGCCTTTACTAACC
Organism: Trichonephila clavipes; assembly: GCA_019973935.1. Lineage (NCBI taxonomy): Eukaryota > Metazoa > Arthropoda > Arachnida > Araneae > Nephilidae > Trichonephila > Trichonephila clavipes. The sequence continues at coordinate 478,056 of BMAU01021276.1, read as the reverse complement.
ATGCCCTGTTTCTAAATCCACCAAGTTAGAAATTATCTGTTACACCTTTTCTTTTCTTTTTTTTTTGCTGAATTAGCCTTGTTAAATAACGGTTAAAAATCTCAAATATAACAACAACAAAAAAACAACTTTAAAATACAGTTGTGTCAACTAAATTTATTATGTTATGCTTAGATAAATTTCTCATCATTAGAAATTGTAATCCACGACGTAACTAAACAAGACAATGACAAACGAGTGTGATGCCCGCCGCACCGCGACCAATCTCTCGCGTTTGTTCGTAATACTTCACACTGAACTTTGTTATTTTGAACTGAAATGCAGACTACTTTAATCGGGAAAGTGCCCAAAATATTGTGCCAGTGGTTCACCATCTCTGATATATGCCATCAACATTCCCAGAATTTTCTGCATCTATTTCAGAGCATAGTTCTCTTATTTATTTCTTCCGACAATTCCTTTAACTTGATATTTCAAAGGCAAATTTTTAAAGTTGTGTTTGGATGGTCCACTTATAAAATATACTCACTGGAAAAAAATCCAACACCAAGAAAAAATTGTTGTAGATATTGAAATTTGAACCATCCAATTGCCTGGTTAACATGTTTAATTGATTAAATTTTCAAGATCACACAGGTTAATTTAAGCTCAAGAAATTGCATTTCAAATGTGAAATGCTGTTACATTACTAGCTGGTGTAACTTCCAGAAGTTTGAATACTAGCCTGCATTCATTGTGCCATACAGGTTCCGAATGTCACTTTATGGAATGGAGTTTCATGCTTGTTGTTCTTGTTACATCAATACTGAGACAGACAGTGCTGGCTATGGATCAGTACCGGTTTATCCATTGGGTGCCCAGGGACCCGAGCCTCGGATAAGCAAGACTTAACCAGATTTTCTGGTTATAAATTTCGATCCTTCAGTGCCAAGGGGTTCAGTAGACACTGGCGTAGCCAGTCCTGAGTAAGCCCGTATCAAAATCTCTTCAAAAACCCTTGTAAAGGACAGTTTTTGTAGAGATTTTCTCTCGCTAGATGGCTGCACCTGTCAACTGTTTTTCGAATTCTCGAAACGGATATTGGCAAGATAGAAATTAATTCTATTCAAATAAATGTTAAACTTAAATAATAATTGTTAAACTTATATTTTATGTAAATGCATTTAATTTCTGTTAATTTTAAAATGGTTTTCATAATTTATATTTCTGTTTTTATATTTTTCTTTACTCATGTAGTCGTATCGATTGTATTATGCTTAACTGCAGCATAACTGTATTAAATACTAAAAACGTGGCATTTCTGTGTACAACGTGTAGATCTATGTTTGCCGCCGTGGAATGAACACGCAGAATAAAATTCCAGTAGATTTTGATAAAGTTTAATGTTTGAATTAAATGAAAACTCAACACACTTGAGTATTATTTAGAGTGCTATGAAGCAAGCACCTAATAACTGGTGACCCTGGATTTTATTTACTGGAAAATGACAAAATAGCGCATTGGCTAACAAGATCGTGGAGATGGCGCCAAGAACAATTGATGCTGCAGTGGTTCAGAAAAATTCCTTAAGAGTGGATGAACTCCTGTCTAAATTAGTAAGTCTTGAAGAACAACTTGCGTCTTTGAATCTACAACGAAAATTCCAGAGCTCTAGACCTCATCACCATCAGAGGAGTAGAAGTCGCAGCAAATCAAGGCGCGCCGCTACAATCCTCAGGGACGATATTGCTTCTACCATTTCCGATTCGGGAAGAAGTGTCTCCCTGGTAAATGCGTACAGCCGTGCAGTTTCAATGAGCCGGGAAACGAATCCCAGCAGTAGACGCCGCGGCGAGTCCTGCTGCCGATATTTTAGGCCGCAAATTCCGGTTATTTGTCAAGGACAGAGAAACCGGATGTCAATTCCTTGTGGATAGTGGAGCAGACGTCTCGATCCTCCCTTGGACAAAAACGAAAGGTGAGTGCCAAGCCTCTCAATATAAACTGTATGCTGCTAATGGCACTGAAATTCCAACATATGGTCTAAAAATTCTCACGCTGGACCTAGGCCTAAGACGCCCATTTCAGTGGCCGTTTATTATTGCCAAAGTTGAGCGAGGAATCATAGGTGCTGATTTCCTTCAAAAATTCCAGTTGCTGATAGATCTGCACAACAGGAAATTAATCGATGGAGTAACAAATCTTTCAATTAAAGGAGAAGTTGCTACCATCCAAGAAAATAATGATCTCAGCACAGTCAATAGAGCCTCCAAATATTTCAACCTGCTTAAGTTGTATCCTGATTTAACCAAGCCAAACTTGGTTAACAGAGTTGTTAAACATGAAGTAAAGCACCACATCCTAACAACTGGCCAACCGGTTTATTCGAAGGCAAGACAACTAGCCTCTGATAAGTTGAAGCTGGCGAAGCAAGAGTTCCAATTTATGCTGGACAACGACATTATTAGACCCTCAAAATCTCAATGGGCAAGTCCATTGCATTTAGTAAATAAAAAGGATGGCACATTAAGACCATGTGGCGATTACAGGCGACTCAACGCACAGACAATACCAGATCGATATCCAATTCCTAGAATTGAGGACTTTAATCACATCCTGAAGGATAAAAAATATTTTCCAAGATAGATCTAGTAAAGGCTTATTATCAGATACCAATTGCTGAGGAAGACAAAGAAAAAACTGCCATCACCACCCCATTTGGCTTGTACGAGTTCAATACTATGAGTTTTGGACTGAGGAATGCTCCTTCAACCTTCCAACGTTTCATTACTGAAGTACTGTATGGACTCGACTTTGTTTTCCCGTATCTTGATGATGTACTTGTTGCCTCATCTACTGAAGAGGAACACAGTGAACACCTAAAAATGGTATTTGAAAGATTCCAGCAATATGGACTTCGAATAAATGTCTCCAAATCAGTGATGGGAGCTGCCCAAGTTGAATATTTGGGATTTCTGATCACTGCAGAAGGTTCTCGGCCATTGCCAGAAAAAGTTCAAGCTATCTTCAACTACAAACTACCAGAAACTATTCATGACCTGCGAACGTTTCTGGGCATGATAAATTTTTACCGAAGATACCTAAAGGATGCTGCTAAGACCCAAGCACCTCTACATGAACTGTTAAAAGGAGCGAAAAAGAAAGACCGCAGAAAAGTGCATTGGACTGATGACACCAGGAGAAGCTTCGAAAAATGCAAAACTGACCTTGCCGAAGCTGCTCTTTTATCATTTCCAAGATCTGGACTACCCCTATCACTTTGCACAGATGCATCAGATTTTGCTGTGGGCGCAGTACTCCAGCAATTAGAAAACGAGCGTTGGAAACCAATAGCTTTTACTCAAAGAAGCTAAATGAAACACAAACAAGGTATAGTACCTATGACCGAGAACTATTGGGAATATACCTTTCAGTGAAACATTTCAAACACCTGCTGGAAGGGAATGATTTTGTTATATATACTGACCACAAGCCTCTAACTTTTGCATTTAAGCAAAAAAATGAAAAAGCATCACCAAGACAACAACGACAACTTCAATACATTTCAGAATTTAGTTGTAACATTCAACATGTATTGGGTAAAGATAATGTTGTTGCAGATGCCTTATCCAGAATTCATTCAATTTCCGAAATCAACTTTGAGGAAATTGCAGAAGAGCAAACTACTGACGAAGAGTTGCAAATATTATTGCACAACAATTCTTTAAAATTTAAACCTTCGACATTGCCATCTGGGAAAAAACTTTGGTGTGACATCTCAACACAAAAATTAGGCCTTACATTCCACAAAAATTCAGGTTTCAAATATTCCAACTAATTCATGGCTTAGCTCACCCTGGTATTAAATCTACAGTTAAACTGATGATTGAAAAATATGTCTGGTCAGATATTAAAAAGCAAGTCAGAGAATGGGCAAAAGCTTGCATTAGATGCCAAAAATGTAAAGTCAGCAGGCATACAAAATCCAAATTAGGAGAATTCGAACAACCAGATGAAAGGTTTAGTGTAGTTCACATAGATCTCATTGGAAAACTACCACCTTCAGAAGGGATGCAGTATTGCTTAACCTGCATTGACCGATTCTCTTGCTGGATGGAAGCAATTCCTATACCTGAAATAACAGCTGAAATAGTTGGGAGAGCATTTTATGAGAAATGGATTTGCAGGTTTGGAGTACCTGCCAAAATAGTCACAGATCAAGGTCGACAGTTTGAGGCAGAACTATTTAGAAGCATAGCTGCAATATGTGGTGCTAAAGTAGCCCACACAACATCTTATCACCCTCAATGTAATGGGAAAGTTGAACGTTTACATAGGACCTTGAAAGGTGCTATAAAAGCTCACAACAATATTAGATGGACAGAGTCATTACCCACTGTGTTGTTAGGTTTAAGAGCTGCCATAAGACCTGACATTAGTTACACAATTGCACAGATGGTCTATGGTACTTCCATTAAATTACCTGGCGAATTTTGATCCCCCTACTATTAACATGGATCCACAGAATTTTGTCGCCAAATTACAGCAGCACATGGCAGAGCTAAAGCCACTGAAGTCTCCTAGCAACAGGAAGCAAAATATCTTTGTGCATAAAGATTTGAAATCCTGTTCCCATGTGTTTCTTCGTATCGACAGAGTTAAAAGCATTAGAACCACCATATGAAGGACCATATACTGTACATAAAAAGTATGATAAATATTTCACAATCCTAATCAAAGATAAAACAATTAATATATCTGTAGATAGACTGAAACCTGCCTATTTGTTAGCAGTGGACAATCAAAATGAACAAACTAGTGTTGGACAAAAAAATGAGATTTCAAATTGGAAAGAACTTTCCCCAATGCCTGATGAACAATCTACTACCAGCTGTGGTAGAAAGATAAAAAAACCAGTAAGATTTAGAGAATAAACAAAATAGCAACTATTATGTATGTAAGTGTTAAAGTTTGAAATTCCTTTCACTTATTACTAGTAAACAGTTATTAAAAATTAGTAAATTTGAAAATCACCATTTATAAAATGTATCTAATTGATTAAATATATACTTGGTAATAATTCTCTTGGTAATGCAATTCATGTACATATAGTGAAAAGTTATAGTAAACACTGCTTTAAATGTTGTAGATATGCTTATAAAATGACAATGTATGTTAATTCCTGGATTTTAGAATTGAAAATTGACTCTTAATTGGTTATATATACATGTATGATTTTTATGCTAGTATTGTGAAATTTAAATAATTATTCTTCCACTATCCTGATATAACCTCATCAGTAAGTTGTAAGCTTAAGTAGAATTGTGTGTAATTTCATAACAGCGAGAACCTAAATCAAACAAAAGCTTTGTAAATAAAAAAAAAAAGAAATTAAAGAGCATGATGTAAAATTTTCCATATATATTCTCGCATTCAAAGTAATGTATGTTATACAAAGTTTTCAACTTTATGTCACAAATAATTATTTATTACTACTGTTTTTTTACATTGTCGACAGAAATTCTCTCATTAGTATTACAATTTGTGGGCATCTCATCTCTTAAATGTGTTATAGAATGTGTTTTTTTTTTTTTTTTTAATTGGAAAGTATGTATTTTAACAAAATTATCTATTATGTATTTAATAGTGAACATAAAATTTTCAGGATATCAATATAGATATGTGTTAGCATCAAATTCTATGTTTATAAATAAATATATGTTAGCATCAAATTCTATGTTTATAAATAGATATGTGTTAGCATCAAATTCTATGTGTAGAAATAATGTGTTAGCATCAAATAAAATGTGTATAAATAGATACTGTTTTGCATAAAATGCTCAATTGTGGTAAATGGATTGTATTAGTGATTAACTGAGTTATAATTAATTATGTGGTGAATTGAAACTAAAGTTTTCTGATATTCTTTCTTGTAAATAGGAAGTTTTCTGTATGTATATATTATAAAATTACCCATTGTGTATGTAAATATGAAAATTGATTTTTTTAACACTATTGGATTTGATATGTTTCATAATATTCAAAAAATTAAGGTGTTGTCATTGCAGAGTAACTTGACATGTTTTTTTTTTTTTAATGGCATGTTAACTTTCATTGGAATATGAATGATTTTTTTTTGCAAAATATTTATGTACTCCTTAGTTTCCCATGTTCAAATATTGACTGAGTTTTGTGTATTTGCAAAAGCATTCTGTAGTTTATTATTTTTTTTTGAGTTATTGCATATCTTATATATACTCTTTTTTGACTTTGTTTAAATTTGATTGTTGCTCAGTATAAATATACATTTAAAGTAATTGCTGAACATTTTAGTTGTATTTTTCCATGTATTTTTTAAGAAACAGGAAGGTAGCTGTGTTTTAATATTTTAAACTTGTAGCATATTTTGTGCATTAAGACTTCTGTAGCAATCCTGTAGTAGTAATTTTGTGTTGTGTAATGCAATGATTAGTAATAATTGTGTTAAAAGCGGTTTGTATAAGTTTAATTTGTAAAAAAAAAAAAAATGAAATTATAATCTGTTCAATAAGTCTGAAACTGTCCCTGCCATATATTTTTTTTCTTGTATCGTAACTTTGTTACTGGCAAGGGAGTAATGTAAAGGACAGTTTTTGTAGAGATTTTCTCTCGCTAGATGGCTGCACCTGTCAACTGTTTTTCGAATTCTCGAAACGGATATTGGCAAGATAGAAATTAATTCTATTCAAATAAATGTTAAACTTAAATAATAATTGTTAAACTTATATTTTATGTAAATGCATTTAATTTCTGTTAATTTTTAAAATGGTTTTCATAATTTATATTTCTGTTTTTATATTTTTCTTTACTCATGTAGTCGTATCGATTGTATTATGCTTAACTGCAGCATAACTGTATTAAATACTAAAAACGTGGCATTTCTGTGTACAACGTGTAGATCTATGTTTGCCGCCGTGGAATGAACACGCAGAATAAAATTCCAGTAGATTTTGATAAAGTTTAATGTTTGAATTAAATGAAAACTCAACACACTTGAGTATTATTTAGAGTGCTATGAAGCAAGCACCTAATACCCTCATTGAGGGTCCCTTAATATATTAACAAATTTTCCTCACATATGTTGGGGCCCCGTATCATTGATACGGTGGTAGCTACGCCCCTGTTTGTAGATCTTCTGCGCCCAGGACCCGAAATGAGCTTAAATTGGCCCTGCTGAGGTTGTCCAATGGTTTCCCATGCGTGCTCAATTAGAGACAGACCTGTCACTCCTTTTTTCTCATTATTTTAAGTAAAACAATACTTGATTTTAAAGATTTCTAAGTGTGAGAAAGATGTAGTATAACGATGGAGAACTCAAGGAAAAATTGTAACCGTTTAAAGCAAGTGACGAACAATTTTATAAACGTAAAAGGAAACTCTAATAATAAGACAGTTGATAGCATTTTGCGACTTCTTTTCTTACCCGTGTCGGGTCCCCTGTAGCTAGGAGGCCTCGTATCATTGATAAGGCTGATACGGTTGTAGCTACGCCCCTGCCTCTTACACAGTTAATTAATAATTAGTGAGAATATTTAGATTATTTCTAAAGCAGAAAAAGTTTGATTTATTGGTAAAAATATTACCATTCCTTAAAGTGATTTCCCGCAGCGCTTGCGTATATTTACATACACGAGTTCAGGAACACTCATGAAATGGACAAAAGATGCATTGAAGCCCCAAACACAGAAGAGACAAAAACACATTCCGTATTTTATGACGAATTTAAGGGCCCATAAAAAGATTGCTGAAATGATCCAAAAGCGAGTGACATTTTCTATGAAGAAACAAGAATGTCCCACTACAGTTTTAAATGGCAATACCTTCCTAAGCTTTTGCTGTTTCATTCCTTTGAAACAGCAAAAATTAAGTCTTCATTGTCTAACTTTTGTATTTTTCCTCCAGATTTAAAATAATATACAAATATTTTTCATCATATTGAAATAAAGTGAATTAATATCTTGTTTTCTTGCTTTTTGTGCAAGGCAAACTATAAAAATAACAGTTTAATTAACTCTCTTTTTCTAAATTTTCTTTCTTTCTCTATATGACACGAATTAATATTATGATAATAAAATGCATAACAGATAATTATATTAATAGTACTCACACATAATTGGACTTTTAGAATTTCTTACGTTGGTTACATAATATGGATAGATAAGTGTTTCCTTAACTTAAATTTCTCATGATCTACTGAAAACATTTTCGATTAGAATTGCTATTCAAAAGCAGATTTTTATTTGCATCATACATGGAAAACCTTATTTTACTCGATCATAAATTAAAATGGCTATTTATTCAAAATTTTAACGGAATATTCGCTTGATTTTGATATGAAAAATGAATCTCTAAACTATTGCAGATTTTTAAAAAAAATGTAGGAAAACCTTTATACAACAGGAAATCTTCGAACATGGTTTGGTAAAAACAATTAAGACCCTTTTGAGAAATTCTCGTCCAATGCGATATAAAACAGTGTTTGAATATTCAAGATTATCATTAGAAATTTTCTTTTTGAACCTGCATGTTGTATAATAACATGAAAAAAAAACTATTATCTGAGCCCATGAACTTCGTTCTCGCTACCTCTACCGAAGAGATGAGGAGAAGCAATTAAGAATGTCCCCCTCTCTCCTTTAGGTGCGCTCGTGTTTACATAGAAAAGGCTCTCTGATAATTCGTTGCAAAGTTTCACTAAAAACTTGAAAACTTGGATTTTCTATCTCGAAAGTATGCCAATCACTGTGTTGGGATTAAACATGGTATCACGTACATCTTTGGCGTAATGGAGAATATTGGGGCTCAAATGCAAATCTGGTTTTTGTCCCCAAGCCCAAATACGTACATGGCGTCAGTCAGGCCTTGAGCTAAGCTATCTAGAAGAGAAGATGGCCTTGCCTTGAACCCCTTAGAATCCTAGACCCTTTTACATTATATATGCCACTGGTGTATGCAATGTAAATGCAAACCAAAGAAGAGAGTTCAGAAACGCGATGCATACATTTCTTCTTAAATATGATTTAACAAGAAAAGGACAATTTTTTAAAATTTTATGTCATTGCATAGAATTCATTTGGCTAATAAAAATTCATGTGTTTTCTTCTAGAATACGGTTTTAATCATTTAATTTTTTTAACTGTTCATTAAGGCTGTCTTAGGTAAAAGTGCGAGAGCTCTAACTAAACGCGAAGCACATTTTCAGACAGAAAAATGACCCTATTTCCATGGAAATTTGCAATATTATAACTCGCACCTCTTTTAACAATATAGTGTTTTTAAAAACTTCAAAATATTTCATGAATACGTTCTTTTTTGTTTTATTACGTGAGGGCAAAGCCCATTTAACGTTACGGTGTAGGATAAAAAATGCGAAACACATTTTATACCAGAAAAAATTAATCAACTCGGTTAAAAATGGGAAGTATGATGAAAAAAATGCTACTCTCTAAAGTAGGGGTGTCCAACCCAAATGACCTTGCGGGCCACTTCGGAAAAACATTATAATCCCGCGGGCCGCACATAAAAATATGTACCTTTATATCAGATTTGGAAACAAAAAAATATTTATTGGAGTGAAAATTTAAAACAGAATGAATTATTATTATTGTTTTCATTATTTTTCATGTATACAGACATAGATAATATAATAATTTTAATATAATATAATAATGTAATGATCAAATAATGTTTAAAATATTACAGTGTGTGTTGCCATTTTCTTGAAAATTACGGTGTTCCTTTTGAATTGATCTTTCGTTACTCATTGTTGAAATTTAGTTGTGCTGTCATTCGCAAGCGATTAAGTATACATTGTCCTTTATCTTAACCGTTGTGTGAATATTTTTTTAAACTTTAAAAAAACATCTTTGACTGCCTCTTGCTTTGGGGGCATTCCAAACAGAAAAGGAAGAGAAACGAAAGTCGCACACACAGAGAATCATGTACCATCCATAATAAAGGCAAGGTCGATCGTAATAGGTGTGCAGCGCGTGCACCGCACGAGGGCGGCCAAAGCAAGGGACGGGCGTATATAGTTCTATCAATCAAGCAAAATTTTGAGCAATTTCTCATAAGACTTATATTTAGTTGAATAAATATGTGTTGAATTTTAAATAGTTATTGAAAAATCAAAATAAGTGTCGATTTCCCGAAAGCATAGCATAGTTTAAGAAAAACAGAATGTTTGTGCACAGTGTGTAGGTCCACACACATTGTCCATTAATGTCTACTTTTTACATACATCCTTCATTTGATAGTAAAGTTAGTGAGACAGAGCTGGCTATACCGCAATAGAAAAAGGTTTTTATGCTTATCGGCGACACTGGCAACACACTGTGGATTGTTATTTAACAAAGGCGTCTCAAAACTGATTTTTGCGAAGGATACTTTACGAAAATATCTAATATGGTTAGTATTACCTAAGACATAGTAGTGTTTAAATTCAATATGCATTTGGGGAAGTTAAAAGTTTTCACTTTAATAAGAGCCTTATACAATTTAGAAAAGCAAAAGAGGAAATAAGTGATTTTCTTGCTTATGGTATTACAACGCTCATTAACAGCGCCCATTTTGCTTTTTAGTAAAAATGTTATACTTCCATTGAAAGGTAGTTTCTTGAATTATATCTGATATAAAAATATTTGAGAAAAAATCATGCAGCTCATTTTGATTAAATAATTTTCCTTACAAAACCTGTTTGAAAAACACTTCAATATTCACATAGTATTGTTAATGTTACCGAAGTTCTAAATCTTGTTTTATGATGTAGGTACTTCAGTACTATATGCGTTTAGTACTATGCCCAAAATGTAACAAGATGCTATGCAATTAAATAGGCGAATTAAAGGATTCACAATATAGCACTAAAAACAATAATAAAAGAAAACATATTAAAAGCTAAGCATGATCTACAGTGCAATACGTTTAACGCGTAAGCGCTTAAAGCGAAATATCGGATAACACGAAATAATACAATGATCCTGACAAACTGCTATGTATTTTCATGCATTTTTTTTCCATCTTAAAACGAACAAATTTTCCTTCTGAGAATGAACAAAATATGGAAAACACCAGACATTTCAGAGGGGTGTGAAATGAAAAATAGATGGTTTCGCATTAGTTTTCTGTATTATTCGAATGTCCTATTATATCATTAAAAGAATTCGGTGCAGTACATGATGATAATGTGTGTACAGCCCCAATCATAACAGGCAAACACATTTTGGAGTGTGTTCAAAGCTCAAAATGTATCATTGATACAGATTCCGACAGGGAAATGAAATGAATAATACATCTTTAGTTCTCAAGTTATCCGAAATGAGGAACATCATGAAAAAAAGTATGAGAATTTACTTAGACGCACATTCCATTGGTGAATTGAATAACAAAATGGACGACACATCGAACAATTTCTCGATAATTTGATGGAAAAAAAAGACAGTGTAAAAAATTATCAGATTATTTTACAAAAACTCAATAAATGTTTTGTTTTACAAAAAAATTGAAATTTTTGTATTAAATTTCATTAAGTTCTTGTGAATGTTTATTTCATTGATTTAAATTAATACATACATATATACATATATATGTAAATAAATGTACTTTACTAAGCTTAATTTTGTTGAATTTTCCTTTTTTTTTTTTTTTTGCAATATCCATTAACACGAAAAAATATTTCAGTACCCGCAGTTTTGTGTTAAACGTTTTTCACTTTACGTAGATCTGCCCGCTTTTATGTGTACCCCATCTCTTAGTTGTAGAGTAATTTCATGTAATATTATCCACTTATCCCGGTGCTTCTCAAACTTCCAATATTTTCGACCAAATATTTAATCATAATTTCCATCGCCCCATTTCCCACCATCCAATAACAATGTATTGAATTCAATTATACTATACTTAGACATTGAAGCTACAATGCGACTTAAATCTCTTAGGTGCCGCTGGCATTTATAAACGTCTCGCTCAGCCAAAGCGTTAACTGCCCCAAACGTATATATACATCTTTCCGAAGTACGATCTTTTCTGTGCACTGATATCCATAAAATTATTCCAAAGGCTTTGGAATGCAATAAAGGAAGGATTTATTTATTTTAGATAATTTGCTTATTTTTATTCCTTTTCTTCCCTCCCCCTCAATACATCACATTCACGCACCTACGTGGAAATCGGTGGCATCGGGGAGAGAATCGCGTAACTTTTAATAGGCAGTTAAGGGATTAATTATAAACCGTACAAGTTATCAAGATAATAGTTTGCTTTTGTATATAATTTTATATATGACAAGCCCATGGGGTCACTGGTAATTGTTACACTTGTTCTTAACTTAGTATTGTTAAGTTAATCCGTGTAATTGTGTATTTTTTTATGTCAGAATGTATTTCCTTTGTTTACTTTCAGTAAATTCCTATTTTTAAAAATAATATTTTGTGTCCGACTTTTCAATACACACGCGCCTCCTTCGGGGAGTTATTACGCCTCTCATGGGAGCGCGACCCACAGTTTGAGAAACGCTGCATTTATAGCCTTAATTTGCGCAATAGGTGTCATTTCAACCCTTGTATTATATTTAGTGTAATAAGGGTATGTGTGTGTGTGTTTTACACAAACGCGTGCAAGTCTACGTCCACTGAAGCTATCTACAGTCGCATTTCATATTTTACGTTAATTTGCTTTTGCATTTTATTTTTGTTGCCCCATACGTCGAGGGAAATGTTTATAACATAAATACGTTGCTCAAAATGGCATTTAAATGTTCATAATTGTGTGTGAAACTTGTATGCATTCTGCAAACTTCGCATCCTTAAATTTAGAAGCTGTTCCTGTTTAAATGTAAGTTTTAACGTCGAATCAGTTGATATGTCGATAAGTTGTTCCCTCCCCTTTATTGGCAAGCCTTCTGATTTATGCATTCTAGATTAGTTTTATCTAAAAAATATTATTTTACAGGTGTTAGGTGTGCAAAAAATTGCACTAGCGAGTATAAAATAATTCTGTGGGACCCTGGATAATAAGCAACGGAATACTTATAATCTAGGTAGTACATATAAGGAAAAAATGTTTTAATATTTTTTTATTATATTACAATAAAAACTGCAGAAAATTACTGAAAAAATAGGCTGCCCGGCACCGAATTTATGCTTTAAATTTCCTCGTGAGATCCTCTTTGGAAAACACGATTTTAGATACTCTAGTGATTATATAAACTCCATAGATAACATGAATCTATTTTATATATACATACATATTCCCTTTTTCTTTTAGAATTTTTATTTTGATTTGTGAAGAGCCCCTGGGTATGCTTGGCGGAACCCCAGAACTGCGACGAACGCAGTTCGAAGATTGATGTAGTGGTTCTATTGGCACTGGGGGAAAAATGAGGTATGGGAGGTCAACCACCAACGTTTTGAGAAATAGAGGAAACAAAATCATTTTTGAACCTTTTTTTTTTATAAAATTAAATGATGCGTTAAGTTGAACACACTATTTATTTATTTTACAAATGTCAGGCCATTGACTATCAGGTCATTAGGCAACGGGCTCTCCAATACCTTTTTACAATGCAGTTAAGATCATTCAGTGCAGAGCACTCGTCCAAATGAGCGGCAGTCATGTCTTGTCCAGTGTCACACAAAACGCAGATAGGTGAAATCACTAAATTAAAACGAAACAGATGAGCACAAAGGCAGTCATGTCCGGTTAAAAGTCTAAATTTAGCCACAGCAGCAGCACGAGGAGAACTTGGAATATCGTGGGATTTCTTACATAGCGTATTCCAAGGCTTATCACGAGCAACACGAGAAGCTGTAAGGCGAAATGATTCCCTAAAAATCATTTTAATTTCCAGTTTGGCAGAATGAAGTGTCAGGTCTCTGCGAAAGTTCTGAAGGATACCCGTTCCCTTTTTTGCCAAAAAGTCTGCCCTCTCATTTCCCCAAAGACCACAGTGGGATGGTACCCATTGAAAAACGATCTTTCCTTTTATCTTTCCCAGGAGTTCTCTACAGTTCTGCACACGTAAACAATTATTCTCATTATAGTTGGACAAAGCCTGAAGGGCAGAAGTAGAATCTGAAAGAATTACAGCTCTTTCAATGGGGGGGAGACGAACAGCAAGTTGCTGAAGGGCTATATGTATAGCTTCTACCTCACCATCAAAGTGAGTTGTCAAAGGGCCGGCGTGTAAATAGAAGGAGAAGAGGTGACTAAAGACACCAATGCCAGCACCTTGGGCAAAGTCCAAGAGTGAGCCATCTGTGTAAATGTGAAGCCACTCCTCCGGTGGGAAGCGGGTATTGATAGTTTCCAAAGCTATAGCATGAAGAGCAGTTGGACTTAGATCACGTTTTCTCACATTCAGAACAAGGTCCAATCTGATGTCGAGTATTGCACACACTATAGATCTTATAAAAAAAACCTCTGAGATCTTTTTTTTTCATACATAAACGCATTTTCCCCACGATCACCTTACATAAATAATACGAGTGCATTTGCTTCTAATTAAAAAAAGAAAATCTGTAAAAAGGTTTGTCTCTTTTGGCCGTCTTTTTTTTTCGAAATAGTTCAGCAGTCAGGAAATTGTAGTCACAATAAATATTTCTCTAACTTCACACCGTCGAACCATGACGATTTTGTGCAGGCACTAATTCCACTAAATCAGAGGTGGCCGACCTTTTCGAGAAGAGTGCCACTGCCTGACAAAAAATAGTTTTGCTTGCCACTTCCAATTTAAAAATAATATAATAAATATAAAGTACACACCTAGGTTATATATATTGTTAATAAACTTTATGCAGGTTCAATTAGTTAGGTTAGGTATAAAATGAAAATGAATAACTCGGAACATTTGATTATAAATACTTATTAAGCAATCAGTACTTATTTAATACGGCTTTTGAATTTATGGGTTTTTTTACCAAGTAATCTTTACTACAGTACTAGTTCTCTCTCTTGAAGATGCTAATAAAATAGTCTTTATAAATGCATATCAGTTAATTTTAAGTAAGATTGATTTTATTATGTTCATAGCAGAAAACATTTGTTTATATATATATATATATATATAGAAACATGTTGATACAAACATACAGCCATCGTGCTAATTTGGGACATTGTTTTGTACAAATTTTCAAAAATTCAAATAATGCGGATCATTTGCAGTTGAAATAAGTTCCTTATGTTTGCTTTTCAGTGTAGTATAGTGCTGTAGGTCAGTGGGCTCAAACCCCCGGTCTACGAACCGGTCCACGGATTAAATACTACTGGTCCACACAAGAAATATTAAATTATTTCCATTTTATTTACAGTGGTATACTTTTCTTGGGTTTGGGCTACTTTTTATGAAAATCATTTTGTATTCATTTTTGGTGAAGCTATATTTCATTCTGAAGGCAAGTTTAAATACAATTAAAATAAAACTATTAAATATAAAATATAAACAATCAACGTCCTCCTCTCAGCGGGCCGCAGTTAAAATTATCCAACGTTGACCGGTCCGCGGCGATTAAAAGGTTAGGGAACACACTGCTGTATGTCAATAATTTCATTTGAGATTTCAGGTAAGTAACAACTAACGTCTTGCAGAGAAATTGAAAACAGGTATGTGAAAAGATTAACATTTATCATCTTGAAAATCATCAAACACAGAACTGAATGAGTCATACGCTTCCAGCTTCTGTGGTGAAATTTCTGTTCTTTTTTTTATAAGGTACAAGAGGTATGTAATTACTTTTCTGCGTCCCCATATCAATGGTATTTACCAAAAAAAACACGTGCAAAGTAACTTTAAAACCGTTAAGGGAAACAAGGATTGAAGTTCGTATCCATACACTATTAGACCTCTCTTAAACAAGACCTAAAATATATTATTACCGCATTAAATGCCTTAATTGAAGATACCAATAGACATAGGGGAAAAAATGTAACATTTAAACTTTTTATTCAATTTTAATTTGGCATGATTTATTGTCATGAATTGATGTGTGTATTGAAAAAAAAATGATTCAAAATACTAAACTAAACATCGTAGAATGCATTGAAGGCTTGGATAAACGTATAAAGTATTTAGTTTCCAAAGATCTGATGATAACTTTAAGATATCTGTCGACTCAGTAACAATACTTACTAGAGATTTAGATATTGATCTAGAATTTCCCATATCAAACCTCTGGAAAAAGGTCTATTTATTTGTTTATGAGGGAGTGATGAACCAACTTCAAATTCCTTCCCACAATTCGCGATCTATTCATCTAATGGACGATTTACCTTATTATCTGAGTGCTAATCGATATTCTGCTTTCTGTATGTTTCACAACATAACTGGGGATGATCTCATGAAAGCCTGAGATGGACTTGAATAGTAAGTTACAGGTACAGGAGGAAGGAAATGTTGTGAAAGATACAGATGGTATACAACCCTTTAATGAAATAACTTCATTCAAAGGTATTTATCCAGGTAAAAGCAGCCAATTGAGGTATTAGAAGTTATAGTCAAGAATAATCTCCAAATTTTGCTAAAGCAATGAGAATTTTTTTTAACCTTTTCTGTTTCTCTAGCTTCAGGGAAAGAAGTTTTAGGAAATGAAAAATTATTAAAATTTACTCGAGAAATATAATATGACACAAGAAAGGTTTTCTGATTTAACCATCATCTCTATTGAATCCGAAATCTCAGAAAAAATGGGTTTCACCGAAACTATTGACAACTTAGTTCTCAGAAAACCAGAAAAGTTATTTTATAGTTAATTATTAGGTAGTCTTTTTGTATAAAGACTGATTTATATACTTTTCGTTTCGCGAAGTTTATGATTTAGTACTTTTTTTTTTATTGGATTATATTTTCTGAGTAAGTACAGTTATTTTGTATTTCTAATTATAAAATGTTTATTTTTATTTTAAAGGTAGTATTTTTTTTTGTTTTTTGTTTAATTAAGTATTTTGTCGCTATTGTGACATATTAGCTTGTAAAAAAAAAGGAGTTCTGCACTTAGAATTGTATTTACATTTTATTAATGTTTTACTTTTTACTTTAATATAGGTAAATGAATTTATAGCGTCAACGTTAAGTATTAGTCAAACTATGAAAAATATTCTAGAAGGACGGCACATTAGGTCTTTGCACGCGGGCGGCCGATACCCTAGGATCGGCCCTGAATAAAGGATATGCATAATGCAATTCGAAATTTATTAAAAAAGTAATTTACTATGTTAAAATCAAATGTAACTGTTTGATAAAATATAAATCTATTTTAATCTAAAGGACATTTCTACTATCAAAAAGGATTTATTTTAAAACAAGAGCAGGAAACAGGCAAAAACGTTGTATATATATACATAAATTTCTCCTCAAATAAATTTCAAAATGAAAAAACTTTAAAAATCTGATAGTTAAATTTTTTTAAAAAAAAAGTCGGTGGGCCGCAACTTACGTACTGGCGGGTCACATACGGCCCGCAGGCCGCGTGTTGGACACCCCTGCTCTTAAAGATAGTGAAGCCAGAATATCATTTATATATTTTTTTTTGTTCTGAAAAAATGTGCCAAATTAGGGTCCTATTCTTTAACATATCCGAAAACAGCCTTAAAAAAAGAGAGCAGCAACAGTTCTCTCAATAATTGTTAACTTTGTCTTCTTGCACGTGCTGTCATCTACCGGCAGATATATACTTCTTTCTTCAAGGAAACAAATAGTAATGTAAATGAGCTTGTGCGTTTGGCTGCTTAAAATCTTGCATTTAAATTAAATGTTAATATTTTTTAAACAAACTCATTTGTCGTATAAGCAACTAAATAAATTACAGTAATAATGCCGATATTTTATATTCAAGTTACTGATGGATTTTTAAACAATGTTGAATGAATATAAACATAAACTTTTATTATAAAATATTTGTATTTTATGCGTGGTGTATCTTTGTGCTGAAATAATAAATACATTTCGAATGAAATATTCAAATTTGAACTTTAAAAGCACAAAAAATTATATTTTGAAAACTCAATCGATTTATTGCTCCTTTATGTCACATTCTGAAACAACATGAGCACAATTAGCAACGGACCTCACCTTGTAATTTTTAATCATGATCAAGTGGAGATGATATCTCAGCTTAGAGGCATACACCAGTGATGTAAGGCATCACATGAGGGGGCAGGACTTTGGGGGGCCCAAAGCCTGACTGTCACCAAGTACGTATTTAACCGATTTATAAAATATTAAAGGCAAAACTTGACTTTGCAGGGAGGCCCTAAAATTCTCCGTTACTCCACTGATGAGAGAAGTTTTCCTTTAAAGACACACATAGTTGAGGAGAAAGCGCTTAGACGTATAATCCTTATGCTAAAATTCAAAATCTCTATATGTATTGAAGGTTTTGAACCCGCAAACTTCCCTCTTGTTTACGCTACTGCCTGAGATGGTATCACATTCTTCAAACTTCCACATCACATCAAGGTGACAAACTTAACATCAATCGGCCCTTCCACACGGGCGGGCTTTACTGGCATTATATTTGACAAAAATAACGTCCACAACGATTTTTGTGACCATAAGTGAGTGGGCTCATCAGGGGTAAAATACTTGAAAGATTTATCATTCTTTTGCTACAAATAAAGTAGTTCTTCCCCATGGGGTGGGAATTAAAAGGAATTAAAAAAGAGCGATTGATTTGCATACCAGGTATTTTTAACTCATGCTTCGGCTAAGTTAAGATAATTAAATCAACACTACTGAAATCACACTTAATAAAGAATTCGTGAACGCATTTTAGTTTCTGTGGTAACACAATCCAAATGATAAAATACGTGACAAAAATTTTCATTTAAATATAGAGGGACATATCATATTCCAACAAGATTACTACCTTTTTTTTAACCAGTATTAGTTACAGTCCCAGCACTCCCGATTACATCATATTCTTTATAGAGAAATTTCAATTGTATTTAAAGGCGAAATTATTCTGAAGCTACCACTTTATAAATGGAGAGAGAGTCCAGTACAAATATTTAAATTTTTTTAACTATCATTTCAACTACTTTATAAAAACTCGCACGTTTATTGTTGGCGTATAATGACAAGCCATATTATTGATGGGAAAAGCTCATTAAGACATTTTCATAAGTAGGAGGCTTATTTGAATAAAAGAAATACTTAGATTACTTAACATTGGACATATCAAAATAATTTTTGTAGTGATTTTGTTACATTCAGCCATTTTTACTACACTCCTCTTATTTTAACCATGAAAATTCAAAATATAAGTGAAAACCAAGTAAAAACACTTAGTGATAAGTTTGTTATCAGTTTACCATCAGCTGGAGATTGATTGAAAAGTAAAATAACTTGATGAAAAGGCGAGAGATGTGTCCATTAAATATTAACTTTCTATTTACAGATTTTGATTTTCTACCTATTCCTCATTCCCAAAACTTCGCACTCAGAACAACAGTTGCACAATTTTGGTAAATTAAATCATTTTAAAAATTCAAAAACTATTGTGAAACTTTTCCATTTTTCAAAAGTTTAAGTGCGATGCGAGAGTGGAGTATATACATATATATGTGCGTGTATATATATATATATATATATATATATATATATATATATATATATATATATATATACTATTAAAATTCGTTGGTAAACAAAAACGTATCTATCAATCTATGTTTCTACGTGCGTCTATCTTTTCACGAACCGCACGACGCAGAAACTCGCCGATGGTACTGAAAGATCGGGAATGATCAAGGAATCCGTTTTGACTCTTTATATTCCGATATTGCAATTAGTTACAAAGATATTAATTAAAAACTTTTGGTTTATTCCTGTTTGTTGTTTCTTTCGCCAAACAGAATGACAAACCGGGAGGTGAAACAATTTTTTTAATCCACGACCTTTTTAAAACACTATCTAATTTTTTTTATGATACTCAGACAAAAAATAATTACAGAATCGGAAAGATCAGTTGCTTTGCCACGATGTGGTACAATTTGTTTCACAAAATAATCATATTTTCTATTTTTTACGTTTTTTTTAGATGATTCAAAATTGATGCGCTTTTATGGAAAAGATTTCTAAATACTTCCGTTTGTATTTTCTTTTGCGTTAATGAAATGATATTCTACACTAAAAAAGTTCCCACTTTTCTCTTTAAGAGAATCAGTCATTTAAAAAATAAAATGTCAAAAACTTTTTTGCGATTTTTTAAAAAATACTCAATATTTTATTTAAATACTTAATAACTTCTTTATTTATAAAAATAATTTCACAAAACATTTTTCCTGTGTTAGAATGATATTATCCCTAATCTGTACAAAGATTGAAAAAATTACGGTTTTTTTTTAAAAAAATTGTTTTTTTGTTTTGTTTTTCTTTCTCGTTTTGCGAGAAATATTTAAGCATTATTTTTGTTACATGTTTTGTTTAAAGATTACCGTTGCTTGCAATCGATATCTAAAATTTGAAGGCATTAACTTAAAAATGAAGCCCTAAAAAAATTAAAACTTTAACAAATAACGCATTTTGGAAAAGAGTTTTAGAAGTGCTGATTTTGTGAAGGAACGGGAAAATTTATAAAAGTAGAGTAAGCCCGTGCAACGCCGGGCATTCAGCTAGTATATATATACACTGGTGTGCAAAAATTAAGGACGAGACGGTTTTTTCAATAGCTTTCCAAATCAACACATTTAATACCGTAAGATCCCAATACGTAAGAACATGTGTAATGTAAGCAACACTTACTAAAAGAGAAATCAGACGGATAAAAAGAAGCTTGATTGAAAAAGTAGCATGGAGCGCAATGCGACTGAAGGCCGAAACATCCCTGCGATGGGTGTCCAGCAAGAAACACCCGGTCTTTGGTAGGGGATATGATATCCCCTGACTGTTAGGCAGGTTTCACAGCGTCTGCCCATGCTGAGAATGAGGGTGTCAATGAGTTGTTGAGGCATTGCTGCCCATTCGTCTTGCAGCGCCAATCGAAGCTCCCGAATCGTTACTGGTGGTAAGGTACGAGCTGCCAAGCGTCTGCCTAGAAAATCCCATACATGCTCGATGGGATTGAGATCCGGAGATCGTACCGGCCAATCCATACATTCAATATCCTCACTCTCTAAGAGCTGTTCGGCAGCTACTGTGCGATGACATGGTGCATTGTCGTCCATGAAAAGGAACTGCAGACCCATAGCGCCTCTAAAAAGACGCACATATGAAAGAAAAATCTCGTTACAATAATGTGTCCCGTTGACTGAACCTGCGTCGAAGATGTGAAGGTCTGTACGACTACCAAGCATGATGCCTCCCCAAACGAGAACAACGCGACCTCCATACCTGTCCCTTTCAATGATGTTCGAGGGATGATTGCGGCTTCCCCGCTCTCTCCAGATGAGTATGCGATGAGAATCGCTACTCAAACTGAATCTGCTCTCATCTGTAAAGAGTACTCGTCCCCATTCATTGTCTCTCCAATTCCGGTGTTCCCGGCACCTCAGAGAACACCTTCTCCGATGGGCAGGCGTTAAAGGTACACACCGTACAGGGCGTCGTGCAAACAGATCACCACCGTGCAGTCTTCTGGCCACGGTAAAACGCGATATCGGTCGTCCAGTCGCCTGTGTCGTGTGTCTAGCGATTTCTCCCGCTGTCTGCCGCCTGTTTCTTCTGGCCTGTAAGACAATGTACCGGTCATCTGCGGGTGTGGTTCCCTCCAACTTCCCAATGATTCGACCTCGGGTAAAAGCATCCAGATGTCGTCTAACAGATTGATTATTCGCCATTTCTCGCTGAGGCAGCAACTCGGTGTGATTTTAACTGCTATACGGCGTGCAATCTCTTTGCCAGAAATACTGATCTTACACCGACAACATGCTTTATACTACTCAGACACTCCCCCATTACGTCTACCTGCATATCTAAGCATGTGATACCGCACATCATTTTACTTAATCTCCTGATTGGTCTTTCTGTCCGCTCTGTCTCTTCGTTCAGCTGATATGCTAATTTTTCGACTTCGTCCTTAATTTTCGCACACCAGTGTACATTACTGGCCTCCGTAAATGCAACACCCTGAAAGAAGCATGCAAATAACATGAAAATTACAACATACATTAGCGGAAGTGAGATATACAAATGATTAGAATTTCAGCGCAGACACGCATCACGCGCGCCTGTGGCGCCACCTCAAAGCGCTATTTAAGGCTTGGAGATTTCGATGATTTCAAGTTCGGCAATTGTGTTTTTCTTGTAGTTTTTTCAAAAAACAATCAGTTATGTCTCGTAGAAAACAGTGATCAGCTTTTGATCAAGTATCCGAGTTCGACAGAGGAAGAAGAGTAGTCTACCGAGATTGTGGATTATTTTTCAGGGAAGTAGATAGTCGTGTTGGACGAAACCAAATAACTGTAATGCGAATATGTGACCGTTGGATGCAGGAGAGTACGACGGACCAACGTGGTCGATCGCATCTACCTCAGTGCACCACTTCACGTGAGACAGACAAACTGTGCGCATGGCAGTGACGGATCGCTCAGTCACAACACGAACCGTAGCACAGCACGTTGAGTCTGTAAAGCATCATTCAGTGTCTGCGCGTACCATTCGACGCCGTTTACAGCAGAGTGGTCTGTCCGCAAGACATCCATTGCTTGGTCTACCCTTGACGTAGAACCACAGATGTCTCCGCCGCCATTGGTGCGATGAAAGAAGGATGTGGGCGGCAGAATGGAATGAAGTTGTCTTTACTGACGAGTGACGCATCTGTCTGCAACACCACGATGGTCGGATTCGAGTATGGAGACACCGTGGAGAGAGGATGCTGAACAGCTGCGTTATACACCGCCTTACTGGTCCTGCACCGGGTATTATGGTATGGGGCGGTATTGGATATCACTCAAGAACTTCTCTAGTACGCATTGCCGGTACTTTAAACAGCCAGCGCTACATCTCCGAGGTGTTGGAGCCAGTTGTACTTCCTTACTTTCACTGCTTGACCAAATCCATATTTCAAAAGGATAATGCGTGACCACACGTGACACGCATTGTCCTAAGGTTCTTCGTCAACCACCAGATTGAATTGCTTCCCTTGCCGGCTCGCTCGCCAGATCTTGCGCCGATAGAAAACATGTGGTTCATGGTTGCTCAACGATTGACCCAGATTACACCCCCAGCTGCCACACCAGATCAACTTTGGCAACGTGTGGAAGCTGCTTAGTCTGCTGTAGCCAAAGAACACATCCAAAGTCTCTTTGAATCAATGCCGAGGCGTGTGGCAGCGGTGATCTCCAACAATGGTGGCTACTCTGGCTACTGATTCTGGCAGGACCCACACTTCACAGAAGTCTATAAATTTAATCATTTGATACTTAGTCAACATGTTATTTACAAAATAAATTTTGTTGTGCTATATCTTGTCTTTCTTGGTGTTGCATTACGGGTGGCCAGCGGTATATATATATATATATATATATATATATATATATATATATATATATATATATATATATATATATATATATATATATATATATATATATTATATCAGTAGCGCACACAGAAATTTTTCAAGGGGTGGGGGTCCGGGGTCGAAAGTTCACTATTCTTGTATCATGCTCCTTTTGATTTTGTCGATATTCAGGAACAAAACACAGTAAAAAACTAATTATTGAATAAATAATTAGCATTAATTAATAAAATTAATCATTAATAACAAATACTTAATAAAATCTTGCGTTCTATAAACTTAGAACTATAATCACACATTCGGAAAAAAATCAAGGGCTTTGGGGGGTTCGGACCCCAAGGACCTCCCTCCTCCCTTGTGTGCGCCCCTGTTATATATATATTACTTAAAAATTAACAAGCTAAGCAAAAGTCAACTATTCCGGGATATAACGATTGAAAAAAAAAGAAAAAAAAATTTCAGTCCGCCTGTTGTATACATATTTGTAAATAAATAGTCCTGAAAAGACGTATAAATTTTGGTGAAGTATCTAAAAATAATGGTTTCATTTCTGCATGTTAAAAAAAAGCATACTTTATTTAGCAGTTACATCTCCAAGTATGTTCTTTTTGTATACGGATTTAGTTACTACTTGTTGTGATCCTGTTCCTTTAATCATTCTTTAAATTTTTTTAAAGTGACGAAAACTTTTTATATCAATTTTAAAACTACTTTAGCTCTGTTTTCTTACATGTGCTGCCATCTACCTGTCAAAATATTTGAAAAAAATGTCTTGCTTTGTATCAAAAATAAAGGAAAATTCGTTTTAATTGAACGTTACAAAATCTGGTTTGCAGAACAAAAAATTGAGAAAAATGCAATCATTCTTGGATAGCTTAACGCGTTTATTGAAGTTCTGATGAATTTTTTTCTTTGTTTTTTCTGCGAGATGCATGTACTAAATACTAACAATAATGCACAAATTACTTCTTGATTAAGGCAGGGGGAATACATTACTGGGTTTTTCTTCTTCTTTTTTATGGTTTTACATTTCTCAAATGTTTGCAAATTTCGAAATACATATGGTACTTCTGGTATTCCTACAACAGACTGAATTACAAATAGAATGTATTAAAAATCAAATTTAGTCGAAACGAAATATTGAGCAATTTAAGATATAATTTAAAGTTTCCCGTAGCGCTCGTTAAACACCATACCTTTTTAATTTCTGGTCAAAGCTAATTGCATGTACTCTGTTGCTCCTATTTACTGTTCTTATATCGTGAAGTTACGGTACAATCCAGCAGTGGCGTAACGTACACTCCCCCGCATTGTGGAGGGGGGACCCAGGGTTCTAGGGGGCCCAAAGCCTGACTACTGCCAAGTGCTTATCCTTTGTAAAATCATTTGGGGCCCGAAACCTGACTTTGCAATGGGTCCCAAATGTTATCCGTTACGACAGTGCTATCCAGTGCTGAGAACTCAATAAGACTGGATTTCTGTAAATAGAGAAATTGGATATATAGTGTTTTAATATGTTTATCAATCTCAATCATGTGATGAATAAATTTATTTCTGATAAATAAGTGTTAAGCATGTAACCTTGAGTTCTCCAGGACACACATCTCTTCTGATCCAAAAAAACAAACAAAAAAATACGTAACATTTAAATGTATACCGGATTAATATATATATAAATATAAATACAAGTTGCTTATAAAATTTAAGGTAAACAAACTATTGACAAATAAAAGTTTGAGTTCATTTAATTAAATAAACAATATGTATGAATTTTTATTTTGAAGATTTTAATTAACAACGATATATTCAGTATTCTCTAATTTGAATCTATTCTAATCATCTACAGTAAAAACTCTTTTCAGATATTGAATACCAAAATACCGAACAGCATAAATACTTAAACCAGTATTCATTCATTATTTGCTTTTTTCACTTTGAATTAGAAAAGACTTCTAACTATAAATTAAAATGTAAAATTTAAATTTCAAAAAGTGTTCTGGGACTTCAAGGAAAATTTAAATCACCAAAATTATTTCCAAAGGGATATACCGTAGTTACTTGAATCTAAGTTGCACTTCTTTTCCAATGTTTAATGCTGCTAAAAATTGGGTGCGTGTAAGATTCGCCCGGAAGTTTAAAAATCTTAATAGGTGGCGCGGCCATCGAAGGAGAGGGGAGAGAAAAACAGAGAGAAGGAGGAAGGAAGTCAACGACATAGTGAGAGAGGAAGAAAAAACAAAAACTCTAAGATGACAGAATGAGGGACAGATAGCGAGGACGAAAAACGAGGCAGAGACCGAAAATGGCGAAAGAGTGGATGGACGGTGATTTTGCTAATTTTGGCGAGAGTAATGTTAATTAATCAAATGTACATAGTTAGTTTCTTTTATATTTATTTGTGTTGTATGTGTGTGGCTATAACTCCACAATAAATTTTGAGCCACTATTGACTGAGATCATTATTGTGCCTGGATTTTCTTTTGGAATCTTCAATGGAACAGAAAAGAACCTACGTACGATTTTAATTGTGCGGGTAAATGAAAAAAAGTGGGGGGAGGAAAGGAAAGGGGAAAATAATTCGCGTTGGATGTGGGACAATTAGAGCAATTACAGGTTTCGAATGTATTCAGAAGTTTATAACACTAGTAAAGTAATTAATTATTCACTTCCTATTAGTTCTCATTTTAAAATTATTTTAATTTTCTACAATGGGATATTTTGATAAAATATTTTACACTATTTTTCATTTTTCACGAAAATTTGGGTCGCGGCTTAGAATCAATGGCGGCTAAGATTGGAATAAATACAGTATTTAAATTTAATACTTCATCGCAAAATACGAGAAAATTCAAAACATCATTTCAAAAAGAAAATTTGATCTTACTTTTAAGAACTGCCATGTATAAAACAATTCTTAAAGGAAATGATGTCTTATATATTATTTAAGGATAAATGTCTCATATATATAAAAGCAATTAGAAAATCAAATGCCATATATTGTTGCAAGGACATCAATTCAGAAAAGTAGCCATTTATTGCAACGCTTTCCTCGCTTGTATATAAAAAAAAAAAGCTTATCCTTTGATTAAATATCTATTAAAATATTTTGATGGATTGAAACAAAACAAATTTCATGCAAAAATTTAAAAAAAAACTGATTAGTGATGGGACATCCTAATTTATATTTAAATATACATTTGAAAAAAAAAAAGAAGAAAGTGAATACGATTAAATAATACCAACTTTCAAAACAATTGAGGCAATGCAATATTTGCTTCTGGGTACTTAAATTTCTTTTTAGTTTGGATAATTTTTTATAGGTTTAGGGGCACCAAAAATTTTTAACATTTTCATAAATTGATATTTTTCAAAATTTTCTTTTCATTTCTGTAACCATTTTCCCCCGTTAAAATATAAAATTATTTTTTTGAACAATAAGTTTTTGGAAGGATAAAATTTACACTTATGTGCTCCACATTATGCATTTCCTTCAAAAAAAAAAAAAAATCAAAATTTTTTTTTCAAAAAAGAAATATATATATATATATATATATATATATATATATATATATATATATATATTTTTCCCCCAACAAACAAAAACTGAAATAATAATGCATTTTTTCTAAAATGGTATTAATTTTGATGGATGATTGTTGGGAAAGAGTAGAAAGATGAATCATTTAAGTTTTTCGTGCACTACTTTTTTCTCCTGTTGGATGCCTAAAATGAATCGTTAATAATGATGAATTGCTTAGAACTTTGAAGTCGTTTGTAACAACTTCCGTGTACTCATTACGCGCGTCCTTAACTATAAAACGAGGGCAAATCAGGAAGTAGTTATGGCAACAGGAACTGCACTAAAATCCTTTACTGCATTTTTAAACTTTTGGAAGTAATTTCCTAAGCTATTCATTAACATTAACCATCTCAATAAAATTATTTTATAAGCTAGCTTAATTTGTCTCGAATTCAGAGAAAAGGTATTAATACTTAACATGAAAGAAAGAATAACAGATTCTGGCAAAAATATTTCTGTTATTGAACGCCTAAAGATAAGTTATAGATTCAAACGAAATTAGTCTTTAAACATGTTTAAGGTATCCGACTACTTTCGAAACCGTGATTTTGCAAAAGCGTATAAATTGATAATATTTGTGATATTTAGTGCCACTTAGATTAGAAAATGTATAAAAAATTGATTTAAGAATAGTATTACAATAAAAAATTATTTAAGTACAATATTTTAACAAAAAATGAGCATAGAATGACCCATTTTCAAAATATTCTCCTTTTGTGAAAAATGCTTCTATTATAATAATATTTTGCCTGTATATAGCTCAGACCTCTCTACAGAAGCTCAACTAGAAATTTTGAAATATATATAACTTAGAAGTGGGTTTATCCATGTTTTACGGAATCAGAGGGGAGGAATTTTAAGAAAAAAACGCCGATAATTATTTCAATTGGCTATAACTCTGAAAATAGTCGGATACCTTAAGGCAGTGATCAGAAACCCCCGGTCCGTGGACCAGTACCAGTCCATGGATCAAATGGTACCGGGCAGCCTAAAGAACATTAAACTATTGTCATTTTGTTTAAAGTGGTGCATTTCTCTCAGATTTGTGCAACTTTCCACGGAAATCACTTTATATTCCATATTAAATTACTTTTATTCACTTTTGGTGTAACTATATTTTATTCTGAAGGCATATTTAAATGTAACTAAATTAAAATTGTTAAACCAAAACAATCTAAAATATAAACAATCAACGTGTCCCACCATTAAACGGGCCGCGGTAAAATTATGAAACGTTGACCGGTCCGCGGCGATAAGAAGATTGCGGAGCACTGCGCTTTTTTAAAATCACGGTTCCGAACGCAGTCGGATGACTGCGTGCGGAACCATTTAAAAAAGCGCATAAATGGATAATTTTCATGATATTTAGTGTCACTTAGATTAGAATACATGTGTAAAATTGTTTTAAGGACATTTTGACAAAAAAAATTTATTTAAATACAATATTTCGGCAAAAAATTAACTTAGAATAGCCTTTTTTCAAAATGTTCTCCTTTTGTGAAAATGCTTCTATTATAATAATATTTTGCCTGTATATGGCTCAGACCTCTGTTTAGAGTTTTTACTATGATTTTTGAAAAATTCACATTATTTTCAGAGTTACAATCCATTGAAATAATTATCGGCGTTTTTTTCTTAAAATTTCACCTCTCTGTTGTCGTAAAACACATGGATAAAACCACTTCTAAGTTATATATTTCAAAAATTCTAGTTGAGCCTCTGCACAGAGGTCTGAGCTATATACCGTCAAAATATAATTATAAAAGAAGCATTTTTCACAAAAGGAGAATATTTTGAAAATGGGTCATTCTATGTTCATTTTTTTGTCAAAATATTGTACTGAAATAATTTTTTATTGTAATACTATTCTTAAATCAATTTTATATACATTCTCTAATCTAATTGACACTAAATATTATAAATATTATCCATTTATACGCTTTTGCAAAATCACGGTTCCGAACGTAGTTGGATACCTTAAGAAACAAAAATTGAATAGTAAATGAATACCATTTTTTTATAATATCAAATGTTATGAATTATGTGGCAAATTCGTGCTTAAATTACGAACAGAATTAGGAAAAATTTGCTACCACAAATTTTAACGATGCAATCCATCTACCGATTCAGATTATCAATTTGTCTCGTTTAAACCACGCTTCAAGAATGTCGTTAATCACGAAGAGAGGAACTGCAGTTCACTTCAACCTTTTGCATGTTTAATTGAACAAGCTTCAGGAAATGAATTCGCGGGAGGAACAGAAAAAAATGATTCTTACAAAATGATGTAACTGAAAAGTATAAGCAAATCTCTTTTAACTTACTCAATCATGGTAATTCAATATATTGAAAAATAGCCACTAGACCTGTGATTCTTAATCTTTTTTTTATTGCGTTACACTATTAACAACTTCAAAATTTAGTGGCCCTCTAACAATAAAATAAGCTTAAAAATTTTTACTTATCTATATTACACTACGTAAAATAGTTTATGATAATAATTTTCAATGCTAAGTAAAATGATATGTACGCCAAAGACAACAAAACGTTTCTTGAATAATTAATTATAAGAATACATTTAATGCGAAATTTGAGCTTGAGGATTTTTGATAATTTCGTTTATATTTGCTCTTAAAAATGATAATGCCACTCTCATTTCATCATCTACTTTTAAAGTCATGATATTTTTTTTTCATTTTTATATTTGTTAATGCTGAAAATCCGAATTCACGCAAATAAGATGTAGAACATATTAACAACATTTTTAAAGTTTTTTTGGTTATTAAGGGATAATCGCCTCTAATTTTAATCCAGAATGATATAAATGAATCTTTCGAATATTTTCAATATTAATCTTGATAATTACAGAGCGAAATTAGCTCTTCCTCTTCATTCAAAGATACTTTTTAATCAAACTTTTTTTTATATCTAAATTTGGAAAAAGCAATGTGAATAACTGTCTCCTCTAGTGTAGTCAAATGGTCAGTAACAATTTTATGAGTAGGTAACGGCCAAATGATTCGTTTTCAGACTTTTGTAATTTTTTTCTCAGGGTATTATTAAAAATTTAAAAAAATTTTGGTAGCACACTTCAAGAATTTGGTGGCACACAAAAGTGCTGCGGCACAGTGGTTGAGAATCACTGCACTAGACGAATGGTCTCCAAACTTAGGAAGTTTCTGAGCTACCTTACCATTTTGAACAAACAAAAGAGCTATCCACATCTTTGTGAAAAAAAAATCTTATATTTGTTTATTACCAATTTATTTCTAGTAAATGTAAAATTAATTTGTTAAACTGTACATAACAAAAGAAACCGAAATTGTACATAACAAAGAAATTGAAGCGTAGTTTGTGGTAAATAACAAGTGCAAAAACAGATTTTTTTAAGATTAGAACAATGGTCTCCAACCCCCGGTCCGCAAAAAGAAACATTAAATTATTTCCCTTTTATTGTGGTCAAAACATGAAAAGGTTTTTTTCTCACATTTTAAAGCGCTTGTTTGAACTGCAATGGGGCTGCGGTAGCCCAGTGGTCAAGGCATCGGATCCTGACAGGCATGTCATGTGTTCGAGCCCAGTATCAATAAAGAGGCGTAGGTGTAGGGTAGCGATGCATATTAAAAATGTCGAGAGCTGAAACGTCCTCCTGTATGTGTGGTGTGGTTGTTAGGAGAGGGAGGTGCCAGCTCAAGTGTCGTCCACGTCACTTGACCATGGTTCAAAATTACGTGGTCCGTCGCCAAAAGCCCTCGTGTAGCTGAACAGTGCGACGTTAATATTCACTCACTTGAGCTGCAATTCTCTATACACTATTGTTTTTGGTAAAAATACGATGATTTAGTTATAATTAACTAAAATTAATTGATTAAAACTAATTATTTAAAAAATTACAGATGCAACCACGTTGGTTTCCTTTTTTGCGACTTGGGTCAAAACTTTAAAATATTTTTTTTCTCACGTTTTAAAGCATTCAATTGAACTGAAATTTTATATACACGATTGTTTTGGATGGCAATACGATACTTTAATGATAATTAATAAAAATTAATTACCACTTAATGTTGTGATTCTATCACACACACACATATATATATATACATTTTTATAATAATTGTAACTATTTAATAAAAAGTAGCTAAAATAAAATTTTTCTTTGTTGATCTAAGCAGGAATTGACTTAATTTTTTTTATATTACTTGTTTTTAATAAAATTAAAGTAAACGCGATCCACCAAAAATATATATATCCCCGCAAGCTACTAGTAGCTCGCGATCGACGGTTTGACGATTATTGCACGAGACCAATAATCATATTTGCCTACTACGGAAATATCTCCAAGCATTAAATAGTTACAGAGTAACTTATTGAATTAAATATTTTAGTTTTTTTATTACCTTACTTCATGACGATATTTGAATACATACTAGTGCAACAAATAATATACCATACGTAACTCATTTTAATTTGAAGGCGTCAATAAGTCACGAAAAGTCTTTGCCGCTCTTCAGTAAATCATAGAATAGCTCTAAGATTCTTGGTTACAGCAAGTTGGAGCATCTATAGCATAAAATAAACATGAAAAGAAAAAATCTAAATTACATGAAAGATAAGAAAAGAAAAGATAAAATCCATCTATCACAGAAGTGCGCTTCAATTAATTATATAAGCACGAATAATACGGAACAATTTCGAACACTTCATAACAAGAGTATATCAATATGAGTAACTTCATAAAATACCGACTGTCCATTAAAACTGCTCTAAACCTGCTGCAGTGATCAGATAAGGGAAAAATGCACCTACGCCTAATATTAAGTATAACCTCGTCTGTTTATTGCTGGCGTGACTGCGTTGAAGAGATGTTTGGATTTAAAGTAATAATGGGGTTTAATTCGTCTCCCTTCATTATCATTGTTTTCTATCAAGGCTGGACTGTCTATTCGCACCTGCTTATCAAAGGTGGAAGGGGATTCCCTTGCACGTTCGCTTTCCACGGTATTTAGGATTTCTTTGAAGGATTACATGCTTTATTGCTGAAATATTTGAAGAATTTTAATGATTTTTGGATGAGCAGTATTTACATGTGTGTTCACTTTTCTGTTTACAGTACTACAGGAAAAAGTTATGCTTTCTTAGAATTTTTGGGAAGAAACTAGACACGGAAAAGATTATTCACTAGGAAATAAGTTATCTTTGCTTAGTATTAAGTAGATGGAACTTGGAGCGCAATTTTAGACAAAGACCTACTGCTACATCATTATTTTATCTTGACTTCACTATCAAGTCGAAAGCATCGTGTTTTATTGTACTATTCATTTTTATTTGAATCAGCTCATTTTTCAATTACAAAATACACTCTTTGTTTCTTTTTTTGCAACATAATTATAAAAATATTGTCAACTTGGGTACTGAAATGAGAAATTGTGTATTTATATGAGAAAAAATTTCTCAGTCATAAGAATAAATGAGTATTTATGTGTATAATGTAAATGTTGTGAGATTTTTTTTCAAATCTAAAAACGAGTTTTAAGTTCGGGTCTTTCGACATAAACCAAAGTAATCTCGAATACATGAAATGTAGAAATTTCCATTCAAAACAGTTCCATTCCTGAAATAAAGTTTAATGACTGTTATAGGAAAGATTCCATTACATATAAGCAGCTATTTAATTAAATAAATGGCACACACACACACACACTTTTGGGCGTCAGCTCGGGTGAAGAGCAGATGCCAATGTCTGGGCGCGCTAACCTCTCATTATTTCAATTTCAATAGTGTTAACTGTTTGATATAATTGTAACTGTGCTCAGTTTGAAAGTGAGTGAGTTTAAATTTAGAAATAACGAGTTAAAGTTGATTTGAGCTAACCGCCGTAGTAATTCTTTGAGTGCAGTTTTACTAGTGGCGCTCAACGTAAAGCTGACGATCGATTGAATCATTTTTAAATTACAAAATTAAATTACGATATTACAAGATCGAAAGGAAGATGTTCCCAAAATCAATTACTTATCGAAAAGCTTGGGAAAAATTAGTCTTCGCTGCAAATGGTGTCAATAAATGCCAAAAGATTACAGTTTAATAATTCTGTCTTTTTTGTAGATAAGATGTATACATAACTGCACACAGCAAGTAGGATTCAGAATTGTTTCAAAATCAGCAAAAATTTGTCTTGTAATTTTACGTTACAAAAATAATGTTTAATTTCTCAAACAATAAAAAATAAATGTAAATCAACATTTTTCTATATACCAGTGATTTTCAATTTATTTTTTTACCACATTTGATGTAAACACAAAATCAGGTACTGTACACATGTTCTCTAAAATTCCAAGAACATTTATAATTATAATTTAAAACTTTAAATAGCCAAATTTTAGTTCTTCTTTTATCTTAAAATATACAAACCTTTCAAAATATGTAAATAAAATGAATCTTGTTCTTAAATATTTGATTTCTGTAAAAATAATTTAAGTGGCAAAACGGCACTTACTTTGACGTCCCTCATATGTTGACGAAGATTAACTTTCTCTAAAAACTTACATAAAAGTAGCACTTAGTAGATCGAGTGCTTAAGCGAAAAGTAAATTTAAAATAAAATTTATTCCCTGCTTTCGAGACACATGTACTTTCCTGAACACTTTCTTCTCGACCTATATAAAAACTATTGCAAATAATGGTTGCGTGTTAGAGAAAATTGAAAAATCTTAGAATTATAATTTTGAGAATTAACAATAATGGCTTACAGAAGAGCGTCTCTGCTATTGGAATTTTCTTTATGAATGTACGAAAAAAATTTCAATAGCAGAGACGCTTTTCTGTAAGCCATTATTGTTAAAAAAATAATTCATTTACATTAAAGTAGTTTTATTTTTGTCATAATGCAGAAAATCGACAGCGTCTATGCCGTATGGTAATATGTCATGTAAAAGATCCTTTGAGTTTCCTGTTTGGCTTGCATGATCTCGGCAAAATTAAATTCCTGAGTACAATTTCGCATCGTCAGAGCTCATGTGCCTTCCTCTGGGGAGGAAACTGCGGTGATTGCTATTCCACCTTTTTGGTGCCGCACTAAAAGGGGATAACAGTTTAGGGGGTTTTCACTAGGTGTGCAATGGTAAAACACCAATCCGCAGCTCCATTAGAAAGAAAGAAAAAGTTGAAGTATTGCTAAGGAAATGTTATTAAATTATTATGAAAATAAGTACCTTAAAAAATTCCGGCGTATAACGCGCATTTATACTTTCGAGTTGTATTTTTTAATTTTTAGGTATGTTCGTCCTATAACGCGCACCCTCTTTTTTACGAAGAAAACTGAAATGTTTTATGTTGTGAAGTAATTTATTCGAGGAATTATTCTAAGGCATAGGAAAAAATTGTATACTTCTAGAACTACAACCCTTTAAGTTCATAAGGAGTAAAACTTTTTGTAACTTTTTTTAAGACTTTTAAATAAACAATGTTTCGATATTGGAGAAGTCTAATTTGTTTCTACGCTCATCGGTTTCTACTTTTAAAGTTCTTACTTTTATACCGGGCCTATAACGCGCACCTGCAAATTTCGGTCGAGTTTTTGTGTTAAAAAGTGCGCGTTATATATGTCAGATTTTACGATAAGTTTCAATAATATTAAAAAATTGAGCAAAACAGTAACTGATTTTATATAAAACTATATTAAGTGTGAACATGAGAAACATTGTGAAAACTAAATGTTATTTATAGAAAGTAATTTTATATCTGGATAATGTATTGCCAAAGACTATATAATTCATAAACCATTAAGTATTTATAAACGTACATATAATCATTTAAACCGAGATTTGACAAGCTAATACTGGATAATTATGCATACATAAGCGATTATAGACAGATATTCTATACATACGTAAGACATTCTAGATCACAGTCACTAATCATACGAGCTCCATTTCGTTTGTATGCAGTTACATGTTTTGATACATTGTACGTATGATTAGATCAAAGGGATATGAATCTATATTACGTTTGTAAATATAGAAGAGTAGAAACACATTCCATCTTACTGACTCCCATTGAT
The DNA here is from genome assembly GCA_019973935.1 of Trichonephila clavipes. Classification (NCBI taxonomy): domain Eukaryota; kingdom Metazoa; phylum Arthropoda; class Arachnida; order Araneae; family Nephilidae; genus Trichonephila; species Trichonephila clavipes. The sequence goes on along the minus strand of BMAU01021276.1, from coordinate 442,952 downwards.
TAAATATGCATTTGCACTTTTTTAAAACTAAGTTACTGTTATTACATCAAATTGATGGAAAAGATGTTACGGCACTACTCAAATGATATATACCATGATTGATTGCATTAGTAATACAGGCAAAATAGATCTTTCTATAGATATAACGTTTAAACTTGACAAATTATATGCTTCAAGTGATTGGGGAAGATAAAGGTATAATTTTAACTATTTGGCTCACGATTACTGCTTCTTTTTAACGCATTTTTTCTTCCAATCACGAGACAAGCTAATATTTCCTCGAAGTGGCATATTTGTTTGCTTTAGACTGCAGGAAATATTCAATTGAGTGTAAAACTGATCTGTTTTATTAAAATATTCTGTAAAATAAACCTTTTATTTAAATATTGTAAAAATTTAATTACCTAAAATTATTACAGGACTTTTGACGTTAACATGGATCGCCAAAGCGATATCGAAAGACATTAAAAATGTATGGTTAATAGACAAACTACATTTAGATTCACGCGAAAGAAATATTTTAAGTGTCTCGTTTGAAATCTGTACATTCCTCCCCATGCACTGTTTAACCTCTGGTAGAGTTGTAAGTAGTAGAAGAAGGAATCAGTAAGCCTTTTTGGTCCATAGAATAAATTCCGGAAATTTGGCGTTTAAGGATTTTAACTAAGAAATATTTGTATGATGAAATTAAACCAGCCGAAACAAATTTCATTGGACTTTCAACACTAGAAAGACTTAAACTTAGTATAGACGTTCTAGTTCTTAGTATAGACCCACAAGCAGTCAAAATGACTGCATTGTGAAAAAATAACTAACGTGTAAATAAATTTGTTTAAAATTAATTTTGAATATTTTTTTGTATTATTTACAGTCGTATAACAAGTTATGAGTAAATATTAACATTAAAGAAATTTACTTCATTTGGGAAAAAAATATACTCTAAAAAAGTCTAAGAAATTGTACCACTATATACACCATCGTTTTTCTAATTGAACTTAAAAAGCAGTCAAAATGACATCCTTGGGCAATCTAAAGGCGACAAAGCGGTTTATGTTCTTTAATGAGTCTCATTGAAACAAAATAGAAGCTCAAACGGGGGACAATTAATACGAACTTATCACATCGTCGGTGAATGCTTTTGAATATATTTCCAAGCTCATCTTTTTTCAACCGATTTTCGGTTGATCGGTAAAAGTACACAGCCTGTAAACATATTGAAATGTGGTTTTGCAATTTATGCTATGGAGAATTCCATTGGTCAACCTTAAATTAGTCTGGTGTCACATAGTATGGAAAATATCAGTTGAAAAATGTCCAACATCACAACATGTTATTGGCTGAATTTGGCAATAGCTTAGAACACCCTTTTTTCAAATTTGACATCCTTTATAATTTGACAAAATATTCCCGAAAAGTTTCATGTTACCCAAATGAGTAATTCTCAAAGATATGTTAATTTTTATTTTGTGTTTTATTTTTGTAGAATATCAAAATGGGGTAAGAATAAGTAAACTGAAACAATCATCTCCCCTGTTTGAAGAAGTTGGCGTAGCTTAAAAGCAAAACAGGCGACCTTTCTTGTCAGCTAATCCTAGAAGCTCCTTTTGAAATCGATGCATTTGAGCCTTTTCCCGCCATCCAAAGTTTTTCTCACAATTAAACACGGTCACCGTTAACACGCTAATACGATTGCACCTTTGCTGCAATCGTATTAGCGTGGACTCTTTCCGCCCCTTCACAATGCAAACAAATTTTCTTTCTTAATTTTTCATTCAACCTTAATTATTAACAGCTCACGTGTTTTTCTAAACTTTAAAGTAATTCTTTTTTATTTTAAAAAAGAACAGTTTTAAATTTAATATGCTTAAGTACCTTACTTTAAAATGGGCAATTTGAAAGCTTTTCGCAGCCACTTTAATTCTCAAAGATAGGAGATTATGGCTCGAAGTAACAGTGGGGCTTTTCACCATACAATATCAATAAATACTAATCTTCCCCCATTGATGTTTTTACTATTAAAAAAGTATCTTTTCTTCGCAAAGCAAATTGTTGTGCATATAATGCTGAAAAATGATCCAATCTTTTATGCAGCCCTTTTTTTAGAATAGTAGATATAGGGAATCAACATAAACGTTATTAATGTTAACAGACAGTGTAGAAATACTTTAATACTTTATCTACCACATTATGATTTACTGCAGTTTTTTCATGCAATATATTTTTTGGGTCTCTACATTGAAAATTAAGAGACATAAATAAACAAAATACTCAATTTTGGGAAATTTAATCCATAAGAGCTAATTAATCAATTAAAGATATTCAACTATAAAATTAATCCACTGTCCACTTAAAATAAGTAGTCAAATCGTTTTCTTAGGTCTTCCTTAACATACAAAAAAACTACGACACTTAAATTTTGACATTAACTATTTTTTCGGGACAAAAATGATAATCTTCGTAATCCGCTGAAAACGCCGTCAGCCAAAACGCAATTTCTGCTATACAACTATTCGCCTTCTCCGCTAAAATACACATCATAGAACTCGTGCTGCCACATATCTTGGAAGAGTGGATTTCAAAGAATATTCCTGCTAAGTATCGTCAGAATATTCATAAAAATGATTATTCTATATCATTTTAAAGTTAGTGGTACTTATACCGTCGGTAGATAAAGTGTTAAGATGAATATTGGAAAACACTTGTTTTTTAAATTAATAATCGTACTGTACTTCCAGATACTTCCGTACTGTACTTACAGATCTGTATATTTTTTTTGTATATGTTGCCTGGGACATAATAACTTTAAGAAAATTCTAAATTTAAAAGGGGTGGTAGAAAAAAAGAGCCCGTGACTTGTTTTGTCAACAAACGTTTCACTCCTATCAAAACATTATTCAAAGATCTTCAGGCCTTCTGCAAAAAAGCCTAGACAGCAAACGTAAGAAATCGTGAACAGGAAAACAATCAGATCAGAATGATTACTTGAGAAACAAATTCACTCGTATTCTTTCCTGTAAGCAACTTGAGTGTGCCACTGAAAGTTTATTGACAGCAAAGAGACGCCTAATAGAAGCCATTAATCTCCTTCCAGAGGAAAAGTCCAGGTGGTGTAGAACAAAGAGTCACACTGCAAGTCCGATCGATTGTCACTGGAAAAGAAGCCAGACGGTCTCGTAGCGTTGATGAACGACTCTATCTGTTGATGGACGACTTTGAAACTAGCGTCGAGTCATTTGTTCCGTGGGAAGGTTGACAGTCAACAGCACTCTTCAAGAATATTCCACTTTTGACGGTTCTAGCTCGGTTTGTTGGATCGATATTCTTGCCTCATTATATTGCATATTTTATGTTATTTCGACTACAGATTGCTGTCTACTACATCGTTTGGAGAACGGAGATACTTGAAGAGCGGAAATTATGTATAGCTGTGAATCGACAGACAACTTTGAATAATATCATGGGTAGCAGGAATAATAGTTGATAAGCTTATAAACAATACCGTTTTTATGCAAAACGAATGACAGTATAAAAAGGGTTAGGTTTGAAAAGTTAGAAAAATTATTCTTCATTCTTTTCATTGTAAAGAGAAATTTGTTGATTTACATTTTAAGTCTCACAAATGAGTGATGCTAGTAGATGTATAACATGAAAATTTATTCATGTCGAATAATGTGATTTGTGACGAGTTCTCTGACAAGAACTTAATGAAATCGTTTCTTTTTCAACAAAATGTTATCTTTAGAATTCCTTTTGAAGCATTCTGAATTTTGGGCTTTTACTTTTGCAATGAAATATTAATTTTTGAGTGCGTGTTTATAGCTTACAGATTCTGATAAATCTCTTAGGGTGAGCTATTTGTGAAGTTTTTGTTTAAACTAAGCATCTTCCGATGGAACGATATTTATTTAGAAAATATAACTTTAATTGTACCATAGATCTGGAAATTCATTTAAATTTCAAAAATAGATTTTTAAATTTCATTGTTACCATCATCGCATTGAATTTGGTTCATTATAGTAGTAACTTCCATCAAATTTGAGTACTTATTTATGATAGGTATCTTAGTGAAAATAAGTAAGATCTCGGTGACTATTTAATCTGCTTTGGCGAGATCGCTTCAAGTATTTATCGTTCATGTTCCTTGAGTTACGTATGTATATACCATAAATAAATAAAATTAATGGAATCTACTTTTAGTTTGTTTCCTGAAGAACTTCCAAGTTGTAGGAGAATTTAATAAATAGATGAATGATAATTGATGATACATTCTTGGACGACGTTGGAAATGAAGATCTATAACAATATATTTTCGTAATTTCGAACTATCTCTGGAAGGGAACTAACATCACCAATTAATTCAGTATTTAAGTATTATCCATTCTAAAAATTACACACTGTTTTATTAAAAAAAAGGGGGCACCTTTTCCAGAAATTTTAAGTTCTTTATTTGACAAACAAATCTGAACTCTAAGCGTAAAAGGTAATTCATGATGATTGTGTTGGCGATGGAAAGTTATCAAATTGGAAGAATACCTTCGAGTCTTTCACCAACATCCTTTCTAATCAAAAGTAAAATTTATAAAAATATTGATTTACATGAGGATTTATCGAACTTTCGAATTTTATTTGAGGAATTTCGTATTTTATGGGAATTGCACGTATATGATCTTTGAAGAAATTTATGAAAAACTTCAAAATTAACCAATTTTTCACATGATATAAGTTTTTTTTTAAAACGATGTATTTGTGCGGAATTAAGAAGAAATGAAGCCCAGAAATAAATAAATAATTATGTTTCAAATAATAATAAAAAATGAAGAGCAACATTTCAAAGTATTTTTCATGCGATTTTAGAGATTTTTTTTGAACGAACACTTAAAACAAGTTCAATTGTTAAATAATCTCTGATTTGCTTAAATATCTATATATATATAACACAATCCCTTTACAAAAATCAATAAAATATAGAAAAAAAATTATTAAATGTAAAAGCGATAAAAAATATTTAATCCCTTCAAATCTTTTTCCATGCATTGCAAGTAATGAAACAAATATTTATTAAAGAAATTTAGCTTTTAAAATACTGTAGCAGTAAATTTCTTTAATTGTTATTGGATGAATGATGATTTCTCCCTTTAAGCCAAAATCCCTTTTATTTCTTTTTAATTTTATCTCTTCAAACTTCCAAACCCTCTAATTTACACATCCCCCTCCAAAACTCTTTTCCTAATTTTCACCTTGCTAAATGAAAATCATCACCATTAACACACGGAAATAAAGATCTCAGCAGCTGGTGCCAAACAGGATTTCTTTTCTCGTCTTCTTCCAGATCCATTTCGGAAAGAGTTTATGTAAAGGTCTTAACGTCTTTTATGCAAATGCTGCTCACTTATAACATTTAAGTGAAAGCCTCCAACCGTATAAATAACTCCCTGCTACAACAGAAACGCATTCCCTCCAAATTACGGCCTCCACATAACCATTACGCCTAGGTGCCCCTTCTCTTTTAAGAACCAAAGGGATGGGGTGTAGCTGGAATGAAACCATAAAAAAACACACACCCTTTTGAAATAATTGTCCCTCCGCAACTCTTGGGGAGCATTATTTATTCGGAATTCCCTCGAATTCTCGTCAAGAAATGCAAATCAGAGCGAACGATTTAATAAGAGACTGATTAATACAGTTGGTATATCCTGGTCATGGCATCACTAACAAAGTGTCTGAAACTGTCCCCAGGCGGCGCTAGTTTCGCGATGTGTCTGCTTTTATTAGTACCCTTTATCCGTCTATGGCGACCCTAACGATAGTATTAGAACCGAGCTCTGCTATAAAACTTAATGATGACAATATGTCTTTCTGGGTTTCTTCCTAGATTGTGAAAATAGCTTTAAAGAGTCCTTTTGGAGTAAATCTGATGAGGCTGCTCAACTAAAGCAAGATGGCTTCAAGATAGAACCTTTAATTCCTTTGCTAAGGTTCTAAATATGTTACGATAAGAAGAAACATTAAACAAAGTTATTTGCTTGCTTTAGCTCTTTTTCTTTCTTTTTTTTGGAATAAAGAAGATTTAAGAATTTTAACACTTGTCCCTCTTTCGAATTTTTTCCCCTTAAAAAATTCTTATACGTAATCAAATTGTACTTAACTTATGTTAAATAATAATGTCTTAAGACAATTCTGCTTTAACATTGAATTTAATATAGCGAATAAGAATATTATTTATGATATAAATGAACATGTGTAACAAAGCATGCTTTTTTAATTAAAATAAACATAATTTTTTAAATGTAACTTTTAATTTTATTTTTAACTTAAGGCTACAAAAACTATAGAAATAATTTTTTATCAGTTTTTTAATCTTATAATTATATATTTATTATAGATTATATAAGTTCTTCCGAAAAAATAAACAAAAATTCTAAAAATGCTTTATCTTAATGGTTAATATACTAGCCATCATAGAAGAATCAATATTTAAATCATTAAAAAAATTATACACAAATTTAAAGCGTTATTTCTTACCATTTATATAAATTCAAGGATTTGAAAACATCAATAGAAATATATCTTCTTGCGTTTTGTTTTTACACATGTTTATGTATTTTTTAATGCGAAATAACGTCCTAACAGCTTATTTTTAACAACGAAATTCTTATATCATTTGGTGAGTCACAATTAAACCCAGAATAATTTCTTTGTTTTATTGAAATTCTCGAACTTAGAGAAAATATCGAGAAAGAATCATCTACACCAGTGTTCCGCAACCCCGGTCCGTAGATCAAATACTACCGATCCACACAAAAAATATTTAATTATTTCCCTTTCATTTACTGGGATATATTTTTCTTGTATTTGGGCTAATTTTATGAAAGTCACTTTATATCCCTTGTTAAATAAATCCCATTATATTCACTTTTTGGTGTAACTATATTTTATTCTGAAGTCACGATTATATACAAGTAAATTAAAATTATTAAATCAAATCAGTCTAAAATATAAACAATCAACGTCCTCCGTCTCAGCGGGCCGTGGTAAAATTAACAAACGTTGACCGGTCTGCGGCGTTAAAAAGGTTGCGGAACACTGATCTACACCAAGGGTGTCAAACTCTCAAAGGCTGAGTTGGGCCAAACAAACAAGGTTTAACTTAAGGTGGGCCACAAAAAATCAATAATCATAGAAACGAAAGTTTATTTTGAATAATGCATTATAATAAACATAAATAAAAGGACAAGAAAAAATTAATGTTTACATCCTGGCACTTGACATCTCTTCTCTGCTACTATCTTTCCTTTTTCTGGGGATATTTTATTATTTGTTATTGTGTGCCAATATACTGGTCGGGCCGCAAAAATGTTCGTTGTGGGCCACATGCGGCCTGCGAGTTTGACACCCTTAATCTAGGCTCAAAATATTCTGTTCGGTAAAACAAGAATGTAAAGTGTCAACTTAGATGTTAGCCTTGTTAACTAATAAACGTTCAAAATTGTAAGGTGTGTTTGCTGGCTGTGTTAAGTAAAGCTTTAAGTCTAGAATATTAGAAATTGGTATACCTGGCATAACATTTACTGTGCCATTAAAAATTCTTAAAAATGTAAACAGAACCAGAAATGCGTACATTTCATTCCTATAATGCAGTGTTTCTCAAACTGTGGGGCGTGCCTCCCTTGGGGGCGTGATAACTCTACTAGGGGGGCGCGAGCATATTGAAAAGTCGAAAAAAAAAGATTTAAAAAATTATTAATTCACTGAAAGTAAACAAACAAAATACTTTCTGATATAATAAAACATAAAATGCACAATTACACTGATATAATACGCTTATAAATGTATCAGTACTGTACAATGTAGTTTATTATTAATTTAACAATACTAAGTTAAGAATAAGTTTTTCAAAATTATCAGTCACCACATGGGCTTGTATTGTCACTTATCTTGACAATTTGTACGGTTTTTAATTAATTCCTTAACTGCCGATTTAAAGTTACGCGATTCGCTCCCCAATGCCACTGTTTTCACCGTAGACGAGCGTAATTTGGTGTTTTTTTGAGGGGGAGGAAAAAAGGAGTAAATAAGCAAATCCTCTGAAATAAGTAAATCCTTCGCAAACACTGTCAAGGTCCTCTTATTACATTCTAAAGCCTTCGGAATAATTTTATGGATAGCACTGCACAGAAAAGATCTAACTTCGGAAAAACGTATATATATATGTCCAGAAAACTAATGCTTTGGCTGAGCGAGAAGTTTATGTACATCAGTAGCACATAAGAGGTTAAAGTCGTATTGTAGCTTTAGTGTCAAAGTATAGTATTATTGAACTCAATACATTTTTATCGTACGGAGGGGGGCGCGATGAAAATGATGATTGAATAGTGGGTCGCGTATATTGAAAGTTTGACAAGCACTGCTATAATGATATAGATTTTCTATTTTAAGATATTCCATGAACCATGACAACTTTTCTTAACACATACAACACTAATCCCTATGTAGATGAAAGATCTCACTTCCCAACGGTTTTCATAATAGATTATAGGATTTAGCAGACGATCCCTTGCTGGTGTTGGACTTTTTGAAAGTGTACGATGTCATGGACCTGGTTTAGCACTGCTGATCAATGGGGATGTGCAACAACAACAACAAACACTCACTTTAAAAATACATTGAATTACCATTTGTACAAATATTCAGACGATAATTAGCAGAAATATCCTTTAAAATCCACTCTTTCAAGATATATGGCAGCACGCGTTGTATGATGAGTATTTTAGTGGGGAAGGCGAATAGTTTTATAGCAGAAATTGCGTTTTCAGCTGACGTCGTTTTCAGCGCATTGCGAAAATTATCATTTTTGTCCCGAAAAAATAGTTCATGTCAAAATTTAAGAGTCTTTTTTTGTATGTTAATGAAGACCTTAGAAAACGATTTGACTATTTATTTTAAGTGAAGAGTGTATTTAATTAGTTGACAGTTGAATGTATTTAATTAATTAATGAACTCTAACGGATTAAATTTCCCAAAGTTGAGTATTTTGTTTACGCGTGTAACTCTTAATTTTCAATGTAGTGATCCAAAAAAAATATTGCATGAAAAAAACTGCAGTAAATCATAATGCGGTAGATAAAGGGATAAAATACATTCAAAACTAGAAGTGTTGAATTAAGGAGAGTTGATTTGTTGTAAAAATTGTAGCAAAAATCAGGAAATCCCAGTTCTGAAATACCTAAGTTTTCGGAATTGGATGACAGCATTGTCATTTTTTAGCAAAAATATGCTTGGGTGTTAAGACGGTGCTAGTTTGATATCGGGGGTAATAGCGCCGAGTTGTTGTACGTTCGCCAAGATGGGCGATAACATTACAATATGGTTACCTTAATATTTTTATCGTCTGTCGATGTGGTTGTGGGGATAACGTATATTAGAAATAATTTTATTGGTTTTTCCCCGCTGTGTGTAACCCTTTTAATTTCAGATGATTCTAATAAAAATTTCTAATTTCTGTAAAAATTGAACCATTTTCAGTGTAATTTTTCTAGTGTTTGCGTCTGCTGTATAATTCTGTGCTATTTTCGAATATGGATACTTCTAAAATGAGTGTGAGTACTAGAATATTTTTTTCTTAGAAGAATAAGTGTTGTGCTTTTAATTATCGTTATAAATCGTTTACTTTCGTTTTATTTTACGTTTTAGAGATGTTTTTTTTTTACGTTCTTCGTTCGATGCGATTCGTTGAAGGAACTTGCAGTGCAAGTTTCATATTGCAAGCTTTCACTACTTTGTAATTAGAATTCTTAATTAATTTTAACATACATTATATAATTATTTTATTCATAATTTAATACAAAAATGTAATTATTACTTTTTTAATAATCATCTAATATTCGTTATTTATAATTGTTTTTTAACATTTATTTATAAATATTTTATTATATATTTTCTTATTTATTTATAATCAATATTATTTATTTGTAACTATTACTGTTATTTATTTATAATTATTATGTTATTTATTTATAACTATTTTTGTTGTTTAATTAAAGCTATTATGTTATTTATTAATAATTATGTAATACGAGTAATCTTATGCATTAATTTTATTTTTTTACAATTCACTGATTATTTTTTTTTATAATCCCTATTAAATTATATTACATGATTTTTATTTCTGATAACTGTTATTAAATCGCACTATATTAATATTATATTTAATTACGATAAAATAATATAAGATTATTATATGCTGCTATTATAATACTATTCTTACTACATGTTACTTTTTATTACATATTACTGATATTCATTATTTATTGATTGATCTAGGTTATTCTCAGTCTCTTCCTATATCCTTTGTTTGAAACACATTTCAATGTATTTCAAAACAATTCTTTAAAATTATTGTGCATCATTAAATTACCGTTAGGCCGCCATATTGGATTCCATTCCAACTACAGCAAACGCTGCTAGGCGCGATCTTATCGCACCAAGCAGCGCTTGGCGCAATTACCCCCGATATCAAATTAGTTCCATTAAGACAAGAAATTGTCTCATAAAACATTATTAAAATATAAAAATTTAAAAAATTGCAGATCTAACAATATTTTTCAAGATAAGTTAACATATTATTTAAGAGTAGCAATTTTCGAGTAAAAGTTATGCATCTTTTTTTGGAAAAGTAGGGTTAAAAATAAGTGTAAATTGATAGGAAACGGCAGAATTAGAAAAAGTAATTAGAATCAAGCAAAGAAAAACAGAATTAAATAGATACTGAATAATGTCTGACGCAATCTTGAATATTTCACTATTTAACTTTCCTATTAACTATTTTTCTATTAACTGTTTGACATTTTTCTCTGCTACTATTACTCAACTTAACAGTTGCCCTACATGGAGCGGTTATTCCAACTACAGCAAACGATTACCGTTAGCCGCCATATTGGATTCCATTCCAACACCGTAATAGGATAATGTGCAAAATTCAGAGTAATTGATTTCTAGTAAAGATGGGGAAAATAAAATTAAAGTTTATTACATCAAACACTGCTACAAAATTCTTTTTTATGAAACAGAAAAAGATCTTTTGGGGAGATTTTTAATTAGTTTTTGAAAAATTGTCAGACGAATTTATATTATCTTTTGGGGAGATTTTTAATTAATTTTTGAAAAATTGTCAGACGAATTTAGTTTTAACAAAAGCAGTTTTATATTTTTACTATTAAAAGTACACTAACATGGAAAAAATATAAAATAAATAAAATTATCATAAACTTTTTTCAGTTTTCGCTACTACCTCATTATTAAAAACATTATTGTTTCTATTGCGAGGTCCGTGTTGTTCTATTCCAAATTGACGTTGCAAAGTTTTCTTCATTCATTCTTTCCACGAAATCCAACTACGTAACATACAGAACAAGTACTAGCACAACAAATATAAAATCAGATGATATCACTGCATACAGTAATCGATGGAATAATTTTTAATCGGTACAAAAATCATCGTTGCCACAGTGCCGAACGAAATAACTAATTACTTCTTTTTTAATTGTTGGGAGTTTCGCCATAGGATAGGGAAGATGCACTTAAAATTCCCTTTTGTAGGGATTATCAAGAATTTGCGGGACGAGTTGTCACAGATTCATCGACTTGTACTCCTTCTAATTCATGAAAAATGTTTAACATATTAAAAAATTAGATACATGAGTTAAACAACGCATAGTTGTTTTAGGGATCTGCTATCAGTTATTTAAAATAAATTTTTATTATATTAGCTTATCATACAATTTCGTATTTTCAAAATTTTCAACAGGAAAAGAGATAGCAAGTCTAGTTGTTTCTAAATTATGCTTGAAAACTGATTGTCATTTATCACATGAAGTACTTCCTTCTTACACGTGAATTTTTTAAAAAAGTGGAAGCTACCTGTTGTTGCTTCAGGTATGATGTGTTCGAAATTTTTTCCAGCACATTTTACACGATATAATCTGTCCAGATCTGCCCAACAGATAAAGTCATAAAAGAAAAATATATGACGAGTACATGCGACGATAAAAATGATATGAAAGAAAATTTCCCATACATAAACATATTTTAAAAAATATTTTGTATTAGTTTAAAAGAAAGTTTTTTTGACCAGTTATGACATTTTTACTTAAAGATAATAAAGACTTAATAAAGCAATAAAATCCAAATTTATCGGAAGCAAAATCTACTTGTATTGTTCACTATATACCTGATTTTAGATAAGCGCGTATACCATTAAAATAGATAAACTCTGCTTAATTGAATGTTTGTGATGCGTAATAATTTTTCAGAACATATTTAAAGCCTTAACTCTTTCATGCTAGGTGGTACATATGTTGTACCACCAATTCTTATTCGTTTATCGTGTGGTGGTGCATAAAACGAACCACTCGTTTGAATGCCTCAGAAATTGATGCTAGATGGTACATTCTCTGAACCACCAACTCCTAGCAGTTACTAAGTTTCCAACATATGCCATAAGTTAATTGTATGCAAAGGGTTTATGTCGTAGTTCATTCTTTGATCCACTACGAGTCTGTTGAGTGGTATTTTTTTGGAAGTGACTGTGGTGTATTTTTAAGTGTATATGAAAGTAATTCTAGTGTGATATTTGATACAAATCATCAGGTATGCATATCGTATATCAGGTATATATATATTGTTATATTGACTTATATAACTAAATAAGTCAACGTTACAATAATTAGTACCTCAAATATGCAATGCTAGTATTGAAATATGAGAGTCCAAAAAATGTGCCACTTCGCTAGTGAAGGCCATCTTCTTTACAAGTACAAAATGCATTCTGCTTATTTTTTTGCAATAATGGACATGTTTATTGTGCTAGATAGATTTGTTGTATGTTACATTTTAAAAAAAAAATAATAATATTTCTTTAGTAATATTACATACACAACATTACACTTAATTAGGACTTAACTGAAGTTAAGCTTACAACATTAGATTAGAAAAAACTGAAAATGTTTTAATATATAGGAGGAATAACAGTATAAGATGAAGAAGAGAATTTATTGATTTTTCAACTATAAAATTACAGAATGGATGAGTTGTGTGTCTATTAAGTTCAATTGTGCATAGGGAAGAAAAAATCTTGTTTCCAGAACTATCATGCTGCTTGAAGCGTGGTGGTGCAAAATATGTACCACCAATTTTTTAAAACTTTAGACACCCTTTATCTGAAAAAGTGTTTAATATTATTAATATTTACCTTCTTTTGTCCAATAACTATAGTTCTGTGAGATTTATCTAAAATATTTGTTATTATTCCCCTCTAGAGCCCTATTTTTGTCAAAAATTCAGCGCCTGAAAGAGATAAAAGGATATTGGATTTAATTTTCTTCATATCTAAATCTTTAACAGAAAGACACAAAATATATTCTAAGTACCAATATATTACTTAATTTATATATATATATATATATATATATATATATATATATATATATATATATATATATATATATATATATATATATATATATATGTGTGTATTGAATATTAGAAATTAAGAGGACAATAGCTCGAATGAAATTTTACTCAATCCTCTGTATACCTGTAAAAGTAAATAAATTCCATTAGCGAACATTATTCAACTGATTCTAAACACAATCCGCGTAGAAAGATTTAACTGCACTTTGCAAGAGACAAAATATAAATATTAAGTAAAGGGTGTTTTTTTAGAGGTATAGAACTTTAAATTGCAATAAAACAAAGATGTATTATTCGATTGACATGAATGTTTTTTTATTCGAAAGATAATCTTGTGGCATTACATTTTAAATATGATTTCTGGCATAGGACTGCCACGGCTGACTCGGATGTAGTCCAATCTGGAGGTCCAGTTTTCAATGACTTTTTCCAACATTTGTGGCCGTATATCGGCAATAACACGGCAAATGTTGTCTTCCAAATGGTCAAGCGTTTGTGGTTTATCCGCATAGACCAATGACTTTACATAGCCCCACAGAAAATAGTCTAGCGGTGTTAAATCACAAGATCTTGGAGGCCAATTCACAGATCCAAAACGTGAAATTAGGCGATCACCAAGCGTGTCTTTCAATAATTCGATTGTGGCACGAGCTGTGTGATATGTTGCGCCGCCTTGTTGGAACCACAGCTCCTGGACATCATGATTGTTCAATTCAGGAATGAAAAAGTTAGTAATCATGGCTCTATACCGATCACCATTGACTGTAACGTTGTGGCCTTCATCGTTTTTGAAGAAGTACGGACCAATGATTCCACCAGCCCATAAAGCGCACCAAACAGTCAGTTTTTCTGGATGTAACGGTTTTTCGACATACCTTTGTGGATTAGTTTCACTTCAAATGCGGCAGTTTTGTTTGTTGACGTAGCCATTCAACCAGAAGTGCGCTTCATCGCTAAACAAAATTCGCTTATGAAAATCGACCATTATTTTCGAAATAAAATTGCACAATTTGAAAGCGTTGTTCAGGCGTGAGTCTATTCATGATGAATTGCCAAACCAAACTGAGAATAAATCACTTGACAGCTGCTAAATCGGTCGCCATCTTGGAAAGTAATGCCAACTTTAACTTCTATACCTGAAAAAAAACACTCTGTACATAACTTTTGGATAAAATTAAAATTTTTTTATTAGAAATTTTTTAAAAAAATATTTAATTTTGTGTATGTTTTATTCTTTTCAATGGGACATCTGTTGTATAATTCAAGATGAATTTTATTTTTCAGCTTTAGACTATTTCTTTTCATATATTTTTGATATCGTAGGAGCAAAAGAACACAAAGATTGCCTGAAAAAATAACGCATTATTATCAACTGAAATTAAAGAATATATTTAGCGAATACTTATTCAGAAAATCTAATGTATAACCCCAACTTTGTAGATGTTACACATCAATATGAGTAGAGTTAAAAATAGCATTTTTCTTTTTAATAAATATAAATATGTCACTATCTATTTTTATTTATTGTACATACGACTGATGAATGTGTGTGTTAGGTTCAACTAATTCAATAAATTTTCCTTTCCATAGTTACTATTTAATAATATATATATATATATATATATATATATATATATATATATATATAAATATATATATATATATAAATATATATATATATATAAATATATATATATATATATATAATATATATATTTTTATTATATATTTATTTTATATTATATACATATATATTTATTTTCCTTTCCATATAATATATATATTTAATATATATATATATATATATATATATATAATTATCCTAGAATTTTGAAACAAAAAAATCTGAACTGGTGTCTCAATAAATAAAAAAAAATGAATGAATACATAAAATAGAAAAAAATTTAATTTGATATTTGAATGGGTAAATCTATATAAAAAACAAATAATAATAATAAACTAAAACTCAGTAATATAAACATAAAGCAAAATGAATTAATATAGCTTTTATTTTCTTACCTCTCTAGTATTTATAGTACTTTACATTATAAGTGGTGGAAGAAATTATTTTCAAAGGAAAACAATGTGTTTCTTATAAATTTTAAGTACATTTTATTTATTATGTCATGCTTTTTTTTTCAAAAATTTGCATTCAAATTTGTTATAAGAGTAGTTATGATGAGAAAACTTTTCACAGCTTGGTTGATAAAACAAACTTCATATTAGGAATGTCAAAACTGCTGAGTTTTTTAATACAAGGGTTGAATTCAGATTCATTAGTGAATATTCTAACTGCGTCATATTAGGTCATTGTGTGCTGGAAAAAGATGCTTTTCTTTTTGATGAGACTATTATTCAACATGCGACTCATAATTTACTACTGAAAGGAAATAATAAAATATTTAGCTGACTAGGCTGGATTTGTAAATGAAAAAAAGTATCAATATGAAAATAAATAATAATAATAATAAAAAATCGAAAGTGATATTAATTTGTTATGCATAAGCTATACTTAATTTAATAGTAATGAAATTATTTAATTAGAGTATGGTTGAAATTTATAGGGATTGCTAATGTTTATTATGTTCTTATTACAATAAAGTGTAATAAAGTTATTTTAATATATATAAAGGAAGAAGCATATTTTTACATTAGAAATAAATATTACATTCGGGAGATATAATAATTTCTAGAATTTAATGCAATTTTTGTATCCTCAAAGAAGCAAGCAAAAAAAAAAAAAAAAAAAAAAAAAAAGAATATTTTGATATTGACACATATTAAAGAAAGAACGTTGAAACTATGAATTTTACATTATTCTACAAATAACCAGTTAAAAATAATTAAGAAACAAAAAAAAACTGTTAGTGAAAGAATATTGATACATTTTGTATAAAATAAGCAAAAAAAATGATGTAAATTGCTGATTAAATTAAAATTAAAGTAATTCCAAGTGAATATTATAGAATACAAACAATATGCCTCCTTCAGAGAATAAATCCCACTGTACTCATAAGTTTAATTAGAATTTCCATTTTATTCCTGAAAATATGTTCTTTTATTACCGTATTCAGTTAACCATCGCTTCCAACTATTATATTCATTTCACGTGAAATTATTTTCTTCTATAGCGTATCACTTCTCATTTTATAATTTATTTGAGAGAGAGAGAGAGAGAGACAGGATTAAGTTTTCAAAAACAAATTTCTTCAAGTCCACTCTGAAATAAGTTGTATTTTCGACTGCATCAGGAAAAGAATATAATTTTACAGGAAGCTTCGCAAAAATAAATTTGAGTTTGACTCTAAAATATACAGTGGAGTATAAAAAATAATCCAATCAATCTAAAATTTTAATTAATCCAATGTTTTCTAAGCTGAATGCTTCTCAACTTTAATGTAAACTTTCGCTGAATTAAAGTGATTTTCTATTTGTAAAATTGAAAATATGTGTGGCATTATGCTCAAACATTAATATTCGAAAGACATTGCTACTGAAATTAAAAGACGTATTATTACTGTTAATCGCTGTCTTTATGGTTTAAGAGCGTTCTCAAAGTCAAAAAAATAATTAAAAGACATACAAAAACTCTATGCTGTATAAAACAATCATCAGACCCGTACATACCTAAGGATCTGACACTTAGACGAAGGCACAGATTGGACAGCTATAGCCATCTTTGAACGTAAAGTTCTTAGATATATCTTTGGTGCTGTGAATGAGAATGGATTGTGGAGACGACAAAATTTTGAATTATATAATCTATTTAAGGAAGCAGATGTCATTAAATGCATCAAGATTGGTCGTTTGAGGTTCACGGGTTATATCTGCCTTATGAACCCCTCATCTTTGACGTTCAGAATTCTCAATAACAAACCTATTGGGATTAGAACTAGGGGTAGGCCCAAAATGAGATGGATTGATTGTGGGGAGGAAGATTTCAAAGTTTTGAAAGTAACTAATTTTGGTGAACGTCCGTCTAGCGGTGGTTGGAATAGAAGAGGGCTCATGGGAAGGTTTGGGGCCATCCAGGGCTGTCGCCTCAAAAGACGACGAAGAAAAAAAATATGGCATCAATAGGATTTTGCACTACTATATTTATCAGAGTGAAGCAAGGTTTGAAACATTATAATAAAAATGTTTTTTTTTATTCTAAAAACATTTGCTTATTAGCAACTCTACTCATAATTTTGAACTAGTATCAAGTGACGAAGACGACAATTGAGTTGACACCCAATGTTTTCACCAGCCACACTGAGCCATATTTAACTAACATCAACCCTTCCCCTCGTCGATTCAATTTGGTAACAAAAGATGATTTATACCAATAAACAACTCGACGGAAGCAACACAGGCCCCTAGTTTACGACCACGTGACTACAGCGGCCATCTTAATGAATAATTTTGGTCTTTGTGTGTCCTAAAAGAAACACTATAAAAACAAAGAAAGGAAGAACTAAAAAAGAGCAGCATAAAAAATAAGATGAATTAATCTCTTTCAGAGTATTGTTTATTGTACATTTTATTGGTGAATTTTCAAAAGAAAAGAATTCACATTACACTGCACGTTAAGTAGTGATCTGTTTTCCTTAATGTCTCTCCCGAATTAAACGGAGGGAAAAAAATGTTTCAGCGAACGCTATTTTCGATGCAGTTTCTTTTAGTCCCACAAGCCCCCCTCCCTTATTTTTTTGAAATGCATTTTCTTTGGTCCGCATCCTGAGTTGCAGTTCTTTTAAGATATTTCTTGTTCAATAGATTTCCTTAATCCATCAATGTCAAATTTCGGATTACTTGGTTAATTATCGTTGATGTTGTTTTCCCCCCTTTCTTTTCTTTTTTTCTTCTTCCTCGATCATTATTGTTTTAAAACCTTCCCTATAAAAGCTAATTTCGGCTTCAGTCGAGCGTAAGTTTTCTTTGAATTTTTCTTTCCATAAAAGATTTTTAACTGGACAGTAGTTCCGCATATACAGACCACCGCCTTTTAATTCTTTGAAGTAAATGAACCTAAAAGCATGAGGAAGTCATTGTAATTAGTACTGTGTTTGAGGTTTAACAAAGAAAAAGGCCATTTTTATTTTTCAATAAAAAAAAGCAGAGAAGTTGGTAAAAATTGCCTTGAAAATTTTCATGAAACGAGTTGCTTTATAAAAATAAGTATTGGTTTTTTACGAGAAAAAATACATTTTCCTCTTTTAATAACCAACATTTTAGACCCTAATTTTGTTATTGGAAAACTAAGTATGTAGACTCGCGAGAAATGTGATGCAACTAAAATTTCTTCTTTAAATTATAAATTTAATAAAATAAAGGTTTTTTCCGCAAAAATTAATTAAACTCTTAGGTTTAGTTAAAAACGAAATCCACTTATGTTTATAATTTTCTGAAGCTATTTTTTTTTAATAAATGTTAAGTCAATAAAAGTTAGAAAAATAAAGTCAACCTTTTTATATACTTCATTAAAAAATTAACCAAAATTCTAAGTATCACTTTTTTGAGATTTGCTTCAATATGTACTCAAAAAAATTGTGTGTGTGTGTGATCAATACTTACATATAAAGTTAAAATAGTTTAAAATTTAATTAATATTGGTTTTTCAGGACTTTCTTTTTGAAATCTTCATAAAACGTTTATTTTTACAACGACAGAATTTAGTTGCTGCAATGTTGTTGGAAAATTAAATAAGTTAAGTGTTAAATAAATTTTAAATTTTTTCAACGAATAGATTTCTGAAAATATTTTATATATATGCGACAAAAACAGTATTTTTACCTTCTTTTAATTTCTAAATATCACTTTTTTGAAATTTGCTGCAGTATATTAAACAATGATTAATACTTACACAAAATAAAAATAACTTCAAATTAAATTAATCTTGGTTTTCAGGATTTTCTCTCTTTTTTTTGAAATCTTAAATATTCATATATTTTTGTTTTGTACAACATTTATTTTTATAATTATTGAATTTCGCTGCTGCAATTCGTAAGATGTTGAAAATTAAATAAAAGTTAAGTATTAAATAAGTTAAAACTTTTCAACGAATAGATTTCTGAAAATATTTTATACACATGCAGCAAAAAAAATAGTATTTTTATTTTCTTTTAATTTCTAAATATCAATTTTTTGAAATTTGTTTCAGTATATTCAAAGAAAATGGATTAATACTTACATAAAATTAAGATAATTTAAAATTTAATTTGGTTTCTTAGGATTTTTTATTGAAATCTTTATAAAACATTTATTTTTACAATGACTGAATTTCGTTGCTGCAATTCGTAAGATGTTAAAAATTAAATAAGTTTCCACTTAAGTATATAGAGGATAAAACATTTCTAGATAAAGTCTACAAAACATCGAATTTCAGTGTGAAATTCTTTTAAAATAATTTAATTCTATTTTATATAATCAATTTTAATCAATAATTTTCTTAATCACCGGAAAAATTAAAATGAGATCAATTGATGTATAATAATAACTTAAAGCACAAATAAATATATAAAAAACACTTTGATGACACATTTAACAAATATGTGACTAGGGATTGCAATATCGGAATAAAAGTTCAATACCGGTAATTGGTATTTTTTAAGACCTTAATACCGAGATACCGGTTTTAATACCGGTATTAGGAGTTTTAGTAAAAGCTCGAAAACGCAGGTGTTTCTTTGTTTTATATTTGCCAGTTTTATTAGAGAGTGTAAATATTACAAAAAATAATTTGTAACTTATAAATTATAACAGTATATAAAGAACACACACAAAAAAAAGTAAAGGAACATTTTATTTATTTAAATCACAAAAATGTGTAAATATCGCTATTCAGTCTGTGATACTAGTACAAATTTTTGAAATGTGATCTTAAAGAAACAATGCATCAATTGCTCTGCCATTAAGCCTGGTACGTAATTTTGTGTAAAAATTTCATCAGAATTATCTCTTTTTCAATATAATCTAAAATCCCTGATGGCTTGGGCTTAGAAAGTGTGCTAAAATTTGTATCTTCATCGCAATTAGAGTCCTTCCTCTTTAACAATTTTGTATCTTGTTTCGTTTTTAAATGTGTATGGAGTACCCGTTTGTAATTCCTTCATTCATTTTAATAACACTAGAGTATTTTTTACATTATATTCTTTTCATCATTTAAATAATGAAACCAAACCGAAGTAGCCTCAACTGATTTTTTTATGTTCTTTAAAGTTATTCTCATTCATTATTATGGGTTATTATTTAAGAGTATATATATATATATATAAGTAACATGAAAAATAGTTTGAACCATAAAGTAGGATACGCAAATACAGTGTGAATAACTAACTCATCAATTTAAAAAATATCAAAATATTACACCCTTTCTTCACAATTGCGATCTTCTTTTTACAGATACGAATATCAGTCTACGAATCCTGAGCTTATGCAGTATCGCTCTGAGCTGTAACAGGATATTTTTGGTCGCCTCTTTGGCTGATTCACATATTTTATCATTTCTCTTGATTGTACGATACAACTTTGTATTCACAGTTTAATTAATTTCGCCCGTTAGGGAGACACAAAAATAAAAACGTATATTATTTTGCGATGTTGGTGATCCCTGAACATATAGTGTAGACAGTTTTAAGAAATTTCTTGTAAATTCCGAAAATCCGGTATTTAAACTTGTGAATACCGGTATTTCAAAATTGTACAAATCGCTCAAATACCGGTATTCGGTATCCCGGTATACCGGTATTGCAATCCCTATATGTGACATCAAAACTTAATTATTTGTTTCAATTTTTTATTATAATTAAAATGATAGGTTAATATTGGTTGAATTTTTGGTCGAATAACAGAAATTTTTTAAAAATATATCGGAAATATAACTAGAATTCAGATTATTCACAAAATATTTGAAAAAAAAGTCGTCATAAATTTTTTTTTATTCAATTGAAATATTGTATACGAACATTCTTTATGAGCAAATTATGGGATGGAATTTTAAAGCTCTGTCAAAAAATTGCGTATAAGTGCATAATATTGTACATTAAATACATGCTTAAACAATTCAAAACGTTTCTGCCGAAATTTTGGAATTTTTCTCAAGATCTAAAAAGCGGAAAAGGCGAAACAGTTTGCACGATAATAAATTTGTTATATGTTGTATGTTTTCCTCTTGTTATAAAATTATAATTAATCAAATATACATGAAAAAATCCCGTTCTTGTATGAGAAGAAAACTAGTTAACGATAAATTGACACATACTAAAAGATAAATACATATTAAGAATAATAATAATCAACTAGAATACAATAATGAGTGAGTGTTAGACAATGGTGTTTTTATTTGATACAAAATGGCAATTATTTATTTTGTGTCTTTCCTAATTCAGCTTATTTATTATATTTTTTGCGTTTTTACTGTTTCTTTTCAACAAACATGCTCATTAATGAAATTTGATTGTCTGTTTTTAAACTTTATCCACAAAAAAAAAACATGCTCGGAATTAATGATTAGTTTTTGAAAAAAGTTTTTAATTGGTTCATTTTTTTCTCCTTGTTTTTTTTACGTAGCGGATGTATTAACACTAAACTTCTACCACGTCAGTAGTATGTTTAAATCAACAGAAAGAGGTTATCAATAGACTTTTACAAGGAATATTAAAATTAACGCTATTTGGTTAAAATAAATATCAGTATTATGTTGTTAAGAAAGTTAAATTTCTTCATATTACTTCTCTTCTAAAAGGCATTAAGAAAGTTAAAACGTATTAAAAGATTAAACATTGGTGATTTTTTAGTTAATAGAGCCCATCAACACTATATTAAAAGAAAATAAGGCAGAGTATTTGGAAAATGTGGCACAAAATATTCTAACATATTTTTCAATTATTCCGTAAATCTTGAAGAAAAAAAATGTATAATAGAGAGAGATTTTAATTAATTATTTTTATAGTGCCTAGAAACTCTCTTTCTTATA
Organism: Trichonephila clavipes; assembly: GCA_019973935.1. Classification (NCBI taxonomy): domain Eukaryota; kingdom Metazoa; phylum Arthropoda; class Arachnida; order Araneae; family Nephilidae; genus Trichonephila; species Trichonephila clavipes. Next base: position 420,529 of record BMAU01021276.1, on the reverse strand, counting down.
AGAATTAGAAGAGAGCTTTTCAAAATAAAATTAAAAACAAGAATTGCGTTCCTTATTTAATAAATTTTAGCGGAATAAATATTGTGGATTAAGAGTTCACATTACTTTTTACCTTCAAATAATATTTTTTTGTTGTATAAAATTGTAGTGGACAGTAGATTATTGATATACGTATCACATTTGTTTTCCCCATTCTAAATTTGAGCTGTGTTCTCGAAACTTCCAGAATACAAAATAAGTCTAAGTACTTTTTCTTTAAGGATTTTTGAAAATGGGGGTGGATGGGGAGAGAGCCCTGATTTAGTAGAAATGATAGGAATAAAAACAATGTAAGAATTTTATCGCAAATATTGTTAGTTACTATATTTGTCAGTAGATGGCGCAAGCTGTAGTGTTGAAAATGCAATTGATATAATGATTTAATAAAAAAAGCAGTTAAAGGGGGAGGGGGCTCTGATAAATGATTAACACAAGATAAACTTCATTGATTAGGACTGCTGTAACAAATCCATAAAAAATTCTTGTTGGAATATTAAATAAAAAAACACAAAATTCATTGGTTAAATCATTATTTTTTTATTATTTGAATGAGTTACTCGAGAAAGTGACATATTTTATACAAAATAAAATAAATCAGAAGATTTATATATTAATATAAAAAGATTACTACTTAATTAACATAATATACTAATAAAAACATTAGTTAAATAAGATAATCAAATGTTAACAAAACTAAAAAGCTTTTGAGCAACTGAAAACTCATTAATTCAAATAATATTAAACATATTTAATTTTGTGTTAAAGTGTGGTGAACTATATACTTACCCATACTAAAACTTTACTTAATACTTATCTGAGCGTTAACTTTGTTTAATGTGATACCACGATTCTTACGAAAGAAAGCAAATCATAAAAAAATCTGATTATTAATGATAGCTTAAAGAGAGAAAAAAACATAGTTAAATATTTAACATTTAGAGCGTAATTTGTTCTTTTATAATGTATCAAAAAAGGATAAACTTTTCGGTAGAAAAAAGTGTTAATTTTAAATCATGTTTAAATATAGTGAAGAAAAAAAAAAGACGGTAAAATATTTAAATTGTATATATAGAGAATTTTGCGTGGATTCTGTTTTTAGTTAAATGTATTTTGAAATCGTTATTATTCAGTACAGGCAATAACTTACTTTCTATTCTATTTTTAATGGAATCATTATTACAAAACAACTTGAGATTTGTAATAAAAAAGTCTTTGTAAAATTATTTTTTGGTTAATTATCGATGATTTCAAAAGTTGTTTGAAAAATTATTTTTGTATACAATAATATTGAATTTTCAACTTATAAATAATTTACCAATTTACCAGTTTATTCATTATGGATATCGTCTCGGTAGATCTGCATGCTGATGAATACTACAAATAGGTCTTTTATTTCCCAGTTATTATTAAACTCACTCGCATCCTTGTTTAAAATGACATTTTAATGTTAAATATAAGGAGATTAGAGTAGTAATTATTTAAAGTTATATTCGTTTTATATCAGAGATAAAGATTTTGTTTTGAATGCATATTTGTATATAATTAAATTCCTCAATATTCAGACAAGTATTAAAATATTAAATGAAATATTAAAAAAAAGAAAATTTTCAAATTAAAAATTAAATGAAATATTGTTAAATGAATTCTTATTTCATTTAACCATACACTATAATACATTAAATATAGAGTATATTTAATATAGTAAAAATGGATTGATTCTCAAATATAAGTAGTGTAATGTAATATATAATTCTCAATATGGAAACGTTTTTGTCTGAATTCCTCTTTTCAAAGTACTTGCTTGAAATTTCAGAATAGAATATTTTATCAAATAATTAAAAAATCATTCAACTTTTTATTAATTAGTAGATTTTTTTCCTGTTATAATGTTAGGCTCAAAATGTGCAAACTTTTAATAAACAAAAAAAATTCATATTGAAATTTAATAATATGTTTAATAAATGAATATATAGTATACACATTTTATTTTAACAAAATAATAGCTTTAAATGAAAATGATGAGTCATATTACAAAAAATGCTCTGTATGCGAACAATAAAGTGAGATTATAATATCAGTATATATATATATATTGTGGAGTCTTTCTATCAAAAAAATAATAATATTCCGTTTTGGACTTGTATACCTTTTAACATACTTTTTAAAAAAAGACAATTATGATATATCGTACCCGTTATTTTTTATTTTAGTTAAATGTATGATTATAAGGTAATGAGTTTGTGGCTGTTTGCGTTGTAAAGTATTTAGTTCTATTTGAATTTCTTTTATTTTTTGAGCCAATTTTCAGTTGGTTATTTTAATTTTACAGTAGTTATAGATATTGGTTTATATAGTTCAAAATTCTCTTCCATATTATTATCGTCTGCTTTAATTCAATATAATTCATGTAACTCATTTATCTGATTATTTAATTTATTTCCTTATATATAATCGTCTGTTGTTAAAGGTTTTTTTGCTTAGGTTGGCATCTTTTGTATTATTCCAAATATTTTTTGTTCAGTTGGAGAAAAGAATTGTAATACGTAATCTATGTGTGTGGAATAAACTTAAGACTATTTAATTTTAGAATATTTTTGAGATATTATAATTCAGAAAAAATCTTCAGGATTATTTGAGTGATTGTAAGAATAAAAGTCGTCTGTAGAATAAACTTAGGCTGTTATTAATTACAGTGGTAGTAGGTTCAAATTCTTGGTGCAGATTAGCAATCTGATTGGTTGCGAAAAAGGTAAGGATTACTTCCCATTAAATTCTGACCACGCGCAAACAAACTTTTTGCTTTGTGATGAGATACTGATATTAAATGACAAGTTTCGTTGCATGTTTTATGTAGCCATAATATACCGTTAATTAAACAATTTGATTATCGAACTTTTATACCAATGTTTTTAAACAGTGATTCAACTAACTAGGTCCATTTTTGTATTTTCTGTAGTTTACTAAATAAGTATATTTTATCATAGAAATAATTTAGACTTTTGACTAAAGTAGATTCTCTCGTGTATTTATTTTGCAAATGCTTCTTTTTCTACGCAGTGAAGTTCAACTTTAAATTATGCTTCTAATTTTCTTTCCAAAAAGTGATCGATGTAAAAAACCCCCTCTCAATAAGTTTATGTGCAATTCTATTACTTTCATGCGTCTAAAGCTTGAAGATGCAGAAAAAATATTCTAAAAATTGCTGCATTTATAATATTTTTATGCAATATCCATAGATATATTATTCTTCGATAGAAATATCAAATTGATTTGCAAAATATAAAACTGAAAGTTCTCTTTTTTTCTAAAAATAATGTTTTCGTAACTATTCTTGGATTTATGAGAATACTTTCATCAATATTTGCTCTTTCACTAGTTTTTGTCTTCACTTTATCTTCATTCTTATAATTGAAAATTCTTTACTCCTCGGAATAAAATATATATATATATTCGTTTGTCTTAGTATAAAAAAAGAGCTTTCGTTAAGCCATTAATTCTCTTTCTTTTTGAAGCAATAATAATTTTTCAAAAACTATCTTTCTTTTCTCTTAACTTCGGATTTTTTAATCTAAAACTTCAACACATTTTTATTTTTTAAATCCCGTTGCTAACAGTAAATACCTTTTAACAAGTTACTAAATATTTGTTAAATGGATAATGTTTGCTTTTAGTTAACATTACATTTACATATATTTTATGGAATGTTAGCAACAGAATTAACTTAACGATTTCAGTATTTGTTTAATAATCATTTTCATTTTCCTTTCTAATTATCATATTTCCCTCTTGTTAAGTTTTTTCAAAATATTTTAAAACTAGAAACTTTTAATTTAAAAAAAACAACTAGAAATTGTAATAGAAAGAAATCATTAAAATACTCTACTGATTTTGTATTAACTAATCATTCCAGGAAAAGGATTTTTTTAACCTATCAAGTGGTCTTGGTGCTGTCCGGGGTGTATAGTGCAGGGGTGGTGAACCTTTATGGATCAACGTGCCATTTTTTCTAAAGAAATGTATAATCGGGTATAGACGTACTGTCAAATAATTTTGACTTGTGATTATTGGGAAAATAATAAAACTACTGACAACGAAAAACTCTTTATTTACTACAGAAAAATACATTTTGTATTTAATAGTAGTAAATATTTTAGTAAAACGTATAATTCAAATTATACAAAGTAACATTAGTGTGATTTCTGCTGTTGCAGATTAGATGACAAATAAATTATATTAGGATTGGGTAAGATGTTACTTTTAGCAGAATGCATGCTGAATTGGAGTCATCTGTCAAATGGTCTCTAAGCGAATCTTTAATGTTATTCATCTCTGAAAATAATGACTAGTGGTATATGTCGATGAAAATATGGCTAAAATAGCATGAGACTACCTCTTCAAACAGTAAAACGTATATGGAATCGAAAATTTAATGTTTTCACAATTTCGTTACTGGCATTTTTACTTATATAGCTTGTTAATCTTTCTGTTTCAATCAATTTTAACTTTTTCCTTGTTTCAATAAATTTTTAAATTCATATTGAACTAGACTAAAAATCAATAAGTTGCCTTTTAAACTCTTCAATTTCCAACCAATCGAATTGCGGCAAGTTCAGTTTATCAAATGATGTCACAGCAGGGTACATAATAAACTTGAGCGCATTTCTGACAATTCCTTGAGCTGAGAAAATCTCACTGAAAATTCCTGGATTGAAGAACTAATCGTTGTTGATCGTTTTGATCGGTGTCGTGCCCAAAATATTGTTCCGCGTACCATCAATGGTACGTGCCAATGGTTCGCCATCCCTGGTATAGTGGTTAGTGAAGCTGATTGCTGTGCCGAAAGGACCTAATTCAAAGGTCAGAGATAGGATGGATGGATGTTTGTAATTAAATATTGCCTGAGCGGCATGTGACACTCTAAATATTTGGCAAACCGGAAGTTCTCTCGAGAGGATGGTTGTAGGGAAAGAGTGGTGGGAGACACTCGGATCACCAACCGCAGGGTGTTTTCCCTCAAAATCGGGGAGGAATGGAGCGAAACAGTGTTGTCATCTGCAGAGTGCTCAAACCTGCAACAAAACGAAAGACGGAATCTAGGCCCAACGTGGTGACTGCAGTAGTCACGTAGTTATGGTCATGAAGTGGTTGTAGTGTCACGGATTCGAATCCAAGTGCAAATGAAGACCTGATATGCTTTCAACCTGTCAAGGTTCAATGTCCTCATGTTGATGTGGTAGTTTGAAGAGGGAATTGCAGAACAGGTTTTGTCCTCGTCACATGACTCGGGTTCAAAATTACGAGGTCCGTTTCCAATAGCTCTCGTGCGGCTATACAGTGCGGCATTGGTAGAGCTTTATTTAACTCACTTGGCTCTTCCTCAATCTGTTGTTACTGGCTTTTGGACTGGATGATTAACAACAATCTCAACGAAATTCAAGGGACCATTATGACCTTACTTAGAGGTTCATGATAGTCGTCGATATTTTGTAGTGATTGTGATAACGTTCGAGTTGAAATAACGCTTTGATTTCTGTTATTGGGTGATGAAAAATTTCTTAAGAAAAAAATCGGTTTCTAAATTTGGGTCACATGAAATTTCAAGAATGGACTAAAACTTACAACTCTGCGTGAAGATGTTTATTGCTAAATAATATAATAGAATTAATAGAATATTAAACGCCAGCCTTTTTTTAAACATCCTGTAGAAAAAGAAAAAAAAAATTAATGTTTCGTTTTATTCCAAAATATTGAAATTACATCAAGGATTCGCAGTTTTTTCCAAGTTGGCACCCTTATGAATCTTACTATATCATCTTTCATCTTCTTTAGTGTATGAGAGTTTTGCTAGATATGAAATGAGATATTATTTATATATTTCAAAAAAGTGTATTTGAGCGTAATTAATGTATTCATTTTAAATTATCTCATCTCGCATATATTCAGGGGTGCGTGCATTCTCAGATTAAGAAGCTTTCAACTGAATGAAGATTGCTTTCATCTAATTTAATATATATTGCAAAAAACGAACAAGAGGAGATGAGGAAATCAAGTAAAAATAATCTGCGATAAATTACCACGTTACTTTATTTTTTCATAGCATGATAAATGCTCTATAAGGATTTTCTTTATTAAAGTTGCTTTGTTATGTACATGCTTAGTAATATACTTTTTCCTTTTATTGGTTTTTAAAATGTTTTGTGAGAAGTATCTCAATATTTTCTTAATAAATCATTATATTTATTTGACCGAACAGATTCAGATAAAAATATTAATACTATATTGTAACACATGCTACTATTGTTACATACTTTATATATAGGAATTCAGTATTATATAATTACTTCATACAAAAGCTATATATCTCTTTTTTGGATAATTTAAATTATAGAGAAAAATTAATTTTGGCCCTTCTTGTGACTTGGTCTCAGAAGTGTTCATCAAAAATTCTTTTTAAGAATTCAGTAGATGATACTTAAAGCAGAAAGATCTTTTTTCACAGAAAATTCTACTGTTACATCAGTGCCGGGAATCTAGTCAGCCTATCTAGTTAGGTAACCTCATTAAGATAACTAACGTCATCAAGCATAGTTAGCTAACTTCGTTACATTTACTATCTTCTTTCTTCTTGAGAGTGAAAAAAAACCTTCAAGAGATATATTCATAAAGCATTACTATAAAAATTGTTAAATCTCAGATCATTTCTGTTAAAAATTGGTCAGTTAACTGTTGATTGATAATAATTTAATTTGATTGTTTTCTCGAATAGTAATTTGTAACACAATTAGTGCAGCTAGATGCTATGGTTATGAGTTCAGCGGTATAGATTCTTATTTCTCTAAAGGTTTACCATGCCAAGTACTAGAAGTGAGGTTATTACAAATTAAATATAGAATTTCGCCTCAAAACCCTGGATGGCATAGGAATGGAGGCAAAGCTTTGTTTAACCAAAGACATACAATCTCTCTCTTTTAGTGCGAAAAGTGACTCAAACATACTAACTCATTCATTTATCGCGAGATCTCCAGAACTATTTGACCGACATACTTCAAATAGGTTTCTTTCGTTGAGTAAAGATAAAGAACGGGTATTGGTGAAAAGCGACTCTCAAGTGGTTTGCACGAGGCTACAGAGACGCTATAGATCTGAGGTATCCAACCCAAATGACCTTGCGGGCCACTTCGGAAAATATTATAATCTCGTGGGCCGCACATAAAAATATGTACCTTTACATCAGATTTGGAAACAAAAAACATTTATTGGAGAGAAAATTTAAAACAGAATGAATTATTATTATTGTTTCCATTATTTTTCATGTATATAGACATAGATAATATAATAATGGAATGATCACAAATAATGTTTAAAATATTACAGTTGTGTTGCCATTTTCTTGAAAATTACGGTGTTCCTTTTGAATTGATCTTTCGTTACTTATTGTTGAAATTTGATTGTGCTGTCGTTCTCAAGCGATTAAGTATACATTGCCCTTTATCTTAACCGTCCGGAATAATTTTTTTAAACTTTAAAAAACATCTCTGACTGCTTCTCGCTTTTTGGGCACTCCAAACAGAAAAGGAGGAGGATAAATGAAAGTCGCACACACAGAGAATCATGTACCATCCATAGTAAAGGATTAGCATAATGCAATTTGGAATTTATACAAAAGTAATTTATTATAGTAAAATAAAATGTAACTGTTTGATAAAATATAAATCTATTTTAATCTAAAGGATATTTATATTACCAAAGAGGATTTATTTTAAAACAAGAACAAGTAAAACAGGCAAATACATTGTAGATTTATATATAAAAATATAAATTTCCCCTCAAATAAATTTCAAAATGAAAAAAACTTTAAAAACCAGATATTTAAATTTTATTTCAAAAAGAGTCGGCGGGCTGTAATTTATGTATTTGTGGGACACATGCAGCCCTCAGGATGCGTATTGGACACTCCTGCAAAAAATGTTCCGTTTTTGAGCCATTAGACTGGAGAGCTAGGAGTGAAAGATAAATATACTCTTCCTTTATAGAAATTGAAGCACTGTCCTTTTTTAATAGAGACAAGGGGGAGGGGTTATAAGAATGTTCGTCAAGCTTAATCCTTGGACTTAGATATCAATTAATTAAAAACAATGCATATAGTCATGCACGTTATGAAATACCCAGCGAAACGGGAGGGCAACGGTTTGTTACTTTTAGAAGAGCAATCAAAATATTAAGTAACTAATCTTATTTAATTTAAAGTTGCATGATTTCATGCCCTTTTCACCTATGTTCAATATCCTCAGATCTTCTATCGAAATTTCTCTTTAGATTTCTATACGATTAAAGCCTGTTTCGTTCACTCACCTCAAATTTTTCAATGTTCTTGCAAACTGGATTAATACAATGCTAAACATTTAATTATTTTTTACATTCAATATCCATTAAAAAGATGGGTACTTTTGTATTATCGCAAACGTATTGGCTATATATATATATATATATATATATATATGACATTATATGAAGTGAAGCACTTGGTTGCCAAATCAGCGCGTACGACACATGCGAAATCGGAGTAGCCAACTTGGCGAATTATCTTGAACGTTGGCATTATCGCGATGATACGTTAGTACAAAAGGTGAATAAATAAAAGTATTATAGTAAACCTAAAGCACAATAAACATCTACAAAATAATTATTTCTTTATAATGATATATATATAGCTCAAGACTACATTGTTAAGTCTTAAGATTTATTCATTTTACTATGAAACGGATGGTATTTAAAATTTAAAGATATATCTAACATTCCTATTAAAAATTTAAAAAAAAACTTTAAAAAATTAATTTAGTCGGAAATTATCGTAGAAAGATAGTGAAATAATTTCACTCTTGAAAGATTATTGTAGGATTGTTAATAGATTTTTCCTTTACGTTTTCGATGTTTACATCGGTTGCGTAAACATTAAAAGTTGTTGGTAAGTAGTTTAAAATTTAGATAGGCTCATTTAATGATATCTTAAATTCCATTTGACGATTAAACAAATTTCTATCAAGTTTGTAAATAGTTTAGAATTTTATTCAGTTTGTATTGTTCAATTTTAATATGCGCAACTGTCAATGGCTAGGGAATTCTGATTTACTTTGCAAATATTCGACAAAAACAATTACAAATTTGTATTTTATGCAACAAATTATATATATATATATATATATATATATATATATATATATATATATATATATACTTTTATGAAGTACATCTCTTTGATTGAATGTTGTTTCAAATTGTTTTGAAGCAGTTAGACACAAAACATTTAAGTTTTTAAATTTAATAAGTGGTTACTCCTTTTTTATTTATTTTCACGAGATATTGATAATTACAAAATATGGCAAAGTTTGCTTACATTTTTATACATATTTACTTGGTAGGTGTTGTGTGATATGTACTGAAACATAGGGCGATGTGAAGTTTAGTTGTTGAAATTCGGGAACATTTTTGATGAAATAGCAGTGACCTTTAAATTTAACGGGTTTATTTTTGATAAACTATAGATTTTGATGCCAAATAGACTATTATTATTATTTTTTAATATTTTTAATAATGAGATTGATAAATCAAAATTTTTAATGTATTTAAAGTGGGTGGCTTTTTTCTGAGTTCGTAATATACGAGGGATATTCAGAAAGTAAGGAACGTTTCCATCTGACGTCGCTAGGCACACGCCCATCACGTACATTTTGGTGCCTGAGTGTTCAGCATCTCAGTCGGCATTCAACCATCACATCGGGAACATTTCCCCTCTGCCCGTTTTTTCGATATTCCAATTTAAAATGAGAATTGCAATTGAAAATCCCGCCAGTTGTGAGGTGCGGTCTGTGATACGGTTTTTGTTGGCAAAAAACCTAAAACTTATGGAAATTTATCGGCAAGCGTGTGAAGTGTACAGAAACAACGTAATGAATGAAAGTTCAATCCGAAAATGGTGCATTGAGTTTAAAAACGGCCGAACTAACGTTCGCGATGAAGAGAAGAGAGGACACCCTAGCATTGTGACTGACGAACTGGTCGCTAAAGTTGATGAAGAGATTCGTGAAAATCACCGTTTCACAATAATGGAGCTTTTCGCTTAGTTTTCCACAAGTTTCACGGACTTGTTGTTTGAAATTGTCACACAAAAGCTAGGCTTCCGCAAATTTTGTGCAAGATGGTTGCCGAAATTGTGCTTAGGTAAAACCACCATAAAGGTCAGCGAATGAGGTCGGTTTTGACATTTCTGGAGGCCTACGGCAGGCATGGCATGGCGTGCTTCTGATTGCCACAATAAACTCTGAACGATACTGTCAAACTTTGTGCAACCTTAGGACAGCAGTTCAAAACAAGCGCTGAGAAAAGATGACGCCTAAAATTTTGTTTTTGCACGACGATGCCCGAACTTACACGGCAAACTGCACCCAAGAACTCCTTAATTCATTCAAATGGGAGGTTTTCCCTCATCCGCCCTACAGTTCCGATCTTGCACCTAGTGATTTTTACTAGTTTCCAAGAATGAAGAACTGGCTAGCAACACAGCGCTTTGACGACTACAGGGAGCTGCGGGTGCGCGTCACTTAGTGGCTGAGAGCGCAGGCGGCATAATTCTATGACAAAGGAATTTCAAAGCTTGTCCATCGCTATGATAAGTGCCTCAGTTTGTTTGGTGACTATGTAGAAAAGTAGAATTTTAGTCGCTCTTTCTGCTGTATATAATATTTTTTTTCTTGTAAAGAGTGTTTTTTTTCCAGGTATAGAAGTTTAAGTTGTCATTACTTTCCAAGATGGTGATCGATTTAGCAGCTGTCAAGTGATTTATTCTCAGTTTGGTTCGGCAATTCATCAAAACGATCATAAAGCAAGGTGTAGATTCGTCGAATGGGCCCAAAACGAGATTGCCGTTGTTCCCGATTTTCATAAGCGAATTTTGTTTAGCGATGAAGCGCACTTCTGGTTGAATGGCTACGTCAACAAACAAAACTGCCGCATTTGGAGTGAAGCTAATCCCTAAGTGTATGTCGAAACACCGTTACATCCACAAAAACTGACTGTTTGGTGCGCTTTATGGGCTGGTGGAATCATTGGTCCGTACTTCTTCAAAAACGATGAAGGCCACAACGTTACAGTCAATGGTGATCGGTATAGAGCCATGATTACTAACTTTTTCATTCCTGAACTGAACAATCATGATGTCCAGGAGCTGTGGTTCCAACAAGACGGCGCAACATGTCACACAGCTCGTGCCACAATCGATTTATTGAAAGACACGTTTGTTGACCACCTTATTTCACCTGTGGATTCATTTGGACCATTCACCAAGATCTTGTGATTTAACACCGCTAGACTATTTTCTGTGGGGCTATGTAAAGTCATTGGTCTATGCGGATAAGCCACAAACGCTTGACCATTTGGAAGACAACATTCGCCGTGTTATTGCCGATATACGGCCACAAATGTTGGAAAAAGTCATCGAAAATTGGACGTCCAGATTGGACTACATCCGAGCCAGCCGTGGCAGTCATATGCCAGAAATCATATTTAAAATGTAATGCCACAAGATTGTCTTTCAAATAAAAAAATTCATGTCAATCGAATAATACATCGTTGTTTTATTGCAATTTAAAGTGCTATACCTCTAAAAAACACCCTTTACTTAGTTTCTTTTTAATTTCAAAACGTTCCTTACTTTCTGAATAGCCCTCGTATCTAACCCGTATAAAAATAAAAATATTCAAATGGTGTTCGTTAACATGTATACTATACAGATAAATGTCATTATTTTTTTCTCATTTGGAAGCTCCATAGGATTATATATCCATTGCAGATATATATGGCTTGTACATTAACAAGTAAATATGGAATGTTTTGTCTACAGTTATAATAAATTTACCTGGGAATTAGACATCTACAGGGAGCATTTGTTATGTATCCACAACTAGATTAAGGGAATATTTTATTACACACAAGTATTACTAATACCTTATACTATTACTAATATCTTTTCTTAAAGAATTAAATAATTAATCCTAAAAGCGTAGAATTTTATAGAAAATATTGAAACAAGTTTACAATAACAAACAATCAATTTTCAACTATAACTCTGATTAATAATAGTAATACAGCTTTGAATTAAATTTTAGGCTTAACAAAGAAGGAAATTGGAGAAACCTTGGATACAGAAAGTCAATAAATACATTTTAGAATTTCAATGCATACTGAAAGTCCAGTTATTTTTAGGCCAGTTTTCTTCAATAATATTCAAATTTTAGAAATGTACATCAAAATTAAAAATATATAATAAACTTTATATCTCCTCTTAGTTTTATAAATTAATTATTAAGATGATATTAACTATTGATTTATAAACCCAAACAAATAGAAAAAATTATGTTGAATAAAGCAATTTTTTTCGACTGAAAAAATAGGAATAAAAAATAAAGTGACTTCAATAACTTGGCCAAGAAATCTTCTCTCAGATAAAAAAAATTGAAGCATAGAAAGCAACAAATTGCTTATTAAAAGAATCAAGAAATCTATGAGAACCAACTAAGAACAATTCATCAAGGGCATTAAAGAAAATATGTAATAGTTATACGGAATTCGAGATCGCAAAATATCTGAAAGCTTAACAAAATGAGAACTTCCTTGTTATTGAAGTAAAATAAAAAGAAAAACCAGAAATAAATTAATTGAATCAGAAGATTCGAGTAACGTAGATATCTAACAAAAAAAAAAAAAAAAAAAAAAAATTGGAGATTTTTTTTTCTTTTCAGAATTGGTCTAAAGTTACTTTGAAATATAATTGTATCGGAAGAGAGAGAAATATCCTAAAAATATATATTTTTAATGCATGTTATAGGCATCCACACTTAAAAATCTTAGTTATATCTATATCTATATCTATATCTATATCTATATCTATATCTATATCTATATCTATATATATATATATATATATCTATATATATATATATATATATATATATATATATATATAATACTTAGTTTAAAATAATAATCTTAACTTTAAATATTTTGAAAAAATGTTGGATGAAAATAGATAGTTTGATTATTATCAAATGAAATCTTGATGTGAATGAAATACTATTAATATAAAAGATAATGTTTAAAGTAAAATACAATTTGAAATTTTTTTTTTCTTTTAATATAAAATAAATTATTGGAGTAATTTTAAGGTTTGCAACTGATTTCGAGATATTTGTTTAGGTTATTTACAATGTTACTTGAATAAACTTGCCTCGACTTTTTGGATTTGAATAAGATGCATAAAATGATTTATTTAATTTTAATATTAAATTAAGTAGGTTTTAGATAAAATTATTTAATATTAAATATTAAATCTACACAATGGACTATTTGCAAAAATACGTAAAGAAAATTGAAACATTTGCTGCAATTTATTACTCAATTTTTTTACATTTTTTTTTGCTTTACATTTTGTTTATTACTTATTTTGTAAGATATCACCCATCATCAAAAAGTATCCTGGTTAACTGGAAGCTTTAATGTCTTTATGGGAGAAAGAATATGATGTTAAAAGTAAGAATTCTGTAAAATAAATTAATCAGTTAATTCTGCCTGGCTAATGAATTAAAATAAATTAATCAGTTTTAAGAGATAATACAGTTTATGCATCTTGTAAATTAGATGGAAGAGGAGATTGCTGTTGTTTGGATGCTTTTTACAACATATTACACACATTTTCTATGGGGTGCAGATACGGCTTATGTGGTGGCCGTGGAAGGTATTTGAAGTCAGATTTATGTTCAGCGAACGAATTTTGAACACTTCTAGCACGATGCATAGTTTCATTATCGTCCATGAACTATCCGTTACTGTCAGGTAGGGTGCATTTAATCTGTCAGTATAGCAAGGTATCTCATAGCTGTTTGTCTACACTCGAAGTACACCAGAACACCACTTCCATGCCAACAGAATGTGCCTGATATCATGGTACTTCCTCCAGACCCTTGCACAGGGCGAGTAAGGCTTCGTGGGGTTCTCGACAAATTCGACGCATTCCATCAGTACAAAATAAGGTGTAACGGGTTTCATTCGATAACATGACTCATTTTGAATCTTCAGAAGTCCAATGTCTTCTCTCCCGACACCACTGCAATTCTGCAATTTTGCAATTCAGGCATAAATAAGTGGTTGTCTCGCAGGACCTGACAATATATTCCTATCCTCTGCAATTTTCTGTACAAGGCTCGAGTTGAAATCTGATGAGAAGAGCCTTTTTTGACTATTTGTGTCAGTTGAAGCACAGTAGAGTCCTGTTTTACCGTACAATTCGTCGGTGACGCTGCCGATCACGCCCCTTGAAAAATGTGCTCGAACCGCAGTTACGTCTTCTGGAGAAGACATATCCGGTTCTGATTCACACTTTGGAAAACTTTAACCCTGTAAGATTTACTGTCTTCGAAATTGAGGCACCTTCTAAACGGGCACCAACAATAAGACCCTTTTCAAAGGGTCAAAGGGATATGTCGTTTTTCCCATTTGACTTCAGTCATCGTGAAACACACACACACACACATTCTTACACCTAACTTATATTGCTGGCATTCTAACCACGTGTAAGTCACGTCATAAAAAAGTTGCATATATTTTATCCCTAACACGTATTCAAAAGCAAATCTCAAAGGTTTTCAATTGATTGACCAGTGTTTGTACATAGTCGGCAAATGATATTAATATAATCGGCTATTTTTTCTTACAATACATGTATATTTTATTTCACTGTACACTGTATAAATTAGTGTATTGTTTTGTAACTAACAAAACTAACAAATAATAAAGTTACACGAATGACTGATTGTTTTGTCTATGCCCCATTTAGAAGCAACACAAGGAGATATTGCGACAAACCCTGATATTTTGAATGACAGTTAAATGACGAAGACGGTACCTGAACTGTTATCTCACGTTCCAATTTCTTCCCAGAGCCAACGTGAGGACTTAGTTTCGACATATTTAACGTGTAGCTGCTCCTCTTCTCGATGGAGTTTTAGTGGGATCAAGTCTCGAACCCACGATTCCTCAGAAATAACGCTGAGCGCAAGTTCACGATCGTAACCACAACTTTGGCAACCGTGTTGTATTGATGTTGCGAAAATTTATTCTAGAACTGAAATGATACTTCATTATATAAGAAATGAAATATTTCGTATAAATAGCTAACTGGATAGTAAAGTCTCCATTTTAAATCAATACTTTTTGGTCTCAGTAGTTCATACTATCAAATATTTACAATCACATTGTTTTTTCTCAAAACTTGAAGCAAATATTATCAAGTTTCTTTATCTAATGGATACTCCATCACACTTGCTTTAAAACTCTCAATATTGCCAATATAACTAATATTCTCCAGTAACTCTAAAAATACCTCCATTAGAAACCTCTTATGCAAGATTAATAGTGTCTGCTACGCAGTTACCAAATTTGCATGGAATGTTTTCTTTCTTCAAAGCTAGTGTAGTGTGACTGCAACCAATGTTTCAAGCCACATTTAACAACTGCCCTTTCAGGACAAAGAGCACCCCTTTTCCTGCATTTCCATCCGGCTCAGCAGGATACTGCTTCCGGACGCGATTGACTGGCCTGACTGACACATTCCTGGATCAATTACCCTAATGCATGTTAGAACGCGCAGAGCTGGACTGTAATTAAGGAGCGACTCCGGCACAAGTTCCATGCTGGCCGCATTTCATCAGGTTCTGACCAGGGGGTAGTTGTTCCTGCAGGGCACTACGGGGTTTTCCGAAAAGAAACTCTATTTGATGTAATAAAGGCTTTTGAATAAGACTTTTTGTTTTATTAAAGACAGGTTCAATGTAAATCTCTCTTTTTATTTACTGATCGATTACGTAATGACTTTTCATATCACCATGCTGTTACGCCGATGCATAATTTAATATTTTAATAGGCAATCTGAATTATATATATATATATATATATATATATATATATATATATATATATATATATATATATATATATATAATACGAACAGAAAAAAGTTACATTATGGGAGGAAAAGCAGGTAGAGTTGACTTATTGGTTTGAGATGCATTTATGAAGGCCTTAAATGAAAACTCTTTTCTATGAGAAATGCAAACAAATAATAAACTAATCACTTTACTAATCAAATGAAAACTATCATAAAATAATAGTGACTGGGTATGAATAACCGTTTTTCTTTTTTATCATGCTCTTATTAAAACTTAGGTTCAAAACTCTAGAAATAGAGTTGATAGAACATAATAAAATCATATTCAAAACGATAATAAAAAGCGAACTAGCTGGTATACCCATTCTTCGCACGGGTGAACTGAAAAATAACACAACACAGATTGATGGATAAATAAGTTTTTAATGAGTTAATTTTACGTGAACTGTAAATTAAACAAAAAAAAAAAAGAAGCTTTTTGTATATCTCAGCTGAAAAAAAAAAAAAAACACCTTTGTTAAATTTGAAGTCTGTAGATCTAATAGCTGATAAAAAGGATTTTTTTAAATTTATAACTCTCCGTAACACTCTTGAGGGTCGAATTTTGAAAATACCTCCCTAAGCTGATCTCTGCTCAACAAAAGTAACACATTTTAAAAAGTTTTGTGTAATGAACACTTAAAATAGTGTAAGTAATTTATATCTGAAAGTGTAATACATTAATATTACTTTCTGTTGCATTTATTTTGTTAAAATTTTAATATTCGCAAGCAACGCCGTTTCTTAAATTATAATGGTGATTCAATGATAAACGTTGAGAAATATTGGCGACAGAGTCAAGTTGGCAAATATTTAGCTATTTTCATAGCTCGTGCTTTATTAGAGCTTTCTAAGAACCGCCGTGTAGAGGTGCAATGCACGTTAGTGCTTTATCTACCGCATTATGATTTACTTCAGTTTTTTTCATGGAATATTTTTTTTGGATCACTACATTGAAAATTAAGGGATATACATAAAAAAAATAGTCTACTTTGGGAAATTTAATCCGTGAGAGCTAATAAATTAATTAAAGATATTGCACTGTAAAATTAATTATATACACCGTTCACTTAAAATATATAATCAAATCGTTTTCTAAGGTCTTCATTAACAGACAAAACCATAAGACATTTAAATTTTGACATTAATTTTTTTTTCGGGACAAAACTGATAATCTTTGCAATCTGCTGAAAACGCAATATCTGCTACAAAACTATTCGTCTTCCCCGCTAAAATACTCATCATAGAACCCATGCTGCAATATATCTTGGAAGAGCGGATTTCAAAGTATAGCTACGTATTGGTAGAATATTCCTGCTAAGTTGGTGTGGTGTGTTAGTTAGGAGAAGAGGGTGCCAGCTGAGGTATCGTCCACGTCACTTGACCATGGTTCAAAATTACGTGGTCCGTCGCCAAAAGGCCTCTTGTACAGCTGAAAAGTGCAAGTCACTCACTCCCTCACTTCAAAAAATACAGTACAGTAGTTATAATTAGTTTTAAAATGCAATATTTGCCTATTCAATTAAAATTATAGCGTTATAATTAACTACTAACCACAAACAAATTTTGAAAAATTGTCTAAATGATGTAGTGTGAAAGAGAAAGTTTATTTACTTTAAGTACCAGAAGCGTAAAAGAGTATTTATTTTGAAAATAGGTAAATTTCTTACTACCAAATGTTCATAATAATATCATGAAAATATTCAAATAAAGAGAGATTTATAACAATCTCTCCCTTCAAAACTTAGTTTTATTCTGAAATAAAAAAAAATAGGGATTACGTTGATTACAGGAATAAATTAGAAGCGAAGTCTTGCGAAGCCAAAATAAAAAGGGTTTCCTCACAAATAAAAGATAGATGTATGCTTCCGTGGGCTTTTTTGCTGCGCCCGCCAGAATTTCTTGCAGATGGCTCAACTTTTCCCTACTTACTTGACAAATATCGTTATATTTTGGACACTTCACACAATGTATTTATAATGTATAGTCTATGCTATAAATTGTAGCCTATGTGTTATTCGAATGTATAAGTTATATTACTGTAAAGTTTTATTAAAATCCATTCAGTTGTTTTTTCGTCAAAGACCAAACATCCAAACAAACTTTCGCATTTATAGCATATATCTAGATTGGCTAATGCAATTAGTTATTTTAGTTAGTGTTTTTCTATATCGCGTTTATACAAACGGACGGTTCCAAAACGGTTCCTGAATTAAAAAATTAAACAATCCAAGAATCTAATATACTTTTTTCAATGATTAGAAAAAATATTGATTAAATCCTCATGCATTATAATTAGAAGAAAAAGAACTTAGTTTTCATAAAAGAAATACGTACCTTGTTTTAATCTTCATTATACAGGGTATTACCGAATTCAACCAAAAAATTAAATGGGGAATATTAGGCAGTATAAGGACGATAAATCTCTACAGAACATGGGGTCACAAACCCCTTTTAGACGGAGTAATTCGCAAAAATAGTTATGATGGGTGTGATGTCAGTCAAATTTGGGAATACCTTGTATACTACGGGAATCAGGAAAAATATTTATTGTAATATTTTTAAATTTATTTAAAAATGTTTTCGTCAATATTCAAGATTTTCAATATGCTAATGTAATGCTCTAGCATTTTCTGAAGTGCAATGATGCATATAAAGTGAAAATATTATTCCTTTCCTTTCTCCACTTTCATTTTCTTCCTGATGAATATCCTGATAGGGTTTCTGATATTGTCTTTATCAAAATAATCATTACCTTATACAGGTAAACTGCCTATTTATTTCAGTCGGAAGCTTTGATTTCATCGTAAATGGTGTGCAATGTATACATCTGTTTTCCATGATGTCAGCTGTGTACGCGCGCTTTTTTTTTTATAAAAAACTGCGAGTTGTTATGTAGTTTAATTGTTGCAGCATGTGTTGTAAAACATTTGCAATATAATTGTTTACTTGTCCTGAAATTTTATAAAATAACAAATAGGAATATATTGCTCATTTAAATTAAATTACTTTTCTTTCTTCATAATCATTTCCGTTAAAACTTGAGGCTAATTTTTGTTATTTTTAAGCAAGTTCAAATTTTTAATCTGAGTCACTCATAAAACTACAAAATACTTTAAATCCTAAGCACACACACACTATTATTATTACTACATTATTGTTGGTGCTACAAGTTTCAAATTTTATATACACTGTATATTTTGGCGTATTACGCAAGCTTATTATTTAAAACTGCAATTTTTTGATTTTAAAATATACTCTCTGTATAATACGCTTCCCTATTTTTACGAAAAAACCTGAAATGTGTGTACATTGTGCAATGCTTTTATCTTTTGATGGTGCTTGAGCAGATAATAAAAGCATTGAATAAAAATAAACTTGGCATTATTAAAAAAAATCACTTAAAAAATTATTGTTTCTAATGATCTAGATGGAATGGAATATGGATATTTATTTATGAATCAGAACAAGAATGATGGTGAAAAGAGGAAATAGAATTCGGTGAAGTGCCTGAAGATACAGTGAAAAACGAATATGATGAATTTTTCTAATATGAAAGTATATAAGGTATGCCATTCCTTTTAAATAAGTAGAATTTAGATATATGCTGAAATCTACTTGTTTATACTCATCTTTTCCTTATTTTAAAAGCTATTGTTTTTATATCCGGCGTATAACGTGCAACGAGAAATTTCAATCTTATTTTTTTGTGTTAAAATGCACGTTATACGCCGTAATATATGGTAAATAATTTTGTAAAAGAAAAAAAGAAACCTTGAGAGTATTAACTCAATTTTTTAGAATATTTTCGGGCTATAATTATTAAAAACTATGCTTTTTTCAAAAATGTTTCTAGATTTTTCACGTAACCTTAAATATGATTATTAATATGATCTTAAAGCATCCTCAAACAATCCAGCGTTAAAAATTTTCTACTCCTATTTTGAATGACTTTAAGGTATCCGAACACGTTGAAAATGACCAAATGTGGACAAGACCAATATTTTTGTTTTCTATTTTATTGAATACAGCTATCTTTTGGCTTTACAAAACATACTTTGTTTTGATTCTACGCTTCTTAGAGGCCAAGTTACAATCAACTTTATTAAGTTAGAAAAACCGGAAGTGGGTCTTTGATGTACCAGAAGTAGGCATTTAAATTGTTCGAAATCTATCATGGCGAGTCTGATCACACAAAATATTAGAAATGTATTTCTATAAAACTTTTTGAACCTGATATTTATGCTATTTTATAGAGAAAGTACTAAAATATTTCTTATTGTATGAATATTTTTTGAGTTAGGGCTTGTTATTTAAATAATGGTCTCATAAAGGCGTGATTTTTCTTATAACGTTTAATCAATTAGCTCTAAAATTTTCAAATTTTAATAAAACATTAACATTTTAGTACATTCTCGAGATAAATGACTCTAGATTGTTTTGGTAATTCTTTTACTAATATAAGTTTATTACTTTTTTCTCTAATTGCTTTGAAGTTTTTCAAAAATATTGCTAAAACTTCATTTATAATTGTGATTTTTGTGAAATTCAGGCAATTTATTTTAAATATTGTTGGTTAAATATTAGTATTTATTGGTATTGAATCCTAAAAAAGTTTTATAATGTTTAACTTTGCTGTTTTGTCAAAAAGTACTCTGAACGTGTTCGGATACTATAACATAATTGTCACAATTTTCCAGAATTAAACGCAACCCATGTCGCTATAACATGTGTATTCCTTTACATTTATAAAAATTTAACCAGTTAAATGTGGTGTTCTATTTTGAGAGCGCTCAATTGTGTGTGTTATGGAAATCGAGCGATGACGAGAATACTTGTCAATCACAGAGTAAGTTGCACTCTTAAATTATTGGATAAAAGTATGGGTTTATTTTACAAAATTGCCAATTTTATTACTAAAACTTATTTATTTGGTTAACATAAACAAAATGGTTACTCGAAAAATGTAGCCAACCGTGAGTTTTCTCATGGATATCTGTGAATTTTAGTAGCCGTCCCGGACTGAAAGACATAAACATACTAATTTACTTCCTTCGTTACATCTAGATATATATTATAAATGCGAAAGTTTGTGAGGATGTTTGGGTGTCTTTCACGCAAAAAAAACTGAATGGATTTTAATGAAACTTTACAGTAATATAGCTTATACATCAGAATAGCACATAGATCCCAGTCCCCAGGGCAGCCAATTGGAGTCAATGATCACTTTACCAAGCATCCAACCAGAGAGCAGCCTCTAAGCTCTCAGTCATGCCAAAAAACCTCGAAAATTTCCCACCCTGACAAAGCACGTTAGCCACGTCTCCCTGATTCCATCGTCCAACCAATTGCCACCATGCCACTCAGCAGAATGAAAAAACCCACTTTCGTCAAGTCCCACATCCAAGTTCTATCAAGACATGGGATTGAGGACTGTGTTACAGTCCAGATGCCCAAAAGAAAACGCATATTCAACGCCTATTCAATAACACATAGGCTATAATTTTTAAAGATATTATGAGAAGTGTCCAAAATATAACGATATTTGTCAAGTTAGTAGGAAAAAATTCGGCCATCTGCAAGCAATTCTGACGTGCGCTGCAAAAAAGCATATATCTATCTTTTGTTTGTGAAATAAACCTTTTTGTTTTGGTTACGCAAGGCGCTCTCTTCTAATTAATTCCTGAGATCAGCATAATCCCTAATTTTTTTTTATTTCAGAATAAAACTTAAGTTTTGAAGGTAGAGGCTGTTATAAATCTATCTTTATTTGAATGTTTTTTTAACGATTTTATTATGAACATTTGGTAGTAAGAAATTCATCTTTTTTCAAAATAAATAATTTTATTGCTTCTGGTACTTACAGTAGATAAATTTTGTCTTTCACACTACATCATTTGGACATATTTGCATAGTTTGTTTGTGGTTAGTAGTTAATTATAACGCTATAATTTTAATTGAATAGGCGGATATTGCATTTTTAAGTATAAAAATAATTATAACTACTGTACTGTACTTTTTGGAGTGAGTGAATATTAACGTCGAACTGTTCAGTTACACGGGGGCTTTTGGCAACGGACCACGTACTTTTGAACCATGGTCAAGTGACTTGGACGACACCCGAACTGGCACCCCCTTCTTCTAACTACCACACCACAACAACTTAGAAGGAATATTCTACCAATACTTAGCAGGAATATTCTTTTAAAACCACTCTTCCAAGATATATGGCAGCACGGGTTCTATGATAAGTATTTTAGTGGGGAAGGCGAACAGTTTAGTAGCAGATATGCTTTTTCAGCTGACGGCGTTTTCAGCGGATTGCA
The DNA here is from genome assembly GCA_019973935.1 of Trichonephila clavipes. Lineage (NCBI taxonomy): Eukaryota > Metazoa > Arthropoda > Arachnida > Araneae > Nephilidae > Trichonephila > Trichonephila clavipes. The sequence continues at coordinate 398,131 of BMAU01021276.1, read as the reverse complement.
AAGATTATTATTTTTCTCCCGAAAAAATGATTTATATCAAAATTTAAGTGTCTTATGTTTTTGTATGTTAATGAAGACCTTAGAAAACGATTTGACTATTTATTTTAAGTGAACAGTGTATATAATTAATTTTACACACACACACACACACACACACACACACACACACACACACACACACACACACACACACACACACACACACACACACACACACACACACACACACACACACACACACACACACACACACACACACACACACACACACACACACACACACACACACACACACACACACACACACACACACACACACACACACACACACACACACACACACACACACACACACACACACACACACACACACACACACACACACACACACACACACACACACACACACGCACACACACACACACGCACACACGCACACACACACACACACACACACACACACACACACACACGCACACACACAGTGGAATATCTTTAATTTATTATCTCTAACGGATTAAATTTCCCAAAGTGGAGTATTTCGTTTATGTATATCCCTTATTTTTCAATGTAGTGATCCAAAATAAATATTGCATGAAAAAAAACTGCAATAAATCATAATGTGGTAGATAAAGCATTAACGTGCATCGCATCCCTACACGGCGGGTCTTACAAAGCTCTAATAAAGATCGAGCTATGAAAGTAGCTAGACATTTGCCAACTTGACTCTATCGTTATCATTTCGCTGTGTTTTTCATTGAATCGCCATTATAGCCATTATAATTTAAGAAACGGCGTTGCTTGGGAATACAACAGAAAGTAATATTAATGCATTACACTTTCAAATATAAATTATTTACACTGTTTTAAGTGTTCATTGCGCAAAACGTTTAACAATGTGTTACTTTTGCTGAGTAGAAATCAGCTTAGGGAGGTATTTTCCAAAATCGACCCTCAAGAGTGTTACGGGGAATTATAAATAAAAAAAATTCTTTTTATCAGCTATTAGATCTACATACTTACAATTTAACAAATGTGTTTTTTTTTCTTTCTTTTTTTGTTTAGCTGAGATATGCAAAAAGCTTTTTTGTTTAATTTGTAATTCACGTAAAATTAACTCATTAAAACTTCTTTATCCTTCAATCTGTGTTGTTTAATTTTTCAGTTCACCCGTGCGAAGAACGGGTATACCAGCTAGTACAAAATATTTTCTGCTTGTCTTGACACTAAGGAAGTTCTAGAGTAGATGCTATAGGGTTGATCACAGTCCTCTTACCAACAAACCATCCACCCCAATATAACAACTTTTTATTAGAAAAAAAATAACACTTCTGAAAATAATATAATCTCACCGCCCGCACATAAAATTATGTATCTTTACATCAGATTAGGAAACAAAAACACATTTATTGGAGTGCAAAATTTAATACAGAATGAATTATTATTATTTCATGTATACAGACATAGATAATGTAATAATGTTTATATCATATAATAATGCAATGATCAAATGATGTTTGAAATATTACAGTTGCCATTTTCCTGAAAATTAAGGTGTTCCTTTTGAATTGATATTCCGTTTGATTGATTGATTGATTTAATATTAACGTCGCACTGTTCAGCTACACGAGGGCTTTTGACGACGGACCACGTAATTATGAACCATGGTCAAGTGACGTGGACGACACCTGAGCTGGCACCCCCTCTCCTAACTACCACACCACACCAACGGGAGGATGTTTCATCTCTCGACAGATTTAACGTGCATCGCTGCCCTACACGGCGGGTCTTTAGTGGTACTGGGATCGAACTCGTGACCAGGTAAGCCACGATCCGATACCTATACCACTCGGCTACCGCGGCCACTTGATATTCCGTTACTCATTGATCAAATTTGATAGTGCTGTCATTCGCAAACGATTAAGTATTCATTGCCCTTTATCTTAACCACCCTGAATGTTTTTTTTTAAACTTTAAAAAGCATCTCTGACTGCCTTTTCCTTTTTTTGGGCACTCCAAACAGAAAAGGAGGAGGAGAAATGAAAGTCGCACACACAGAGAAGCATGTACTTTCCATAGTAAAGGATATGCATAATGCAATCCGCGGAATTTATTGAAAAAAGTAATTTATTATAGTAAAATGAAATGTAACTGTTTGATAAGATGTAATTCTATTTTAATGTAAAGGACATTTCTATTATCGAATAGGATTAATTTTAAAACAAGAGCAGGTAACATGAAAATACCTTGTAGATTTATATATTTATAAATTTCTCCTTAAATAAATTTCAAAATGAAAAAAACTTTAAAAACCTGATGTTTAAATTTTTTTTTAAAAGAGTCGGTGGGCCCGCAACTTACGTACTGGCGGGCCGCGTGTTGGACACCCCTGCTCTAATGTTAACACATGGTTCTAACATCAAACAATTGGCATTCACACCACTCGAAATCTGTGCAACTTCGAGCCGGCAGCTATTAATGGACTCTGCACCCGGTCGGCGTCATGCATTTGTTATATGGCTTATCATACCTAAAGGAATCCTATCATAAATCAATTTTCCGACTTTTGCCTTTACTTTTTTTAGGCTAAAATCTAAAAAAACGTTATCATCGCACATAAATAAATTCGTTATGCGAGCTTATACGTTATTACAGGCAGTGCATACGGGGACGCATGAGCTAATCTTCAAATTTTCATATTTTTTATTGATTTATTTTTCTCCGACCTGACCTTGAAATATTCTAATTATCTAGAAATTTGAGAATATGTTTTGTTTTTCTCAAAAATTACACAATTTAAATTGCCAAAGATCACTACTTTTTACGCATGACGGGAATACTCGCCAATACACAAAGTCCTGCAACTTCTCCAAGACGAGTATACTCGTCAATGATTAAATTCAAGAAAATTAAAAATTATTTTTAAAAATACCTTATTTAAAAGGTATGTAAATATCTGTAAGTAATTAAATACAAAATATTAAACTACCGCTAGACAACCTATCTTTCATTTTTTTAACTAGAAAGGTCTTGATTTCCTTTCACTTTTCCTTAATTCCTCCGTGAGGATAGTTCAACAAACATCTTAGTCCTTACAAGATAAAAGGGAATAACAATCCAATCGCTTCAGACGGAATTAGCCCGTGATTACAGCGCGTACAATGATTTGTTTGTCCCTCACGGCTCTACTGAGAGTCGCTTTCATTTTGAACTAGTATAATTAACGAATTATTTGAAGTGCCTGTACTCTGAAAGATGATTCAATACATTAAAGGAACGCTTTGCATCTACGAAGTCATGGAATAATTAGTAAAATTTCTGAATAAATTATACACAGCACTTTACTCGCCGTGCCATTTGTATTCCGAGGAATATCTGTCACAATGCTTGGTTTGCCATTTATCATCATAAATTTCTCGCTGCACTCGTAGCTTTAATTTGTCATCAGAAACCATTAAATGCTAAATTTGCTCCGGAAAGTGACTGGAGTTAAAAAAGATTTGCTACGGATTACAGTAGATTACAACGGAACGTTTTAATGACACGCGTATTCGTTCTTTTAACGCCTGTGAATGTATATATATATATATATATATATATATATTATATATAATATATATATATATACCTTTCAATTATTTAAAAAATATTTCTACCAAAGTGTTGGATGACGTCTGTGTTTGGAGTCAGTTTATTTACATTAAATTTAGAAGCGGCATAATAGCTATTAAAGACAGACTCATAATTTTGAACCACCATTAATGGATGAAGAAGATATCTGAGTTGACATCCCACTTTTCTGACTTCTATACAAAGCCAGTGGCCACAGTGTCCTAGTGGTCAAGGTAACGGATTTGTGGTCGGCGTGTCATGAGTTCGAGCTTAGTACACTGGAGATGGGCCATGAAGGGGGGCGATGCAAGTTAAATCTGTCAAGGCTCACACGTCTTCTCGTTCGTGTGGTACGGAAGTTAGGAGAGGGAGGTGCCAGCTCAGATGTCGGCCTCGTCACTTGACCATAGTTCAAAATTACAAGATCCATCGCTGAAAGCCTTCAACTAGTGCGACGTTAATATTCATTCACTCCATGTCAAGCCAACGAGAGGATTTTGTATTTCGAGTGATTTAACGCGGACATCAACTTCACTATAGAGCGGATCTTTTATGAAATCAAGGCTCTCGAACAATTTAATCGAATGAAACATCATTTGCCCTAAGCTAGCTACCCCAGTCTTAATTTTTAATGTTCGAAAATATTTTGATTAAGAACTAAATATAAATAAAGCTCTATGACATACGTTGACGTATATATATGTTTTTGTGCTCAGATGTTTATATGTTTGTGTTTGTCCAGTGCAGGGTACTCAACCATTTTTCTGCTGGGCCGCATACATATGTCAGCTCTTTCACGCGGGCCGTATACATATGCTAGTTATTTCACGCGGGCCACAACATGAGAGTTAATGAGAAAGGGGTGGGGAATAAATGCTTTTTAAGACCATGATAACATTAGAAATTTAAACTGTGGAAAATTGATCAAAATATTATAACTCCAGTTTTGCTTTTTACAACTATTATTTTTTATATTTTTTATGTCACAAACACTAAATTAGAAGAATTTAAGAAACACTTCTTCACAATTTCTGCAACAGTAAGCGGTTTCATAAGATTATCAATAATATAACAAAATACATAGGATGTATTTATTACCGCTGCGATATGACCACCGACAAGACATTTTGTTGCAGTTGCAATGATTATTCAAGAAAGACTATTTATCACCTCTTGTGGAGGAAAAGTGTCACTGAATGATTCCTGTTTATTGATATTTTTTAAATACAGAACTTTCAAGACAAATCAAAAAATTACTGATCCTCATGTTTGTTTTTCACTACAAAATAGTCAACCTCCCAATAGTTTTAAAACGATGTATTTTTTTCGAATATTGTTCGCTTACAAGATATAAAAGATAGCTAAAAATTAGTTTCATCCATAAAATTGTCGTTACTCCATTGCTGTATAGTGTCACTACCGGTAACCGTTCCAAATAGAAAAAGAATATCAATTCTTACCCGTACGACACCGACAACAATTGATATACAGTGGGTGATCGGTAAACGAACACTTTCACGAAAGACTTTTGTGTTCGGATAACGAACACTTTCAAGAAAGATTTCATGTTTGGACAACGAACACATATTCGGAGGTGATCAGGGATACACCCCTGAAATTATGGATGAAATTTTGACAGTTGCTAGAGATCTGGAATAGGAGGTGAACGAGGATGACATAGAAGAATTCATAATGGGACATGAAGATGAATTGACGACAGAAGAACTCCAAGAAATTTTAAATGAAGAACACCAAGAAACATAGCGAAATGAATCTCCTTCTGAACAAGAGGAAGACGAAAGAGGACCAATGCCGACATCTGCCATTAAAGATCTTTTGAAAAAGTGGGTGGATGTCAGAGCAATGGTCTTAGAATGGCATCCAAACCAAGCTGATGTCAGTAGGGTTGGGGATCTTTACAACAACAATGCTATTAGTTACTTCCGGATAATCCTGAAAAAGAGAGAAAAGCAATCGACATTGGACATGTTCTTCAACGTCCCATAAGCAAAAAATGAAAAGGATTGATTTATATGCAAGACTATATGTATGTATTATTTTTTTAAAAAAACTTATTAAGAAATTATACATTTTTTAAAATTTAATTTTTAGGGTCTCTCGAACGAATTAATCGATTTCACATAGAAGTCTATGGTGAATCGATGATGGGTTAACGAACAATACGGATGGAGAACATAGTCTTGGAACAGATTATGTTCGTTAACCGATCACCCACTGTATTTGATTTCTTGACAAAGTATTTCCCACCAAATTTTTAATACAATATTCTTAAGTAAATTTCTCAGAACAATGGACCATGACCGGGCCACTTAAAAAGGCCCGGTGGGCCTCAGGTTCAATATCGTTGGTTCAATGGATTGATGCTTGCTGATCTTCTCGACACTAAAATATTTAGAGTATTACGATTTGATTAAACTATTAACGTCATATTAAGCAATACGGAGGCTGTGTTTGCGATGAATATAGTAATTTTGGGCTTCAGTGAAATCATAAGGACTATACCCCTGAGTTGAAACTCCACTCTCCAAACCTCCGGTAACGAGTGTTCATGATTATGAGCTCATGGCCGGTGTTATCGATTCGCGGGTTCAGAATATAGTGTCACTGATGATCCACCATGTAGAAGGGTTGGTTTTAACCAGTTAACTGTGGCGCCCTCGTTCGAGAGCTCGCAACTATGTGTGTCACGGGAATCGAGCGATGACGAGTATACTCGTCAACCCCAGAGTAAGTGTCACTGTTAAAATTTTTCATCAAAAAGATGGGTTTATTTTATAAAATTGCCAGATTTATTACTAATACTTATCTATTTGGATTGCATAAACATGTATTACAAACATATTACTCGAAAAACGCAAGGAAAATTAAATACTTATAAAGGTAAGAATTTAAATTACTCCTGTGAAGTGGTATTTACCTAAATATGGTACTATAGATGATGGGACTTTGTAAATGGAAAACCAGTAATTTATACGCTTTTTCAACTGGTGTTTATGGAAATGCATGAGTTCATCCTAAATTTTTCATATTTTTTATTTATTTGTTTTACTCCGCCGTGGCCTCAAAATATTTGAAGTTTGAGAATGTGTTTTGTTTTTCACAAAAGTTACAGTTTAAATAGCCATTGGTTACTACTTTCTACGCATGATGAATATACTCTTCATGACACACACACAAACTCCTACAACTCCTCTAAGACGCGCACACAGTCAATACACAGTACCCTACAAATTTTATATTTATAATTTTTTTTGCATTTTCTTTTGGCTCATATGATTGAGAAAGTTGCCACCAAATTTCAGATATGTTAACAAATTAGTTTTTAAGATATTTGAAATTTTCTGAGCTATGGTTTTGGTTTCCGTTTTATTTTAAAACCTTTTTCCACTCTTAAATTGAATCAATTAAAAGTATTTTTGAGCAAAATAAGTTTTTTTTAGTATGAAATGTTTATTAATTCCAATTGCCATTACTAAAATCATCTCTGCTGGATTATGTTTGAATTTCTGAATTCTCATAATTAATGAATTAAAATTTATTTCTCAATGCCAATTTTTGCTTTGTAAACAGTTTATATAACTTAGAAGCTTTCATTAATTTTTCCTTTTGAGAAAGTACCATGGCAAATCATTCTCAGGTTGCTGTCAGAAACAATATTTCGAAGACATGGAATACTGCTGAAAATGATGTATCTAAAATTCAGTCCTCAGCTGACAATGCAATTAGACTTCTGAATATAAGTATTCTGAATTCATGTATTGTAGATAAAACTAAATATTTCTTTGATGTACCAAACTACATTATACTAAACATATTGTAGTACTATATTTTAGTATTTTAAAGTCGTACCACAAGAGCTAAAACTTCCTAAACTGCCCGATTTAAAACTGAAACAAATTAAATTTTATGAAAAACCCTGGCTATTTTTTGCTTAAGTTAGCATCCTTTTTACTTTGTACATAAATAATTTGTATTTTAAAACTTTTGAGAAAATATTTTGTTAAGATTAGGCTTAATTATTGGTCATCCTAACAAACACTATCAATATTATGCAAAAATATATTTTGAATTAAAAAATTATATTTTCAGTCATATTTAATTAAAATAGTGTTTTAATGTGGAACATACATTGAAAATTAACATATTAAAAATTAGAGCTTTACGGGCATTATAAGTTTTTGTTTTATGCCTTTGCAAACTTTAAATGCGTTTTTCTCAGACTTTCAATTTTGAAGGCATAAGTGATTTCTAAACACTTAAGGTTTTTTTTCTGTTCATCTTAGAGCCTTGGAAATTTTTGTATATACTCCCAAATGTCTTTTCTATAAAAATTAGTATGGATTTAGGACTGAGATTTCTAGTTATTTTTTAAAAAAAATGCTAAATTTACCACTATTTAAAAATTTTTCGTGTTTTTTCCAGGTTTTTCTAGAAAAATAACTATTAAAAATCAACAAGAGAATAGATTTTCAAATCCATACTAACTTTTGCTCGCAATAATCTAAGAAACACAAATAACAAAATGACTAAAAATTTTTTTTTAAAAAAAAAGTGAGCATGTTATAAAACTTTGAAAAAACTTAAAAAATTCTTAATTTTTTAAAATTGTAAGACACAATGGCTGGCCAAGCTGACTTTTAACTTTAAGAATATCACTTTATGATATAATAAGAATATAAAACACAAATTATTTTTATTGTTACTGCCTCCAAAATATTTTTTGAAAAAGGATGCTGTGGAGCCTTAACTCGTTAAATCTGTCGTAGCTCAATATCCTCCCGCTAACGTGGTATAGAAAAGACAGGGAGCTGCCAGCTCAGATAACCATAGATTAAAACTAGCTAGGTCCTTCACCACACACAATAGCCTTTGTGTTACTTTACAGTGTGAAGCAACACAAATAATTGTAGAGACGACACGAACTTGACATTAATCTTTGTTTCAGATTTAAAAAGAAGGCCTGTGAAATCATGCCAACAAGAGATTATATAACTTCAAAATAGATCTAATAAAGTGGAATGCAGCTTTTTTTTTGAAAAAATAATAGATAAGTGTACATAGCTTCGCCGATTCAATAATTTGGTTTATTATTCCCTACACATAAATAAGGCATACTGTAGTGTAGTTCATAATTCAGCAGCCTCATGAACAACAAGGGATTATTTATTCAATATTTGTTTCCACCAAATATCACGTAAAAATAAAGGAGATTGCATATAAATTTAATCGAACCTTACAGCATTCACACATTTGGCACAGTATGCTAATTAAGAAAGTGAGTTTCCTGATTAATTACTGTTTGCATCACACTCTACTGAACTTAAAAGTTAGAAAAATATTATTCAGTAACGAAATTTATTGCAAAAAAAAAAAAACAAATCCTCTTCAAATATTAATTAAATCTATTCCACCGAGTTTCTGTAATTGATAACAAATTAAATGATAATTCTAGTGTGGTGAGTTGTAGTATAAGTCCTAGCCGTCTGGGTGGCGTGGTTGGTTTGTCGCTGGCCTTCTGCACCTAAGGTTGCGGGTTCGACCCCGGTTCAAGTCGTAGGATTTTCATGATGCAGAAAGTCGACAGCGGCCATGTCGTATGATTATACGGCATGTAAAAAGATCCCTAGAGTGTCGTTTTGGCCTGGGTGCTCTCGGTAATATTAAATCCTAGTACAGGTTTTCTTTTTCAAGAGCTCAGGTGCCTCCCTCTGGGGCGAAAACTGGGCGTCAAAATTACTTGCGGTATCACGTATATGTGATGCTTTGCTAAAAAGTGATACCTGCTCCTGGAGAATGTGCTAGGTCTGCAAAGATTGAAATACTAATTGCAGACCCATTAAAAAAAGTATGAGTCCTGAAAATACTGATTAGAAGTTGCAAAAGTATGGAAGTATCAATTATTTTTATATGCCATTATCAAACTCTTGGTCGATTACCTTTGCTGACATGAATGCGATATTTGTGTTATTCTTTGCTAATATATGTCATTCATTCAATCAGGTAAATAGTAGATCAAATAAAGTTTTAATTTTTAATAAAAATGAATTGTTTTAAAGTTTGGTATTTTTATACAGAATGCTAAATGGATACTTTACTTCCTCATCGATCAAATCAAAAACGTGTAAGGATGTTGATAAAACTTTAAAAAAAGTGGTACATATTTCCCGCTCGTGAGTTTAAGATCTTTACCTTTTAACAATTGCATAATTTTTAAGAAAACTGTAAGAAAAAAATTACCTATATTTTTGAGAAAACAAAATTGTATAAAAATAAGTGTAGTTGAAAACAAATATAAGTATTCTGGTACAATGTCATATCAGATATGTATAATAGGCAATAAATATTTTTCGGTTGTAAGAAATTAAATTTTTGTTTGGTTTCTTACTTTTCTACAATCCAGCACGGAAATATCAAGTGTAGGAGAAATGGAGGATGAAATCTTAACCCATCATTTTGACGTTAACAAGTAGGAAAGGGTTCGGAATATGTATACAGTAAGATTCGGCGTATAACGAGCACCGCCGTATAACGCACATTTATATTAAGAGCTGCGCTTTTTAATTTTTACATATATTCGCCGTATAACGCGCACCCCCGTTTTTTACGAAAAAACTTGAAATACACGTGCGCAATCTTCTTATATTTCGAAGTCATTTATTTATTCGAGGTATGATCCCAAGCTTTTGAAAAAAATAGTATACTGGAAACACAACTCTAAGTTCATGAGAAATTTCATATCGTCGGCCTAATTATCAGACTGCGTAATTCCACTGGTGTAACTGATTTGGTATAGGAGTGCAACGCGCCAAGCAGCGGTTGTTGTCGGGTTACATGAAATCCAAGATGTCGGCCTAGCGTTTTCCCCTTTGTTTTGTCCACGCCATGCCTCAGTGCGCGCTCCGTTTTTAATTTATTCCTTCGATCAATGTAATAACTATTTTTTATTTCATAATAAATCTAGATTTCGAAGGGAGAGGTGGTGGCTAGATTTTATATAAAATAAATATAACAGAAAGTAATATTAATGTATTACACTTCCAGATATAAATTATTTAAACTATTTTAAGCGTTCATTACACAAAATTTGTAACAATATCGCTCGATAAAAATATCAAAGTAAATCCTATTGTAATATTATCGCCTATCTTGGCGAACATAAACAACAACTTGACGCCTAGCCCTACTGTATCAAATTAGCTTCCCAGATGGAGTTACGCAGTCTGATAATTAGACCGACGATATGTATATACATATTTATATTAGTTGTAACTATTTAATAAAAAGTAACTAAAATAAAATTTTTCTTTATTAACCTAAGTAGGAATTGGCTTGAATTTTTGAAAAAAAATATTATTAACACATGAAGTACGTGGATTCTCTCTTAAAACTTAAGGTATCCAACTACTCTAAATCATGATTTTTTTCATAATTGACAAATATTTTTATGATTTTATTTTATAGGCAATCTTATTAGCTTAATAAAAATACCAAGTTTTTGATTTCCATTCACTAGAACAAAAGCTACACGTCTTTTAGTATAAGCAGATGCCATAACTTTACACAAGATGCCAAACTTTAAAATGCGTTTTACTCGAAATGCGTTTTTTTTCGGAAAACTCTAACGGGGACAGCGTTTGCTCAAAAAGTTATGAAAAAAATTTGCTCAAATTTTTTGTGTATGTTTTGTATAACAGTAGAAGTGTTTTGATATTCAGATTTATCAGTCACTGTTTTATTTCAAAATTTACAGTCCTTTATGGGAATATAATCACTGTTTTTTAAAGCAATTTCATATATTCACTAAGATAAAGTACTCTAGTTTTTGTAAAAATTAAAATATCTCTTATCCTGAAGGTCATTTCAAACAAGAATAACAAAGAAACATCAAAATTGAAAAATTGAGAATTTGTTCACAAAATTTTTGTACAGAGCGGGCCCGGTTTATGCAATTTTTTGCACATTTTCCCCGTTTTTTCCCATTTTAATAGCTATAAATTTTTTTTTTCTGTTTTCAATATTAGAAGTTTTTCTTAAAATATGCTAAATAAATCTAAAAATCCCCATATCTCCATTTTTTCAAAAAAAAAAAAAAAATTGTCGCAAAAGTAGTAGGTTACTTTAAATTGAAGGACTTTACAAAGACATGCGAGAGAGTTCCGCAATTTTAAATAACGCTAAAACTCTTACGATCTAACTGAAAAAGCCTTTCCATTTTCTACCAAAGTAATGTCTGTTAAAATTTTCTAAGTGGTCATACGCTACGAACAACACCGAAGCCTCAGACTTCCTCGCATTTCTCTGAAGCTTTTAGTATCACTGTTGCCTTTATCACTTCTAAGATTTTAAGGACAACCGGACCCTGGTTGCGCATAAAAGACTCCGGAATCCTACTAATCGTAATTTATAGCCGAAAAATCTCTCTGTCCTGTTCGTACCGGATGTTAGGATTTTGATGCGCGAATTTAATTTTGACCAAGCTTTGGAGCGAAAGCAATTTTCTCGCCCAGAGAAAAGGGTGCTTTGACACCTTTTACAATGTGTCGTTCATAGGCTTCAGAGTTTTATATTACCATTTTATATCAGAACGTTTTCTGAGGATAAAAGATGTTAAAGGGATGTGCTTTTGTAAGATGGGTTTGTCGTACGCATTATTACGTTGGGAAATAAAAGAGAATATTTAGAATGTAGGTCACTTTAATCATGGGTTTCTCAGGGGGAAAATATTGCCCTAGTGGGTTTTCTTAGCAATAAAATTGAATAGCGTGCTTTGTGGCAAAAATAAGTAATTCAAACAGATTTTTTTTTGGTTTTTGTTAGGAAACGTCATTCGACTTAAGCAGATTAAGGAAATACACGCTTCTATTTGAATAGCATTTCAAATATTTGTTGATGCAGTTGAATTGAAATTTGAGTTTAGTATAGTAACTTAAAATATCCTGTATTTCAAATTTGTGAATATCTAGGTGGAACACTCAAATGAATTCTTCAGTAATACGAAGTAGGAAAGTCAGTTCTTTAAAAAAAGAACCATACAGACATTATTTTAGAGGTCATATTTTGAGATATTTTAACCCACTTACGTTTAATACTAAACAATTATCTTTTTTTTTTAAAAAAAATTTAAAATGTTAAGTAGATTAAGAATGTTAAAACACGCGCGTCGTTTACTTAATAGTTACTGATAGTATACATTTCACATCATCCACCTTGCATAAAAAAGCATCAACCACACACACAGAGATTCAGTTTCAAGTTCAAACTTGTTCTAAAAAACACACTATCGTTGCATATAAAATTTCTGTCATAAAGAATTTTCATTGAATAGTCATATCTTTCAAATAAAATTTCTAATGCACTTAGCTTTTCTTACAATTTTTACAAAATACTTAATTTGTCTTTTATAACTGATATTTAAAGAAATACTCTGAGTAATAGATATACCAAAATACATAATAACTATATTCTTCTTTATACGTGTAGAACAAGTACTTATGATTGTTTCATTTTTCTCTATATAGCCAAAATATTTCTTCGTTATTTAAAATTTTTAAACATTCTGACGTCTCTTTATTTGATGTATGTGAATAACAGTAGTCAGAGTATATTCCGTGGTGGCGTTTTATTCTTATAATTCAAATGATCAAAAATATCTCCAGATGAATGAATGACAATACCTCGAGAAAATATACAAAAATTAATTTCATATAAGTTCAATCAACATCGATTATGCATTAAAACTCTTTTTTACAACTGAAAAAAACGTATTTAGAATAATTATACATTACATAACTTTAACAACAAACAATTATATATCAACAAATAAATTAATAATTAGATAAATTAGAAAAACACAAAAATTATTGAATTAAAACAAATAATAATAATGTAAAAAAATTATCTGCGTGTACATTATCTGTAACTGTTGTATAATTTAAACAGTTAATTAAAATTAATTCTAACTAAAAATAGTTTAAATAGAATTAAATATTTTGCAATACAGAACAAAGTCTGTTATCTATTTATTACACTGATAATACATTTTTTTATATGCATCTTGCAATGTAACAGTATTTACCAATATTCTGCCTGTACACATTTGTATTTTATATTGCAATATAATATAAAATTTTCTTTGATATGCATATTGACCTGCAATCAAATTTCTGCAAAAAACTATTGCAGTACAATCGAAATGTTTCGACTCTATCTGGTGTTTGAATATTTTTCAATACAAATAACTGCTTATTAACAATTCATGTATGATCTATCGATTTGAATTTTGAGCTTTTGTCAAGGTACTCCATTTTTAGCAATTAAGGTGTAAAATGACAATCAATTAAAAAAAAAATCTACTTCTTTTTATTGACTTGCAAGAAAGTTTTAAAACAAGTTTCCCCTTTGAGAGTTTCTAATGAAAACTTTAATGATCAATGATTAAACAGTGAACACTGGGGCCTAACAATGATCAAGAGAAGTAAGAGCGGGTGTAAAAAAAAAGGGAAATTCTTCGTTAGGGAAAAAGCAAGTTCCATCGCTGAGAATTTCGACAGTATACATAAAAAAATCGAACAGAAGTTTTTTGTCGCTATTTTTTTCTCTCTCTCAAGGCATGACACACTGAAATTCTTGTCCCTGGAAATGTACCCAAACCGCGCAAAAAGTGTTCGAGTTATGAGCGACATGAAAAAAAAGGGGGCAGAATAAAAGGTTGATGTAATAAAAAAATCAGAGACAAAGATTAATTAAAATTTGTTCTTAAAAAAAAAAATTCTCGCACCCTTCGATGTACGACAGAGACATACTCCCTGGAGGCATGCGTATTTCGTACGTCAACTTGCTAAGTACCCTTTTAATCTTCTTCTACTGCGACTAAAAATAATTTTTTTGAAATAAATAAAGATAAGACAGGAGAGAAGGAGAGTTTTGCAAGGAAAAAAATGAAAGTGGAAGCCATTAGTTTTGTGTTATCCCACGGGCATGCGGTTTTCGTGGTTTTTGCACTCCGGTGTATTTTTTTTTTAAAAAAGAACAGGGTAAAGGGAAAAAAAGATGAAAAGTGGAAAGGAAGTTGGTTCATGATCGGTTACTTGCCGGAAAAGTTTTCGCTCTAAAATTCATGGACGGTCAAAAACATTTCAAAATTCAATTAGCAGAGGACATGACAGAACCAGAAAGCGATTTTCGGTTTTTTGAGAGTGTTTTTTCCTTCTTCTGGGGAGATGTAAATTATTTTACGCTGAGTTTGTTTTGTGCTTTTGATGTGTGTTTTAATGCCGTATTTTAAAAAATAAATCAGAGTTTCTTAAATTTTTTTTGTCGAGATTATTAAAATTAAATTATTTTTACAAAAAAAAAAGAAAAACAAAAAACAAAATCAAATTTGCTTAGTTTTTTTTTTAAATGACCTTTAACTTAAACATGTTATATTTATGCGAAAATAATTTTTTTAAATAACAATGATGCTATGTAATAATACGAAAATAAATTTTAAAGAATTAGGAAATTTAGATATTGATGATAATCCGAAAAATTATATGTTGAAAAATATGCATATCCTATAGAAAATTGAAGAGTTAAAATCATTATTTAGTATTCCTTTCGAGTCTATTTGTGCTTCATATAAATTTCAACAGATATATAATCCACTAGTAAATTATCTTGGATGAAGGATATATATAAATTCGATTAGTACATGTAAATTAGATTTAAAAAAATCATATACAAATCTGAATGTGAAGTGTACACTAATCCCATAAAATATCTGTAGACTTTAGAGCAATTTATTTATAAGTTTCAGCATAAGTCTGTTACGATATTTTAAAAAATATACAATGACAAATGTAAATAAATTAATAAACACATTAAATCAAATTCAGTAGAATATAAAATGATAAATAGATAAAAGGATAACTACATTTTCTTAAAAGTGAAGAAATGCTTATTTTAAATCCAATTTTAAAGTTTTGTAACATAGATGATAGATACACCATTCCAATATAATGACGATAGATCGATATTTAATGTCTCTTCAATTTTGTTAGAATTTCTGAAATCTACACTGCTAGGCATTAAAATTGCTACCCCAAGAAGAAATGCAGATAACAAAACGATATTTATTGAACAAGTATATTATACTGGAAATAACAAGTGAGAGATTAAATTTTCAAGAAATTTGGGAGTAAAGATCCTGAGAAATCAGTATCAAAAACAACCACCTAAGGCAGTAATAACAGCACTTATACGTCTGGGTATTGAGTCAAACAGAGATTGAATTTCATGTACAGGTACAATGACCAAGCAGAATCAACACAATATCACAGCTCATCAACTGTAGTGACTGGTGTATGGTGAAAAGCCATAGACCAAACGTTTTCTAATGGTGAAAGATCTGGTGAACGTGCAGGCCAGGGCAACAGTCGAACATTTTCCGTATCACGGAAGGTCCGTACAATACTGGTAATATTCGTTTGTGCATTATCCTGCTGAAACGTAGGTTTTCGATGTGCTCGAATAAAGGGTAGAGCCACGGGTCGTAATACACCAGAAATGTAACGTACACTATTCAAAGTACGTGTCGACCGAGACGTGTATCTAATAGCACCCTATACAATCGTGCCAGGTGATGGACCAGTATGACGATGACGAGTGTACGCTGCCAATGTGCGTTCACCACGATGCCACCAAACACGAATGCAACCATCTTGATACTGTTAACAGAACCTGGATTAATCTGAAAAAATGACGTCTTGCCATCCATGCTCCAGGTCAGTCGTTGATCACACTACTGAAGAAGCTCCTGTGTGTGATGCCGCGTAAAGGGTAGACGCATCCATGGTTTCCGAGCTGAGAGTCCTTGCTGCAGCAAACGTCGTCGAACTGTTCATGCAGACGCTTGCTGTCTTGCAAACGATCCCATTTCTTGACTCAGGGCTCATGAAGTGGCTGTACGATCCATTAAGACCATGCGGGTAATATGCCTATTTTCTCGGCTGCTAGTGGTAAAGAGCCGTTGAGATCTAACACACAGCGTTCTGCATTACCGTCCTGAAGCCATCGATTCCCTATTCTTCTAACAGTCATTGGATCTCGATCGACACGAGCAGCAATGCTGCGACACGATAAACCACAATCCAGGTGCGCTACAATTCGACGTTTATCAATGTCAGAAATGTGATAGTATGCATTTCTGCTTATCACACGAGGCCATAACAACAGCCTTTCACCAGGCAACAACGTTCAAATGCAATTTATGTAGAAGAAACCGGCTGAACAATTTCTTCATTTAAAAACATTGCGGGTGTCCCTACCGGTGACTGCTTTGTCTGAATGTGCTCAAAAGCTAATCATTTCATATTAAAGCACCTTCTTCTTGTCGTTTAAATTTCACATCTATAGCACGTCGCCTTCTTGGTGAAGCAATTTTAATGGCCAGTAGTATAATTTCTAAAAAACGAGCAAGACAGTAAATCTTATTGACTAATTTAATTTAAGCAAAATTATTTATGTATAAAATGATCCCCATTTTGTTCCTATAAATTAGGGGTACTCAAATTTTTTTCCTCCCGGTCGCATACATATGGTAGATATTTCATGCAGGCCGCAACATGAGGGTTAATAGAAAGAACACCATAAGATCAAGGCAGTATTGGGCACTTAAAATGTATAAAATTGATCAAAATATTGAAAGTCATTTTTGGCTTTTAATACCATATTAATCTCTATTGAATGCATATAAAAATTTTCTACGTTTTTATGCCTTTTTTACTGAGTTATGGGGTAGTTTCGGTTCCCTTTCATTCTGACTATACAAACAAAACATATAAACAAAACTGCCAATTTGTTTGATAATTTGATTTTTTTTCTTTTGACAAAGCCTATCTTATTTTTATTTCAAGCATCAATTCATTGAATGAAGAATGGTAGCAAAGAGGAGTTTTGACTGAATCCAGACTGAAATCAGAATTATTTGTTTATATTTAAACAATTAGTTTCCGTCATAAAATGACCACCACTCCAGTTCGCTCCCTACTTTGCTGTTATTTGTTATTACTAATCGTTACAGTTTCAGATAAAAAAAAAACTTGCAATTCTCACCCGTACGACATCGACAGCAAAATTGTTCAATTTGATTACTTGATTGAGAGGACTTCCCGCTAAATTTTTAATACATTGTTATTAAATAATTGAATTTTTTAGAGCAATGGGCCACGAGTGGTCACTGAGTAAATCTAGGCTGGCAGCTAGGGTGTTTTGCTTTATTTTGTGGATATAAGAAGTTGCGTTGAAAAAAAGAGCAAGAAAAATTCTTTGACATTTCCCTTTCACTAAAGCACAATTGTTGGACTGAATTTTTTATTTTCAAACCTCTGCTCTATCTGCATGAAAAAAAAAGGAATAAAGGATTTTTAAAGAAAGTACATTGGAATTTCATTTTCAATTAAGTCAGACACAAGTCTCACTAATTCCCACACAGAAAAATTAACTTTTTTTTCGAAACTCCCCCTCCCCCCATATGTGATCCGAATACCACTTCATTCGAAATTGATATTTACATCACCACCCCTCTCATCCTCATTTTTCAACCCCACCCCATCGAACTATACGTTCATACTTATCCACTATCAAAATGAAAAAAAAAGTACATCCATCTACTATCTGCTAACATTTTATTTCCCTTTCAACACATCCTTGTCTTTCTTTCCACTTAAGAACGAACCTGGGAAATTTGGAACTGAGGAAAAGGAGGTAAAAAGAATGTTACTGAGGTGAATTTAAAGTTGGTAATAATGATACGCGTGACACTTGCGAAAGGGGAGGGAAGTGATGAAAGAAAAAGGCTCCCGGAATGTGTAATTTTCGAGTTGTTAACGCTGATTTAATTTTCTCGGATCATGTTCGTGATGTCGAGAGTAAGAGCATAATGCTCAACCACGATGTAAAATTGTGGAGTTGGAAAGTGATACTTTATACCTCTATCTTTTTTTTTTTTCTCCAGCCTTTCCCCCCTTTTAGAGTAGACATTATGATTTAAAAAGCAGGGCAAGCCTCAAGAAAGAAAAATAAATCTCTTCCTCTTGATGTGATTGAAATAAGTATTGCCTAATTTTATATTTCAGTAACAAAATACTTTTTTCATAAAATTTACAAAAACATGTACAATTTTTTACGTAACGTAAAAATCAGTAACGATTAAAATTATTGAAACTATTGCAAGGAAACAAAAATGTAACAATTCGTAATAAATACCAGATTTAAAATAAAACTTGACAATTGTTTATTTTCTTAAGTATTGATCTTAATTCACTAAAAACCATTTAGTTTTTTTTTTTTAAAAAAAAGCATTTATTTATTTATTTTTTTATTAATGGTAATTTTAAAAATTCTCTTCTGATAATAATCAATTACTGATTCTTAAATCTTACTGAGTGTTTGTTAATGTCACGTTGTAAAGAGGGTTATTGGCAACGGACATCGTAATTTTAAACCATGGTTAAGTGACGAGGATAACATTTGAGCAGGAAACCCCTGTCCAAGCTTCCACGCGACGCAAGTGGGACGACTGAGCGTCAACAAGTTTAACGTGCATCAACTTCTCTACATAAAGTGTCTTCAGCGGTTCTGGTCTTGAACTCAAGACACGCCGTGACTGCTAGGCTACCGTGGCTGTTTTATGTCTTATTGAAAATATGTGCTTAAAATATGTACTCATTTATCTATTTTGATGTAATCCAGTTTTTTTCATGTTATATATTTTTTTTGAATCACTACATTGAAAATTAAGGCATATACCTAAATAAAATACTCAACTTTGTGAAATTTAATTAGTTAAAACTAATCAATTAAAGATATTCAACTGTAAAATTAATTATACGCACTGTGCAATTAAAATAAATAGTCAAATCATTTTCCAAGGTCTTATTACTTACAAAAAAATAAAAAAAAATAAAACACCTTTTGACAACTATTTCTTCGGAACAAAAATAAGAATATTCGCAATCCGCTGAAAACGCAATTTCTGCTATAAAACTATACGTCTTCCCCTCTAAAATACTCACCATAGAACCCGTGCTGCCATATATCCTGGAGGAGTGGATTGAAAAGAATATTCCTGTTAAGTATCGTCAGAGTATTAGTAAAAATGGTTATTCTATGTAGTTTTAAAAAGTGAGTGGTACTCATAAGTACCGTCGGTAGATAAAGGGTTACAATTTTGTAGTGCAACTACACGATCTATTTCAAAGTATTTTCTATGCATTTCCATATATCAGGTATATACATCATATATGGGTGTTATTTTATATCGGAATGCTACGCGCCAAGTTGTTTAATTTATCCAAGATGGGCGATAACATTAATTTTTGTTGTTTTTCCCCTTGGTAACTCGATTAATTTCAGAGGATTTTAATTCGATTTCTCTTTAAAATTTTCACCATTTTCATTGCAATCATTCTTCAAGCTACTACTGTATTTTGAGCTGTTTTCGAAGATGGATATTTCTAATATCATTGGTGAATACTAGGATATTTTTTAAAGAATAGGATGGCTGTGCTTTTAATTAGTGTTGCAAATTACGCATTTACACTTTATTTTACTTTTTAATAATACATTTTTAAACGTTTCTATTCGATGAAATTCATTAAGGGCAAATGTTTGTGGAATATTGCAAGTAATCAGCAATTATTAATTGGTATTCATTATTGATTAATTTTAACATATATTATGTAATTATTTTATATATGAAATAAGATAATTATACAATAAAATTATTATTATATATTACATAACTATTATTATTATTATGTAGTACATAACTATTATTATTATTATATATTGCATAACTATTATTATTATTATATATTACATAACATAATTATTATTATATAATATTGATATTAACAATTGATTGTATTGGTTATTTTCAATATATTTATATATTTTTATTTGAAATATATTTCAAAATAGTTCTTTAAAATTATTTTCCTGGCAATTTGTTACAACGAGGCTGCCATCCTGAATTCCACATCAATCGACAACAAACGCTGCTCAGCATGATTCTTGTAGCACTCCGATATCAAATTAGTTCCCATATATTTCGAAATTATTTCTAAAATATTTCTATATTACTATACAAAGAAATGTAAAGCGATGTTAAATTTTTTTTCTGTGATATTCTTTTATGTTTTTTATACATAAATAAAAAAAATTCATATCATAATACCTTCCTGTTATTTCTATTTTTCTTCCTCAGAAATTATAACTTAAATATTCAGATAATTCTTAGTAGTGACCAGTTAACATTTTTATTCATATAATTGTCCTAAATACATAAGAAATCATACATATATATATAAAATATGAAAATGTGATCAAAATAACATGTATATATATATTTGTATTGTATTATTTGATTGCGAAGTCACACATATCATCTTTTTTTCTTAATATTTCCCAAAAAATATTTCATAATTCAATATAGCTAGGGGCTATATTAACAACACGCAATCAAAAACCATAAGTAGAATGATTAAGATAAAATATTAATACACTTGCTGAAATATAGTAGGTTTTCTAATCTACACTATTACTGTAAAAAATTTAGAAGCGTCGGTCACTTGAAATGCTTTTTAAGAGTGTATTTAAGAGTCATTTATTTGACTCTTTATTAACAATTTAAGAAATTAAATTAAATGATTAATTTTTTAGCCTTTTTTTATCATAACGTGCTTATTTGAGATTAAAATATTTTACTTATAATTTTCCATATAAAATATACATTACCTACAATTATATAATTTTGTAAGTATGCAATGTATTTACGAAAGGTTCAATAGTAATTAAACGTCTCTTTTGCTGTTGGTTATGTGAAAAAGATAGCTTATGCTGTCAGCATAAGTACGACATCATTAATTTAGTGTCCATATCATAGTATTATTTTCATATTTTTATTTTATATCATATCAGATTTTTTTGATCAAGGCTTTATGTATCAAAATATACCTATACCCTCTTTTCTTTATATATATATAGCTATTTTAGTATAAACTTTCAAAAACGTTTTCAGTTGCTGAAACATGCCTTTGATTTCTTTTAATTTTAGCTGTTCAGAAGGATAATTGAGTTCTATGAATTAAAATACACAGTTAAGTCGAAATTTTAAAAAAATTCATACGGAATTTTAAAGACGTTATTAACATGACTAAAAGTCATAGAAATTATAAATCTCAGTTTATAATTATTAAAATAAAATTGAGAACACTAATTTAACTATTTGATTTTCAGATTATTTATACGTTTGGAAATCAAGGAAAACTTTTGAGAAATGTTAATCGATTAACCAGTTTATATAACTTTCTAAATTAAAATTTTTCTTCCCGTGTGTCAGATTTTTGTTCCCTTCTCCATTCCTGCATTAAATACTTTAAGTGACCTAATCGCTTCCTGAGAAAATATCATTACCGAAAGGTAAACACAAGTTATTATTCTCCTTAGATACCTCTACACATTTTAATGTTCGCAATGCATTTTTAGAAAGCAGAAAGATTGCCAATTCTTCTAAAAATCGCATCATAATGTCGCAGACATTTACAGTAGACTGCAACCGTTGTCATCACGGATATCCGTCGTTACGGATGATGTGGCCCATTACTTCAACTTTGATCCTTAATTGTCTGTCTGTCATCAGGCGCGCGTGCAGGAAAGACCCTAAGTGACATGCTGTAGGAAGGGGGCAGACGACGAGAAACAGACATCCCCTCTTCCTCCCGCTTCCATCAAGCGCATGCCCTGTAAGGTAATAACACTACTAGGTCGCCAAGTGCCAACTTTCAGCCTTTCCTCTTCTAAGATGGCTTCTGTGCGTGAGGATGTGTCCAACTTTTCAGATAAGTGACGACTCCAACCATTCTGGGATGACTTCCGCAATGGAAGGCTTAATCAAATTTCCCACTTACTCGGTGCGGGGGAGGGGGTCGTTTATGAGCATTGTGCGTGTGACTAGTCATCATAAAAGATGCCATCTTCTTTTAAGAAGGGTGGATGTGCAGGATATTGTTTGATGGAAGAATTTCTCGTAGTGGAAACATGGGGATCACTGTAACGTGCGTCTTTTTTTCTTCCCGGAGAAGTGCTTTCTTTTGTCATCAATGAGAAAGAATATCGTGATGATTTCGTGATATCTCCGGAAGCTTGTCGTAATAAAACGTGCATATTCTGTATTACGTCTTTTATTTCTTGATGCCTCTTTGGGAAATGCATTGGATATACCGTTTACTTGTATGAATGTTCTTGTCAATCGCTTTTTATCCTTCATTTTTTTTTTTTTTTTCATCGCTTGTTCCCCCTCCCCTTTTTAACTTCGATAAAGAGCTGTCACAGAAGATAAATGATTTGCCGTTAGGAGTTTGATTAAATAAAAACAGATTGAAAGTAAATAATTAAAGACAACAATG
This sequence comes from Trichonephila clavipes, assembly GCA_019973935.1. NCBI lineage: Eukaryota > Metazoa > Arthropoda > Arachnida > Araneae > Nephilidae > Trichonephila > Trichonephila clavipes. The sequence goes on along the minus strand of BMAU01021276.1, from coordinate 375,050 downwards.
AAAACATTTTCAGACACAAGTTATTAAAAATTGGAAAGGTACATGTCCATCATTAACTCTAATTTCAAATTAATTTCTAAACCTCTTCGAGGTTTTATTTTAAAAAAAATTAAGGCTTATAAGAACTCAAAACATGATTTAATGGAGAGTAATTATCAGGAGAGTAAGTTTAAAAAATTGTTTGGATTTCATATAATATTACGCAATCCTATCTAAATACCAGAGGAACTATAAAGGAGGACAATTGAAATGTTGCTTATAGATTTAAAATGATTTACATGTGTTCAAGAAATGAAAGTCTGTCAGATATAATTAACACAAGGGAAAGGATAAAAGCATAACAAAAGATTTTCATAGCACCCACATCATCATTATATCATGGATTGAATAACATTCATGTAGCTTATAAAAGATTTAAGAAGTTTTTAAAAAAGATTTAAGAAACTTTTAAAAAGATTTAAGAAACACATATAAGAATTTTATGAAAGAGATCCAAATGGTTGATAATATTAGTGCTTTACTGTTAAAAAAACGTTGATTTAGCTACAAATCACTTAAGTGTGTTATTTTTCTTTCGATACTATTAGAAACATTTTCGAAATTCCATCATGAATTATTGGTTAAAAAATAAAAATAAAAGAGATACCAAAAGAAAAATGTATGAAAAAAATTTATTTTAAAGAATTTTAAATATTTACGAATCATTATGAAGCAAAAATGAAACAAGTCAAAATATTTTTCGGTCATTTAATTATTTTATATATTAATAGATTCAATATTTTTCAATCACTGTTCATTAAGTTTGCAATAATTTTTTCTGAAAACCAACTATGTAAATTTTTTTGAATATTTTGATAACTTATTTACAAAATTTAACAATCAACTGAAAGCTAAGTAAAATGTAACAAACAATATTTGAGTGTTTTTTCAGAAATTGAAAGAATAGTATTGAAAAAAAGTTTCACATTTTTCCTCTCCTTTATTATGAAATAATAAAGGAGAGAATTCTACGTATTGAATTCTTAATGTTATACGACTCGTATTTCAATGTAAGTATGCTAAATGTTGTAAAGGGTGTTTTTTTGAGAGGTATAGAACTTTAAATTGCAATAAAACAGCGATGTATTATTCTATTGACATGAATTTTTTTTATTCGAAAGATAATCTTGTGGCATTACATTTTAAATATGATTTCTGGCATAGGACTGCCACGGCTGGCTCGGATGTAGTCCAATTTTCGATGACTTTTTCCAACATTTGTGGCCGTATATCGGCAATAACACGGCGAATGTTGTCTTCCAAATGGTCAAGCGTTTGTGGCTTATCCGCATAGACCAATGACTTTACATAGCCCCACAAAAAATAGTCTAGCGGTGTTAAATCACAAGATCTTGGAGGCCAATTCACAGGTCCAAAACGTGAAATTAGGCGGTCACCCAACGTGTTTTTCAATAAATCGATTGTTGCACGAGCTGTGTGACATGTTGCGCCATCTTGTTGGAACCACAGCTCCTGGACATCATGATTGTTCAATTCAGGAATGAAAAAGTTAGTAATCATGGCTCTATACCGATCACCATTGACTGTAACGTTGTGGCCTTCATCGTTTTTGAAGAAGTACGGACTAATGATTCCACCAGCCCATAAAGCGCACCAAACAGTCAGTTTTTCTGGATGTAACGGTGTTTGGACATACACTTGTGGATTAGCTTCACTCCAAATGCGGCAGTTTTGTTTGTTGACGTAGCCATTCAACCAGAAGTGCGCTTCATCGCTAAACAAAATTCGCTTATGAAAATTGACCATTATTTTCGAAATAAAATTGCACAATATGAAAGCGTTGCTCAGGCGTGAGTCTATTCATGATGAATTGCCAAACCAAACTGAGAATAAATCACTTGACAGCTGTTAAATCGGTCGCCATCTTGGAAAGTAATGCCAACTTAAACTTCTATACCTTGAAAAAAACACACTCTATTTCAACATTTTAATAATGGTAAAATTTGAAATATTTCAAATCATAGAGAGTAAATGAGTGCACACACAAAATTGCAAAAGCCGTTATTAACTCAAAAAGCTAGAAAAGTTTTGCACATGATACGCAAATACAATAAAAACATTTATACAAATTTTCATAAAGTTCTTTTTTTCCCTCTGAATCCTCTTTTTTCCTTTGGATAGTTTTAATCATCTCGTATTCTTAATTGCTAAATTTTCTGAGTAGTATGGTAACATTAAAAAACTAATAATTGCTTAAAGAGTTGGTATCATGTAAAAAAGCGTATTTATTTAATTATTTCATAATTTTTTCTAAATTAATTCTTTTAAACTTCTTTCATAATAATATCTCCGTATTTTCAGGATTAGTTAAAGATGAAGATAAAAACAATCTGTTTCTGTATACATTTAAATACTTGTACTTCGTAGAATATTAAAAAAATGTCAACGCTTTCAGGAATATTTATTTTTATTTATTTGCGTCATTTATAGCAATTTGTGCCTCACACATATATAAAAAATATTGCTTATTAATATTTAATTTTTAACATTAAATTAAGTCCTTTTTCATAAGAATTCCTTTTTAAATTTATTGAAATAATTCTCTGTAATGAACAAAATATGCAAGAGTCGTCATCATATGTATTAGAAGACATAATCTGAACGTGAATTTATGTAAATTGGTAGTAAGATTTATTAGATTCTTTTGTATAGTCTTATTTCTTCTTTTCGTAAAAGTTCTCTTTCAATTTAACTCCAAATAGGTTAAAATAATGTTATTAATCAAATATACATATTTAATTTCATTCAATGTTTATTGCAAGCAATTTATAAGTAGTATATTTTTCATTAACTCAATCTTTAACACACTGTTTTTCGAGCTTTGAATAATAAAATTTAATTATTTGAATATAACATTACCTCTTTAAATAAATATGAAGGACTTAAAATATTTAGTTAAAAATGGCTTTCATTAACTTCCAGTTGTTAATAATGAAAGCACTTTTCTCTAGAACACCAGTTCAGAAAATATTTTCTGTTCAGTTAAATTGTTCTCGAAGCCCATTTATAACTTTTGTATGAATGGCAGTTCACAGTAATCATCTGGTAAATCGTAATTGTGTGGCATTTAGTGTTTAATGACTTCCCATAATCTCATGATTAACATACATACATTCGAAATATGTTTCGCAAATAGTCACGCTAGTTAAAATAAATGTTAAGCATTTTTCAACGCATTATTACTGCTTTGCAATTCGGAATTACCTAGAGTAATATTACTCTTTCTAATGATAATTATCTAAAGTAGATTTTGTTACAGAACACTGCTTTGTGATGCATTTCAATTTAGAATTTATTAAAATTCTTATGCATATTTAAATTTTTATGTAGTTTTGTTTTAAGAGAGTTTTAAAAATTATTTGTTCGTACGTTATATTTTTTCCATCTTTTGGTTTTTGATTTTCTACATTCCAAACAGATTGTTCTTTGCTATTTGTTGCTTATTCTAAATTATTAGAGTTATGTTTTTATAACTTGAGGAAATTATCAGTAAAATCATTACATGAATGTAGTTTTTGCAGTTTTTTTATTTAGTTCATTACAAACAAATGACTGAAATAAGAATCTTAATAATGAAACAACACAAATATTGTGACAAATGCTTTTTCTATTAGGGAAATAAATTCCGCATAATGATGCCAAATGCATTTCTTTATTAAATATATTTATTTAAAAGCTTCTTATACTAGATTAAAAATTTCTTAAAGCATAGCGAAATGGTATAATTTTTCTTTTAAACGATTAACGTTTACTATATAATGTAATAAATTCTTATATTATTGTACTAGTTTTTTTACATTTCTTCTGCTTCAAAAATATAAGTGAAATTGGTAATTGAATCACAAAGAGAGCAGCATTTGATGAGTGCTATGGTGATAATAATATCAGAGTTATATAAAAATACAATTAACTACTATAGTGTTAGCTGTTCCTGTTTTGCTGAATTTCACAAACTGAATTATAGTATTTTTATTCAAGATAAGCATAAACTGGAACAGACTGACCACTTGATTAGAACGTCTGCTCATGCACCTCAGGGCCCATGGTCGCGTATACTAAGTTGGGCACAGTAGGCCTTGGCCGCCATGAGCGGTCGGGACACTGAGATAAGTAAAGTTAAATGTACCAGTTACAATACATAACTTCACAGACACACAAGAAAGAAAAGATTAAGATTCGTTGGAGAACGGGATGTTACATATCTCCCAGGATCGGCTATAACATCAGATCGTGGCCCACAAAATTCATCTTGGTAAGGGTAGTTAGATTACGTTTGTCGTTATCCGTAACTGTTGAGTACCATGCAGGTGACTACGATTTTGCTACATTTCTGTCCAAATTATGAGGGAGAACAACCCGAGGTTTCGTTCTGGCAGCTCCCACCCTTTTACCCCTGCCACCAACCTACTGAGAGAACCTTCGGCTCGACGAAGATTTAGAGCCGGGGTAAGCATTAAGTCGATCGCGATCGACTGGTGGACCGTAAAGACATTTGGGATTGACTGCCTGAAGATTTAGCTGTTAGGGATTATATAGGGAAATATTCCAGATTGGTTGAAGTACGCAGAAGAGGTCCCCCTGGGGGCGCGGTAACTCTGCGAGGGGGCGTGAGCATATTGAAAATAAAATGTTTAAAAAATAATTTTTTGGAATGAAGTAAAACAAGATGCTTTCTGACATAATAAAAATACACATTTACACTGACATAATTTATTTTTATCATCTGGTGATTATCAAAAATAAAAGATCCCACTTCAAACGCTCATTAGCCATATACTATAACCAAAAATATTTTGTTTGCTTTGCATCAATATGAGAACGATGAGAATTTTTTTTTTACGTTTCTTTTAACGATATCAAACGATGAGGGCTTTTAACCTAAAATATTACTTTAGCTGACCTTCGAACTTACTGGTTGGTTATTTCCGTCTTTTTTTAGGGAAGTTGTAAATATATATAATATATTTCTGTTTCATCTTCTTTTCATGTGAAAGAGTTTTATGATATATGGATAAGCATGAGTATTCTGAAACATATAATGCATAATGAAAACGTTTTACACAATTATTTTTTAGAACATGCTACACTTTCCCCATGAGCAATTTTGTAGTTTTGATTGCTGTGTTTTACGACTTATTATGGTTTATAAATATAAATAAGCAGAATATTAGAAAAATGGGCATCTGTGATCCCTATTAAAGGAAGTTGAAACTGATCAAGCAATTGAAGAACCTACTGAAATAATGCATATTAATTATATAAATATCAATTAAACGTTTGAGTTGATTTGAGTTTAGCTTAACGTTCCTGTGTTCTTAAGTTATTTTATTTTGAAATTTTCTTTATAAAATAAATATTGAAAGTAGACCTTAATAAAATTATTCACTGACATCAAACTAAAAAAATTTTCTTTTATAGTGAATCGAACTAAAAAGCAAAAAAAAAAAATATTGCTTAAAAAGATATACAAAAATTTAATACTTATCTTGTTAATTTGTACGGTTTATAATTATGATCGTATTGTAGTTTAGATCAAAGTGCTTATTATTCTCGTATCATACCGCAATACGCAGCCGATAAAAAACATTTTTTGAGTTTTGCAGAACTGTAGTACGCAGAACTACTATAAAACAACTAACTAAAAAAATAAATTACTTTGAATAAATAATCAGCATTAATTAATAATAAATTGTATTTTGCTTTAAATAAAAAATTTTTAATTACGTTTCACATACTGTATTATTATATTAAATTAAAAGAATTCAAATCAATTGTAGAAAACATCACCACACACAAAAAATTTTCATGGGGAGGGGGGACCGATGGTTGAAAGCCTACCATTCTCGTATCATACCGCAATACGCAGCCCAAAACATTTTTGGCAGACTGTAGGAACCAGATAAAAATAAATTACTGAATAAATAATCAGCATTAATTAATAATAAAGTATTAATAACAAATAATTACGTTTCACATACTCAAATCAATCGGAAAATATGTGCTCTCCACTGACATTGGAGGACCGCAGCATCCTGAAAAAATTAGAAGTAGCTCGTACCCAGGAAAAGTCTGCCCACCTCTGATTTAGAGTGCCTCCACGCCACACGGATCCTACATGGGTCTGCCTTATTCGGTATTTGAACCCTAGATCTTCGAGACAACTGTCAACGTCACTAACCACTATCAGATCTGGACGCTGAAAGTTAAAAATTCCTCATTCCTTTATACGGAGCTGAAATTTAGACCTTTGACGTTGTAGAACTACTAATGAGTTATTCTGAAATCAAGGTAACGTAAAATCTGGCGTATAGTACCCACTTTTAACACAAAAAAATAGATTAAAATATATGGGTGAGAGTTATATGTCGGGTATGAAAAATAAGTTTCAAAAATAAAAAAAAGAGACAAGGATAAAAAAAATAAGTCTTCTACATAGATCAAATACTGTTTATTTGAGAGAAAGGACATACTTAATGAAATTAAAGGATTCTGATTCTAAAAGTATACTATTTTTTCAAAATTCTGGGATAATACTTCGAATATGTGATATGCGGCTAAAAAACATACCAGCATTATACACGGACACTTCTTATTATTTCGTAAGAAAAGAGAGTGCGCGTTATACGGCGAATATACCTAAAAATTAAAAAATGCCGCTTGAAAGTATGGGTTCGTATTATTCGCCGGGCGTGCTATACGCGCCGAATTTTATGGAAACTCATTTTTCCTGCAATTTGAAAATAATAAAATATAACGAATTTAAATGTTAAGCTTTAATTGTAGCTCACTTGAAGTTAGGCCAAGAATCGAAACTGCCCCAAACAATTACTTACTGCTCTTATAGAATAACTTCCCTTATATACTTAAAAATGGATTCATGAACAATTATTAATATCAAGATTGGAAATCACGAAAGACAATTTTTCCTTTGACCGATGGTAGCGAAAGTTGTCGAAAGATGCTTCCCTTTCATTTCTATTTTATGTGGGTTTTAGTTGTATTATATTATTTTATAATACGTAATGAAATGTTTATATTATTCCTTATAGTGAATTTATGTCTTTAACTGTTTCTGACCTGCTTCTGATAAAAACTAGGATGATTTTTGCGATAAATAGATGTAAAACAGGGAATTTCCAGAAAGTTTTCTAGTACTTACTACTAGAAAACGCAATCTGGTATGCAAGGGGTTAAGTGAGACCCTATTTGGTCAGTAGAAAACGCATTTTCTGTTTTACATGGAAAATTTGTGAACTTTTCTTTGATGCACAACTTTGCCATATTTTTCTGTTGCATACGAAACTTTTCTTGTGCAGCAATTACTTTTATGTGATAAATTTGAAAAAAAAATTCACAAAAGTATTTATAAGATAAATAATAGCCTACTTGATTGGAAATGACGCGAAAAGCTTATTCTCTTACAGTACGCCAAAGAAAATAATTTACTTCCTTGTTTAAAAAAATTCATTTGCCCCGTTTAATACAATGTGTACCATACACATATTTAAAACAATATAATTAGTTGTAATTTACTTGCAAAAGATTTGCTGTTTAGTTTCGAAAAAGTTTTGCATTCTGAAGCACTTTCAGAAACATTGTTAGTCATTGATAACATAAATACAAGCACATAGTTTCGAAGACGATTAGTCTAAAAGCATACATTCTTGATTGGCCTTTAATGATAATTTTTGAAATGACGTTATAAAATAATAGTTATGATTTTTAAGAATGTTCTATTGAAATATAAATTTATAAGGTATTGAAAAATTTCAAACGAAGAAACAAATTCGAACATATATTTCTTACTAGATGCCATTTTGAAAAATGATAGGATACATCTAACATAATATCAGGAATAATTAATTGATTATTTTTTTACAGTCCTAAATTTTTCAAAGTTTTCTTAATATTTGTTTTTATTTGTTAGTTATATTTTGAATTTAAATTATTTTTGATCGTAAAAATAATTAAAGGGAGTAAACTAAATTATATAATTTTAGACGTAGTTCGAAAAATAAAATAAAAACGCAAATAACTTTGATTTTGAAGATTTAATAATAATAAAAAAGTATTATGCACACACACACACACACATTTTTTAAACGGAATAAAGATAGATTTGAGAAAACGCTGGTTTTCATAGATTAATTTTTAAATTGAATTTCACAGTTGCATATATCGTATATTGTGTTCCCATTTTTAGTAACATATGTTTGCTTAAAAATTACAGCCCAAAGTTTTACGCAGATTTTCAGATAAGATATTAAATTTTTTAAGTGAAATTTTGAGAAAATCTTTTTTTTTCGTGGTAAATATTTATTTTTTCTTTTTGATGCATAGTTTAAAACAGTGGTTCTCAAACTTTCAATACTTGCGACCCAATATTCAATCACAATTTTTATCGCGCCACCCTCCCTACAATAACGATATATTGAATTCGATAATACGATACTTTGATGTTAAAGCTACAATACGACTTTAACCTCTTCACCACCGACGTATATAAACGTTTCGCTCAGCCAGTGTGTAAATTGCTCTAGACGTATATATACGTCTTTCCGAAATATGTTCACTACTATCAATAAAATTATTCCGAAAACTTTGGAATGCAATAAAACGACCTTAACATCGTTTGAGAAGGATTTACACATTTCAGAGGATTTTCTTATTTTCCCTTTCTTCCTCTCCCAAATACACATGCGTGCATACGTGCAAAAGGGTGGCATTGGGGAGTGAATCCCGTAACTTTTAATCAGCAGTTAAGGGATTAATTATAAGCCGTACGTGATCCGGATGCATTAATTTTTACATATAATTTTATATATAACTAACCGGTGTGGTCACTGGTAATTATAAAACTTGTTCTTAATTTAGTATTATTAAGATAATTATAAAGTACATTGAGCAGTACTGATACGTTTTTAAGTGCATTTTATCAGTGTAAATGTATTTTTTTTCATAATGACAGAATGTATTGTGTTTGTTTTACTTTAAGAAATTAATAATTTTTTGAAATAATCTTTTGTTTTTGACTTATCAATATGCTCGCGTTCCCTTCTAGGGTTTTCATGCCCCGTAGGGGCCACACCCCACAGTTTGAGAAGCGCTGGTTTAAAAGAAAAACATAATTTAATTAACTCTAAACACACACTATGGATATTATTTTTGAATTCACAAAATAATTCTTTAAATTTTTTTCTCTTTTCGTGGATCTTCTCATTCTTTTTAAATTTGTTTCTACGATAAATAAATGAAACAGGAAACCTAATTATGCAATCCATTTTTTGTTCCTAATATACACTCATAGTGACTTTTTTACTCGCAGCAATTTTCAGTTTATATAAAATTGCTAACAGCGAATATTTTTTTGAAATGTGTGTGTCAAAGCCTCCAAAATAATGATAAAACATTTATATCAAATTTTGAAACACTTCAATAGTAAGTGTTTGAGTTGTTATTTTTTAAATACCTGTCTCTTTTACAAACAATATAGTTTTACAGAAAAAACATTTGTACTTTATTTTTACCTCTATTAAGTATAGTCTAACTTTTAATACGTGTACAATGAAAATCATTTAACACGAAACTAAAGGGATTGCAACATTTTTTCGTGTTAAAGGATATTGCAAAAAAAAAAAAAAAAAAAACACATATAAAAAATTAAGTTTATTAGTGCTTATTTTATTTACATACATAGGTATATCTGCATACATTTAATAAATATCAATGAAACAAAAACATTCAACTTAGAATGCGATAAGAACTTCGAGAAATTTAATACAAAATTTTAAATTTTTTTAAAAACAAAACATTTATTGAGATTTTGGGAAATAGTCTGATATTTTTCTTTGCATTGTTTTTTTAGTATCAAATTATCAAAAAAATTATTCGATATCGTCCATTTTGTTATTCATTTTATAATTGCAATGTGCGTCTAAATACAGGATATTCCTCATTTCAGATGTTTTGAGAACAGGAGCTGCATTATTCACTTTATTTTTATCTTCGGAATCTGCATCAAAGATCTTTTTGAACTTTGAACAAATTTCAAAATTTCTTTGTTTTCCATAATTGGGGCTGTACACATTTATCATCATCATCTACTGCAATCTATTCTTCCAATAATACAATAGGATTAACTGATGTTTTTTGTATTTTGTTCATTTCCAGATGGGAAATCTTTTCGTGTTAAGTTATTTTCGTTAAAGAAAAAAAATACATGAAAATACATAGTAGTTTTTAGACACGACTGTATTATTTAGTTTTAACAGGTATTTCATTGTAAGCGTTTAGCGTTAAACATATTTCACTGTATTATATTTTTTACCAGTGGCAATGCCAAAATAAAAATTAAAAGCATTAAAAACATTTAAAAATTGAAACAGATTATGCAAGATCTGATTTGATGGGACAATGTAGTTTTTTCAAAATTAACTTCATATTAAAGATTTCTATAATGTCGATAACAATCATTTCAAAGCATCTATTTCTGAAATGTATTCTATGAATGGTTATTGAAACGTTCTACCTCTTATACAAAACACTCAACCTCCCAAACATTCTCTGTTGCGTTTTCTAAGGTTTCTATTTATCCATCGTTTTTTACTTAAAATGGGAATCGTTACAAATGCAAAAGAAACACAACGTGCTTTTCCGTCTCTCCCTGGCAGACCTTGTTTAAACAGAATCCCATTGAAAGCAGGAAATAAGTTATTTATTGAGTGGGTGAGGTTTTCTCCAAGACCCTTCTGTCAAGTCGCTTTCTGCACCAATGATTAATAGGTTTTCTCCTTTCGCTGACGTGTATTTCCTTTTGTTTTCACTTTGACTAGCGGGGAAGCAACATTTACAGGCACGTGTTGAACTTCGTTTTGGGATATTCCGGAAAACAATTCACAAAAGAACTTTCTAGGATAATTATGGGTGCAGTTTGTTCTGCTGGGGAATAAAAGAAAAATATTCAAATCACGTTTTCGTGTAGAAAAGAAGTGTTTCTAAATGTATGGTAAGTAATTACGATTTCATTTGCGTTTTTTAAATAGAAGTAATTCGCATTTTTCAGAGTATAGTTGATACCCATTTTTAATTATGTTACTTATAGAACCAAACCCAGGCAAGAAATGAATGGGAATGAAATGTTATTTTTAAAATATTGCAGTTGACAAATTAAACAATTTAGTACACTTGGAATAGCTTTTTTAGCTTTTAATGGATTGGTCATATTGTAGTTAAGATGATTTCTATTACTGTAATTTTATACACAATTTCCTTTGGAAAATTCAGCATAGACATAGGGTCTTTCTTTTATTTAGTCCAAAATTGCTATCAGTAGCTTAAAAAATAATTTGGAGTAATATTGATCTCTGAAAAGTCCAGTAACGCGTGCCAGTTAAACAATTAAACATAATTTTCAAACATTCTTTTTTTATTTTCGATAAATGCATTCTAACAAAGGAAGATAGCAGTCTTACTTTTTAAGTTTTGATAAAAAGTTCACAGATTTAAGTAAATAAGATGTGTTCTTAAAATCTTGATAAATATTGCTATGTTAATATATTAACTCTCTCTTAATGTTATAACTGATTATGAATCAAAATAAAATTTCAAGAAATTCTAGTTTTATTAGTAAGTCTAAGCAAGTAAATATATTTAAAAAGCCTTATTTAAAAAATTATTTATAAACAAAATAATATTTTTAAAATTTGTTTTTAGTGATATTATTCGTATTTTTTTTATTTCTTACGTTTATTAAGGTGCAAACTATGTTTTTTGCCATAGATTTGTCTAGCATATTCTATTCTGCTATCTCATTGCTTTCGTGGAAATAATAATTTTCTTTATCAAGCTATACCGTTTTACTACTCCTATTTGTCATCATTATTTTAAATGTTTTTTTTCTATTTTGCTTTTAGTTTACAAAAATTGTTGATATAAGATTCTTTTATTCTTATACTTTGACAAAGGAACTTCAATAAAAAATTAAGTAAAGCTAAGTTAATACATAAAAGATAATGAAAGGAAATATATATACTTTTGAATACTTTTTTTGATGAGACTAACATTCATTTCATCAATAATTAACTATTATTTATTATCCAACAATGTAAATCAATTAATTGCTTTTCTCTCAAACCCGACACTTAACGTTTATAATTTACCTTCGAAAACTTCCGGAAAACATTAAATGATGCCATCCTTTCTTTTCCTCATTCATTATAAAAATAATTATATCGTAAATTTTAATCAATATTTTTATTTCAAAATTTGATATAATGGGTTTTAAGTAAATTTTAAATTTAATTTACTGTTCTATTCTTGAGATATAATGATAACCTCTTTAAATAAATAAATATATATATGTAAAACATACAATTCGCGAGAAGATACTGGAAACAATTCGTAAATAAAATAGGGTTGTTGAAGCAATTAATTGTGGAAACAAATAGTTACCTGACATTAATGAATGATAATTGTGTAATCTTATTCTCTAGTCAGTATACTACTTCATACTTAAACTTCTCTCTTTAGAGGATGGATTTTTACTTACTGAAGTCATATATTACTATAATTTTTTCTTTTAGTATTTATATAAACATTAGAAAATGATTTGAAGAACGATATTTTTTTTGAATGAAAGTTGAAGAAAAAGGAGGGGAAAAACTCACCAATTTTTTCAAAGTATGTCGTAAATAGATCTGTATTTAAAGATAATAATGTAGGTACTGGTTTTGAAAATTAAACCATTTTTGTTGCTTTTTATTAATATATTTTGAAACTATTGTTTTATTTTTGAAGTTTATTATTAATATTTAACCCTACTGTTTTCATTCAGAGGCACAATGTGTTTAAACTAAAATATTCCTCATAATGTTCTGAAATAATTTGACAATAAAACTTTACTAGTTTTACACGGGAAAAAAACTGGGGTTATTTGAGATATAATTTATATTCTTAAATTAGATTTTATTTTTAACATCATTACTTCCCCTATGTACCAAATATTTTGGTATCACTGAACCAAAAAAAAATATTCTTCTTCTCCAGCTTAATTCAATCGAATTATTTTTCGTTTGAATCGACCTCTGTGCATCTAAAAATCCTTATAATGTAATAAAGTTAATGAACTGTGAACTAATTCTTGATGAAAAGTTTCATTGAATTTGAAATTACATTATAACTTGCTACCAAGCTCAGTATTCCACCTTTTCATTATGAAAACGTGTAAAGTATGTAAAGGCTTGGCACATAGCGCACGATATACTAGAAAGAGGGCTCTGCTGTGGACTGTTTTGGCCGTTGAGTGCGAAGGAGAGAAGAAGGTGGTCTGGAACGTGAAAATGGAGATGCCTGTATGTATGATTGTAAATAGAGATGTAAATATAGTGATATGGTTTGAAGAAAAATAATAAAAACAGTAAATCCGGTAAATAAGTTTAATGTTTAATTCATCTACATGAAGGTACTACAAGTATTTTCCTTTTTATATAATATAAAATACATAATATAAGTGTTTTTTATACAACATAAGTGTACTATATTATTCATATAATGCATAATTTTGTTCGAATCGCACGATTTTAAATTTCAAACATTAATTCTGTTTCTCCAATTTCGTTGAAATTATACTTGAAATAAAAGGAATGTTTTGCCAACTTAAAGATCAACATTGACTGGCAAACACTTCTTCGACATTTCTTAAAAAAATTAAACTTTTTTTTGTAGAATGATTTTAAAGTATTTCCAAAATCCGTTGACTGAGGAAAAAGTCAAATGAATCTAATAGAATTTGCGCAGAAACAATTTGTGATTAAAGAAACTCGTAACGTAGCATAACGCAGAGCAGAGTATAACAATTATAAGACAACGTACCATATAATCTGATGTGTTGAGCTCACTGTCGTAATAACGCGCACTTATGCTTTTAAACAGCAATTTCTAATTTTCAGGTATATTTGCCGTAAAACCCACACCCTATTTTTTACGAAGAAACCTGGAGTGTTCATGCACAATACTTTTATGTTTAAAAGTCATTTATTATTTCAAGCTTTAAAAATATATATATTCGTTCTTTTTACGACACATGCTTTCAAAACGTTTATGTAATAGTGTGAAAAAGTGCAATTAAGGAAAATGATTAGAAAAGCAGAATTGGTTTACTTTTGTGTGTTTGAATTGTTTACGTTTGAAAATTCACAATGTTAATAAAGGAAAAATACGATTTCCTATTTCTTTTGAATTTGTTAGCAATAGTTTTCTGATAACAGCCTGAAATTCGTAAAGGAATAGTTTCCAAATCCAATTTTTAAGGTTCGGAATCCGGCTTTCGTTTTAACTCTAAATGATAAATTCTAAATGATAGATGTAAAAGTGAACGATGTTTACTATTTTCATACAATGTAAAATATTTTAGAGACTCCTCAAAAATACAAAAAAAGTCATAAAAATACATTTCATATTTATTATTTTTTTTGAGACTCTAGTTAGACTCCTTGTGTGCCGACAAGTATAACACAAGGCTTACAAACGTAAGTCAATACTCAAAACAATGGAAGTTACATGTAGAAGGATATAGGAACAAATGGGAACTAAAAGGGGTGGGGGAGAAGTGGATACAAATACAACAAATACAGAATAAAATACAAGATTGTTCACATGCAAACGGAGATAGTCAATAATAAAATTATACAATGAGGAAGGTAAGAAAACATGATCACAAAAACTTTTCAAAATACAAATACATAAAGCATACACACATATATATATACACATATACGTATATATATATATATATATATATATATATATATACATGTATATTCACGTACAGAAAATGTTAACAAACACACAAAATTTAGAATCTAAATAATATATGAAAAAATGCTATTAATGTATGCACAAAACGACGCAAAAGATTATTTTTCTTCAACAAAGGCAGAGAAAGGAAGAGGACACACTATATTGTTCTTTTGTAGGCAATTCATGAGTGTACGTCTTTCCGAAGAGAATTTAGTACAAGCAAGAATCAGATGCTTGGGTTTCTGGATTGTGTCACTGGAGCAAGAATACTGGTCAGTAAGCGACAAATGGAAGCGCTTTAAATAGTCTTTAATGTCATATTTATTGTTTATCGTAAAACTTATATGTTTGAGTTTAAAACAGACACCTTTTCAGGAGTTCTAATACCCTTTGATTGGAAAATGAAAATGTATCTTACAACTTTGAAGTGAGTCTTGTATTTGTATTTGTTATCACGTTATGCATATTATTTCAATGCGGATCCCCAAAAGACCAGTGTAAAATCAGAGACTATGTAGAAGAGGTGGATTTTTCAAAGGAATAACTCTATACGATTGTTCACCAGAGGGTTCTTTTCAAAATATGCTTTTGTTTTACAAGTTAAAAATAGTAAAATGTATATCCTGAATGTAACTCTCCAAACGAAAAGTAGTTTTGGAGGTTTAAGTTTTGTGTATTCATCACAATATCAAAAAAATCCACTTAGTATTTAAAACTTTTCATTGGAGATTTAAACTGATAATTAGACATGTTTTTTATTTATATCATTCAATTGCTTTAATTAGACACATTGCTAAAACTTGTCTTAACTGCATGGTTCTGCGACAAATTCTAAAACAGGAATTCCCATTTTTTGCAGCATATCCCTCAAGCGAAAAATTTCAATCTTCAACAAGAAGAAAAATCTCTTTATTTCACCATCAAAGCGAAACAGACTTACTGCTTTCTATAAGTCAGCTGAGTTTCACGGACTTGATCCTCTTACCCATGTAAAAATATCAAGGCCTTGTTTAAAAGCTCAGAAAACTCTTAGGGTACAGTGGTTCTTTGTCCTCAGTGGTTCTAGACTCTCTGTGGCAACAGAAAAAGGGATCGGGACTTTTTATCACCTGGGGTATTACCATTGGATTCATTTCCTTTCACACTTTGGTGTTCTTTTAGGGGGAAGGATTTGAAAAAAAGGTATAAGTGGAGATGCATGGCTTTTCTTCTGGGGGATTTTAGAGAATGTAGAAGGTGAAGTAGTGAGTAGAGGCTTTATATAAATCAGTATATTTTGAGAAAAGGAAAAGTTTTTGGAAGTTGTTAATGGAAAGAGAAAGTTGATGGTAGGAGTTATGTAAGATAGTTTACATTGTTTAGTATATTTTTTTACAGCTAGAATTTTTTCCCCAGTAGCAAAAGTTGGGGCTTTGCTTGAGATCTGCATAATATAGAAATAATAAAAAATTGTGAATTACACTGTTTAATTTATTTAGTTTTATTCTTTGAAAAAGAAACCCATTTCAAAAGGAATATTTAGCACTTAATTATTAAAATCTTTTACTTTAGATACAAAAATAATCTTTCAAATTTAAATAAGGGACTATTTTACCTATAATTCCATAGATTTTTCTCTATACGATTGCTATTTTTAAGATATACATGCTTCTAAGAGTTTATCCATGACTGGTTCTGTCATGCGCTTTAGTATAGCAATCAAGTTTATAAAACTTTGCATGTTCAAATTTAAAAAACACTATAAGGGCATCTAATATAAATTAGACTATAAATAATAAATTTTCATTTAAAGCAATAATAAAAAATAGAGTAATAGTCCCTACATTCAGTTCAAATAACTGATTTTTGTGGCCTTATCTGTTAAATGCCCCATTTATATTTGACTTAGATAAATAAACAAAATCATCATGTAACAAATAATCGTGTTCTGCCGATGAAGAAAGAAGAAACAAAACACTTAATATATTCGTTCAATGCCGATTTAAGCTTATTAAGGCCATGGGTACAGAAGATCTACAGATCCCCTTGGCACTGGCGGATCGAAATTTGTAACCATAAAATCTGGTTAAATCCAGCTTATCCGTGCCCCTGGGTGGCCGCCCCAAGCATCCAATGGACAAACTTGCACTGTATTTGTGCTTTATATATTGAAAAATTCTTCAGCTTTGTTGATTTAAATTATTAGGTTTCAAATTTTCAGGGAAGGCTTTTTAAAAAGTCACATTAAATTCAATTTTAAAAAATTGTAGTTTCATTAAAATACTTAAAACGCTTTTAATTTGCGTGTAGATAATGAAATGATATTGCTAAAACTTACGTTAATTAGACAACATTTCCAAGCGAAATTATAGTTTATAGAAAACTATTTATTTTAATAACTGAACTGATAAATATTTGATAAATTTTTGTGTAAATTTATTGTGTAAACTTTCAAAGAGATCCATATAACCTTCATTATTAATTTAATTGTGACTGGAGATATGGATTGAATTAAAAAGTGTAAATATAAATTCTAAATGTTTTGTAATATATTGCTACAAACTTATTTTCATAAAGTTAGTTTTCATCTTTTTCATATAAATTACATTAAATTAAAGTGAATAATTTAAAGTTCGTTGTTTGTATGAATAATTTTTCATATTTATTTGTGTACCGTTGTTGAAATTAACATTGAATTCAAAATAGAATATAAAAAAATAACGTATATATTATTTCTTACGTATTTTATATATTTGAATGTAAAATTTAAAAAGAACTATTTCCTAACGTTCTTTTAAGTTCACTATTTTACTGTAAGCTATCAACTAAATAAAAATCATTTATTTTGTGTCAGACCATTGCTACAAAAAACAAACAAATACTTATTAAACTTGTCATAATTTTTAAAGAAAAATTAAATTGATCTTTAAATTTAAGATAACGTGATCAATATTTTAATTGATTTCCACCTCATTTGTAAATACTTTTCTAATAAACTCGAATAGTTTTTTCCCGATATAATGTAACAAACATTATAAATTCTAGGAATGTCAGTATGAAGCGAAATTAGAAAAGTAAAAGCACATTATTTGTGCGTTAAAGCAAACAAAATTCTAGTCTTTTTAATCATTTTATTCTTTATTGAAAATAAATTAACGCAGTCATTTCTTGAAGCAAATTAAAATGAGTAACAATAGTCGTGTCAGATTTCTTTTGAAAGAAAATGATTGTTAAATGAATTTTTAAAAACACTTGATTACTTATTGTAGTTTGTGAATTTGTCTTCCTGCTATTATTTTTGTTCTACGTAATTACTTTCATAAATATTTTCTCATTCTCCTTCATTATTTAAAATGTATACAATGTATTAATATGTCTTGACTGAATACTTGCTCTTTTAATTAAATTCATTTTCACATTAATTTTTAATTTATTCATTGTTTGAGACTTTCTTACAGAAGCAAATAGTGAAAGTTTATTATAAATCTACAATTTTTTTACTTTAAAATGTCGGTTCATGAGATTATGGAAGTTTGATTTTTGAATATTAATTACTAGAAAATTATTCATTTCCTAGAAAAGGAAAATGTTTTCATTCATTTTTGAATAGGTACTATTTACAGATAAAGAGACCAATAGATTGAAATGTTTTATTTCTCTTGGATAACTAAAAAGCTAAAATAGAAACACATGAATATAGATTTAAGTCTCTAAATTATTTATAAAAGTAAAGCTTTCGGCAAAAAAATGTATATTTAAATATTTAGAAAAAGCTAATTTTGTTTCTTTTTAATTTAATTAGGTTTATTAGATGCTATATTGGGCAAAATTAAAAGAATCTCTAAGTTTAGCAATTTTATTTCTTTTATATAAAAGTTTTTAAACATATCGCTAAGTTTGGCGATTTTATCTCTTTTACAAAAATTTTAAAAAAGGATCTTCAAGTTTGGTGATTTTATTTGTCTTACAAAAACTTCGAAGAATGACACCATACGTTTGCAATAAATTCACCACAAAAGTTTTAATAGACACAAGGATTGAATTTGCATTCAATCAAAATTTATAAGTATTTAATGGATTTTAATCAATATCAATAACATTAAGTTTTCTTAAAGAAATTTCTCAGATAGTTTGTCAAAACAGCCGTTATTAAATATTACTACATTTCTTGTTAAAGGAAGAATTTGAAATGATTGCTATTCATTTAAATTTATTCACCTTTATTTTACTATACCCAATGGTAATGGGTAACCAATATTAAATGATGTTAAGAATGTTTTTATGCCAGTTATTCAGATTTTTTTTACTTTGAACGTTTTAGGTGCAAAGTTTCTAAAAGAATCTCGCAGGAACCTATTCAATTATTATAACATTAATTTTGTAAAAAAATAGTTATTAAGAGAAAATTATCACAAAATCCATACGTGGATTTTACTTCTGTTTATCAAAATAATGCATAATTTAATAGAATGAAATAAAGGTTAGTTCATGCATTGGTTTAGTATCAAACAATGATTACTACGTATAACTATAAATGATTATACAAATCCTCAATTTCTAAACAATTCCGTTATTATTAGCAACGCGGATTGTATTCTTCCACGATATCTTAATTCAAACAAGTTAGAAAAATTTCAGTGAAACGCAAATCTATTCACGAATAATTCACTTTGTGAAGGTCCCTTTAGGACCTCACTTTGAGAACGAGAATAATTTTGAGTCAAAGAAGAACCAGTAGCCATTTTTAAAATAAATAAAAATGCTTTCTTTATTTGGTTATCTTTCCCAAATAGAATCAAAGACTTATTAACAAATGTTTCTACTAATATTATGAGGTTTTAAAGGTAATATCCTTTTAATGCAAATTAACTTAATTAATTAATGATCCAATTAATTAATTTATTAAATAACGATCACGCAGAAATTACCACGATAAGAGATCCCTGGAGAATTATATTTAATAATGTTCTTACTGAACATTTAACTTTAATCTCACTCCTAAAACTTTAATGAGACTTTAAACACAAAATAATATTTACCACTCGGAATCTCAATTCTTGAGATTAAATATCTCTAACAAGAAATCTTCAATTTACATCCACTATAACTTTCTGCTTCAATCTCTATCTCCTACTGCTCTAACTTTTACTATTTCGTTTGATTTAAATACTGAATCTAATCTGCATAACAAGGAATCCTGTCCGCTTTTTGGAGTTGATTGGAAATAGGTAGGGAATTAAATTTCCCTAAAAAGGTCGACTCAGAAGGTTAGTGATAAAGTTCCGTACAGATTCGTCACAACTTCATGTATACCAGACTGCGCTTTCTAGCAAACATGCAAATCTCAGATTTCAGGGACACTCACCTTGACGTTATAACGCACATTTCATCTTTCCATTTGATGCTAACTAACGCATACATTCGTTCGTGTTTTGATTTTTAAAGTTTGTATAACTATTTTTGCTGCTTATTTTTACCTTTTCTTGCCAGTATGGCATCTTCGTTGGATTTAAGCGAAAGTGATACTGAATCGGAATACTTGCCAGAAACTGACAATGAATACGACAGTGAATCTGATACTAATTTTTATATTTGTGATGAAGAAGATGAAGTAATGGAAGGGCAATTCAGAAAGGTCCAGAGGGCTACATTCGGCCCGCGGGTCGCAGGTTGAGTACCGCTGGTTTAGAGCTACAAACCGGTCTCCATAGAATCAATCCCCCAGCACACAGCTTTTACATTTTTTTACAAGTACACAAAAATAAAGGACCCCATAATTCTGAACCGTTGTCACGTGACGAAGGCGACATTGTAACGGGTCTATCCACGTTCTTCTTATTAATAGTCCTTTTGGTGAATAAAGGGTCTTAAAGATTATTCTATTAAAACTTTCCTCCGAAGAAGATATGATTGTGCAAATCAAGACGTTTATAAAGATTTAACTTTCGAGTTAGAAAAAAAGGAGATTAGACTATTAAAAGATAGCAGTGATTGATTAATGTGAAGCTAGGTGAGAGGACTTCGTAGTTTACTTGATTAATATTAAAATTGACGATTTGTTCAATTAATGGTTAAGTTAGATTAGGAAGATTTGAATTATAAGATGTATTGCCTGGACGTAAGTGATCCGATTTATTGTTTATTCTTTTAGTATCTTGTCTATTTCGCTATTGCTCCCCTATTTAACAATTGGGGCATTTCTTATCTTGAGTTGTTGAATTTGTATCTTTGTCGAGAATTGTTAATAAATAGAGTTGCATTGACTATGGCTAATCTTCTTTCTAATCCTCTCACATTAATGGATGACTCGGGCTTTCCATTACAACATGAGGACTTTAGCGGGCAAATTTAGTATGCATCAGTTTTTATACATGATGGGTTTACAAATGGGAGGTCCCTTCAACTTAAGTAGAAGAAATGTTTTGGTATTAAAAGCAATTTTTTTCGAGGAATTTCTTACTTTAAAACATTAAAAATATGGCACCCTGCTTTGTTGCAGTGGGAAATATTTGTATCAAAAAGTAGATTAAAAAGGATAATTAATATGAATTTATTTTCCGAGAAATCAACGTAACATGAAATAAATTTTACCAAAGAAAATTAATATTTATTTATAAAAAAAAATATAAATATGTAAAATATGTGCATTTTTTAAAAATAGATTTGTATTAAAAAGTTTATGAAATAAGTAACCATGAGTTGAAAATGCACATAAAAAATAAGGATGTGGGACTACTTTTTGCAATGTGGGAAAAAAATTTAATTAAATTTTGGGAAGGTGGGTGGATTGGGATTTTGGGATAATGAACTTATTCCATTAAATAAAAAGAATCATTTAAAAAATTAAAAATTACGGCAGCATATTTTAATTGAGCTTTCCTTATTAAATAAAAAACCCATTTATAATAAAAAAAAATAAGCTTTAGCTCATATTAGTAATGTGGTTTTTAGATATTATACAGAAGTAATAAAATAAATTTAAGAAATTCTTCTGTTTTTTCCTTGTTCCTTAATTGAAAACTAATCCACAATTAGCAAAAATAATAACGTATTACTTTCATGTGATACAGTTGCATCCTCTTTTCTTGATTGAATTGTAATCAGTGTGATTAACGACACAAATTGATATAGTAGGCCAAGAGTAATGAAACTCAGTATCGTCACTCATTTCGTCTGAATTAAATTAAACTTCAGGCAGTGAATTAAATTTGGTATTTGATTAATTTAGACGAAGTTAAAAGCTTCAAATTAAAGTTAGTTAAAACATTTTATTTCACTTTATTTTTGTGCATAACCTTTTCTTTTAAAAATAGTTTTCATTTATTTTACTTGGCTAATTCAAAATTTTTTTATGTTAATAAAACTAATTATTCAAACACTTCTTACACCAGAAAAATGGCTGAATTCTTATGTGTTAAACACATATATATGCATAGATATAACAGAGTTTTGTTATAAACATATTAATAAATAACAATCATTAGCAAAAATTTACTGAAGAATTTTATCTAAAAGAATTTTCATTTTCGTCTTTGTTCTTTAAATATTTGTACGAAATTATTCATTCATTGTACTGAAATTTATTCAGAATATGACATAACTTAGGTAAAAATATGTCATTTATAGAAGAAATATAATTTCTTGTTAAGAAAAATGAAACAGAACATACTTTTGTGAAGGCCCATATTTTATTTTAACTACTATAAATAAATGATAAAATTTTATTATGGAAGTATTAAGAGGAAATGAAAGTGCTATAAATGTGTAAATATATTTCATCAAGTAATATTTCAAATAATCATTTTGATATAGAGTTTATTTTGTTCATATGTATCCTCATTCATCGATCTATTGTTGAAACTTTGTCCCAAACTCAATTAACTGGACAGATCAAATAAAAAATGAATCTGATATAAATATCTTATATTCCGATCATTTTTGGTTAAATAAATCTATTCTTCATGTATAAAATGGAATCTAAAATTTGTTTTCTATGGTATAAAGTACCTATTAAACTTTTAAATTTACATTGCTGTGTTTTTTTGGACAGCAGTGGAAAAAAATAAGCGATCCTCTGCAAAGATGTTATTTCGAAAATTTGGAAGACAATATTTTTTTTTACCAAACCTACAAATAAGTTAGTTTTTATGCAAATAGTAAATCCATTCAAGTATGAATATATTTAATATTTAAACTTATATTGTCTTCCAAGTCTAAATTTTACCAAGACATTATGTAAGAAAACATTTATCTGCACAAACAATGTTAATATGCTATCTGTAATACTTAATGTGCTTAGATTTTTCCTATTTTTCTCGAAAAAAATCCACATTAACCCTAATAAATCAGTATCAATTTCTTATAAATACAATGAAATGTTTTTAATGCAAAAATAAGTTCATAAAAGCTGCAATACGAATACATTATCGGAGCACCTACAAAGATTAATATAACTCTTTTTTGCGTTCTATTACATTCCTAATAACGGAACACAAATAAATTTACTACCAATCTAAAAATCTACTCTTCACTATATTTTAGGTTTACTGTATCCAACTCCGATAAATTTTTCTACACGAATGGTAAAATCATGGAGTACTAAGACCCTTTTTCTGGTCTTTTTTCCCCTGTCTCACCTCTTCGAAATCTCGGTAATACTCTGATGGAAAGTTAAGGAGCAAGAGCGGAGATTGAGAAGAAAATAAGCAGAGTCTAAAAGAGAAAAAGGGAAAGATCATTTTCTTCTTCAAAAGAAACACACAAGGATAAAGAAAGAAAGATGGGGGGTTGGGGAGGGATCTAGACTTCTGCTTTGGCGTAATCACACATTTCCGTTTACTTCAAATTCGGGATCGAGAGAGGATCAAAAGATATGAAGTGATTCTTTTCTTTTCTTGTCAACGTTTCCAAAAAAATTCGCGCGTTGATCCTAAGAGGAGGGAAAACATGTGTTCAAGAAGATTTGGTGAATTTGTTCGTTCTGTGTCTTTCGGAAAATTTATTTTTTAAGAAAGGGAGAGAAGGTGTAATAAAAAAGTCGATTACTGGTTTTGCCATTTTTAATCTGAAAAAGAAAGTCAGCTGCAATTCATTGGCTTCAATTCAGAGTTTTCTTAATGATTCCTTTCAAGAATAAAAATGGAAATTATTTTTAGTTTTTGTAAGTTTAACTTATAAAAATTAGAATAAAATTTTTCTAATAAAAAAAGACTAACTTAATATTAGTTTAAAGCGCTTTTAGCACTAACTTAAAAATGGCTTGTAATCATAAATTGAGAATAATATATGTTAACACATTGAGTCTAATTTTTTAAATTAATGAACTGAACTCACATATTGAGAAAAAAAAAAAGAAAGTATACTTTAAGGAACACGTTCGGAGTACTTTTTGACAAAATAACATATTTAAACATTACAAATGGTTTTCTAGGACCTAATAGCAATAAATTCTAATATTTAACCAACAATATTTAAAATAATTTGCCTAAATTTAACAAAAATCAAAATTGTAAGTGAAATTTTAGCAATATTTTTGTAAAACTTCAAAGCCATTAGATAAAAAGTAATAAACTTATATCAGTAAAAGTATTACCCAAACAAATTAAATACATTTACCTAGAGAATGTACTAAAATTTTAATGTTTTAATAAAATTTGAAAACTTTAGAGCTTATTGAGTAAACATTATAAGAAAAGTCACATTCTTAATGAGACCATTATTTAAATAACAGACCTTAACTCAAAAAGTATTCATACAATAAGAAATATATTAGCACATTCTCTAGAAAATAGCATAAATATCAGGTTGACAAAGTTTTATAGAAGTACATTTGTAATCTTTTGAGTTATTAGACTCGCCATGATAGATTTCGAACAATTTAAATGCCCACTTCTGGTAGATCAAAGACCCACTTCCGGTTTTTCTAACTTTATAAAATTGATTGTAGCTTGGCCTCTAGACAGAGTAAAATCAAAACAAAGTATGTTTTTTAAAGTCAAAAGATAGCCCTATTCAATAAAATAAAAAACAAAAGTACCTGTCTTGACTGAATTTGGTCATTTTCAACGTGTTCGTATACCTTAATACCGTAAATCCTTTTAGGAGAAAACTACATGTTTTGCAAAGCTCTTACACTTTTATTTGTATAATGTTTTGGATGTATTTTTAAATCGGTTTAGTTTACCATCTTTATCCGATTTTAACCGTTACTAAAATAAGTTAATAAAAGGCAATGTAAGTTGCGATTTAAACCAACAAAATATCTTTTAAAATTGTTTAATGGATTGAAAAAGGAGGCATAGCGAGACCAAAAAATTACGGTTTAACATTAAAGTTAGATTAAAAAAGGTAAGAGATTTGCTGCTCTTTTACACCACATCAGCTAGTGACAGGAAAGCTGGTGACAGGAAATAAACTGTTGAAGAAGAAAAAGATCCAATCTATCTCCTTCAATGTCTATTGATAGTCAGACTTCTTTCCTCGTGATACTATAAGCAATGCCACAGATGGATTAGATAATACAACATATTGAGGAAAAAATTACTCTTTAATTAATATTTAATTCTAATATTTTTATAAATATTTTGAATTTAATAAACAGTTTTTTATACTTAATTCTTTCAATAAATATTCGAATTACGAATTATCGATAATAGCATTGTCATTTAATGCTCCTATATACACAATCTATATGTATGTATATATTATATTTATATTTCTATAAAAATCATACTCGTATTTCTATCTACATACGTCATATTCGTTTCTTCATATTATTTTATATTTATTTGCGGGGATAAACGATATCACAGATAGTTTAACGCTAGTATAAACGTATTAAGTTTTAAAATACTCAAACCATACCAAAATCCAATGGAAACATATGAAAGACATACAATTTAACACTGAAACCAACTCATGTATTTAATTAATACACCGATGCATAACTGAAGGGAAAAATTATATATACGAGTATAAGTATATATAGACAAATAATTTAGCATTCTATCATTAACATTTTTTAAATCTGACACGTGACATAATTTTGAACGACTGACATAATTTTGTTAATTTACATTAGGTTCTCAAAATCGTTAAAACAACCTCGTATTTCACAAAAAATGTAAGCACCGATTAAATTATACAGTTATTTTTAATTACTGAATTGCATAACAGTCAAACAAAACAAACGCAAATGATATCAAATGGTTTTCAAACATGGACACGTTTTAAATAAAATTTAATATATTAATGTGGTTATTTTTAGTATCGCTTACAATTAAAAGCAACACAAAAGAAAACTCAATACTAATGAAATATGCATTGTAATGTTTGAAATTATTGAATTTCGAAATTTCTTTTGAAGAATAATGAAGGGGAAAGAAAGAAATTTCAGGGATTATTTTCTGTAGCAGAGGGAATATATTTTTTCTCTATTTCAATTATATTAGGCTGATTTAAATTTTAGGTTATTGCATGCTAATTAGGGGAAAGATCACTCAATAAAACGATTGAAAGCAGTGTGAATTCAGTATCTACCCTATTAACTATTAATTTATTCTTCGAAAAACAATATCTTTAGATATTTTTTTTTACTGGGTACTTAATTTTAGCTAAAAGAGTTTTAAATCAATTATTTAAGAATCAATCAATTATTCGGAAAGCTTTTTAGTCTTAAGTTTGCTTGTGTGTTACTGAACAATAATTTTTTTATTGTGTTTATTCAAAACTCTCGTTATCTTAATTATTTCAGTCTCATTATCATTTCTAACACTAGAATTATTGAACGAATCATACAAAAGGTTGAAGATTTCTTTCTTAGCAATTATTTCAACTGCAAAGATGTTTCCCTAAAACTTCTATTGATTTCCATTAGAAAAATAGTGGAAATGTCAGCATAAAAATAAAGCACTGAAGAAGTAAATAAAAAAGGTTTTCTTCGTTTGTTACAAGTAAAGGCAAAATTAAATGATTGTTGAATTTATAAATTGTCACGTTCCTATATTGAATTTTACAAATCTGTGTGCATTTTTATAAACATTTTTACTTATTTAATTGATTCATGCATATTGAACATTTAATTCTTGATTATATTTTCAAGAGAAAAAAAGAGAATCTATTGTATTTAAAATAAAGCAGACTTTAAATTTTTTTTGATACACGTAATATTTTAACTTAACAGATCTTATCATTTGAGATACATATATGATTTAGTTATTTTTAGAAATAAAATAAATTATATTCCGAACTTAAGTTTTTATCCTCAGTACTTGAAATTAGTTGGAACCAATTCTGATATATATAAAGCAGACTTATCGACATACAATTATATATTAATAATTATTATTTAAAAACTAATATTTATGAAAAAATAGACTTTACTTTTAATAATGATAGAGTACTTTACTTTACTAGCAATCTTCATACATCTATTTGTAGAAATATAGTTCTTAACCATGTAAAGAGAAATAATGATCGAGTTTCAGATAAATCAGAAATTTAGTGTTATATTAAAAAATTTATGAATATTGCTTACAATGTGAATATCCTAATAGCTTTCTATTTATTCACATACATTTATATAAATAAGAGAATTAGTTCATAGGTGGAGAACCGTTTTACCATTAGAGGCCACATGTAAATTAAGTAGGCTCCATGTAAATTAAGCCAGCCACATGTAATTAAAGAAGGCTGTATAGGTTTATGAACCTATAAAGGCGACTTTTTATTATTTTTATGTAGTTTTAACAATTGGGTGCGTTATATAGAAATATTATTAAAAAATTTCTTATTTACATATTTATTATTTGACATAAAAAGTTGCAATATAAAATACTTTTGTATGCACATAACGGTAAAGTTTTGTTATAACATTTACACTTAATTATTATTTTTCTTTTATAAAATTATTAAATTCATAGATACCGCTGCAATTTTTTGTATTTTACTGTTGGTATATTTATTTTTGTAAGTATATGTATATATATTTCCAGACTTTTAAAATGTAATAAACTACATATTTAAATACTACTTTAAATAAAAAATTACAAAGTAAAAGTATTTTTTGTTAATTTTAACATTATAAAGAAACACAATAGAAAAATAAGAGCATTAAATTATAAATAACTGACGTAGCAACAATTCCTTTCATAGATTTAAAATCCGATGGAAAATACATACATGCATTCATGTAGCTTTTTATTTAACTCAATTTATTTGAAATATACTATAATATATATAATTAAATATTAATTTATATATATATATATATATATATATATAAAGTTAAAACGTTTTAATATTTTTTTATTACATTTCAATAAAAATATTAAAAGTATTGCCAGATAATATAATTATGAATGAATAAAATTTTCAGTTTCTTAATGACTGTAATGAATTTTAAATTCTTGAGGGTATACAAACATTTTAGTGAGCATTAATCTATTTTGTATACATATTTGTGTGTGGAAGTTTCTTTTCGACTTTTCTTCTGTGATTCGTGAAATCCCTCGGTATGCCACTTGGAACCCCCCGGTTCCGTGGAACACAGTTTGAAGAACCTTCATTTAATCCAATCCCTTTACAAATAATGTGGAAATGGATTAAAATTCCTCCAAAAGTATTCACGATTGGGATTTATTCATTTACCATTTTATAGTATGTCAGAAATTTAATCATTCATGTCATAAAATATAAATAAGTATCCCCAAAGAAACTAAATTATGTGTAAAGCTGGGCTCATAAATTATCCACTGAAAAGTTCCATTTAATCCCTATTTTATCTTTTCCCACTTAATCACGTACACAAATTTAGCACCGACTGCGTCAAAAGAAAAAAAATTGCTTTGTTCCAGAAAGAAAAATTCTGACACGTATGCCAGCGGCTGTCTCTGATTATAGGACGAAGAGGAAACATGGTGCCTTCTATCATCCAATCTTATCGTGGACCAATCTAAAATTATTACGGCGCACTTAAAAAAAAAGCCGATAAATTGCCAGAAAAGGGCTGAAAAAGAAAAACTAAGAGAGAAGGTTCTATCTTTTTCGCTTGTGACTTTTACCTCTTCTCGAATCTTGCGGATCATTATTTTTGTATTTTTCAAAATTCGATATTTTATGTTAGAAGTTGGTCTGATCCGATAAAATAACTTTGAACTTGGGCAAGATAAAAAAATGAAAAAAAAGTGAGTTTTAGAAACAATAAAGGGGAAAAAATAGCTTTCATTTATTCTCTAGGATTTCTTTTATTTTGATTTTCGTAAGTGTGTTTCAAACTTTAACCCGGTGACATGTTAAGTTTAAATATTATCTCATACTGACTTTTTAATAATAAGATTAATTTTTTTAATCAACGAATGCATAGATGCTAAAATATGACTAAGAAATGGATTAAAAAGCCATTATTTAATACAATACAGGGAAAACTTAATAATCTTTAAGATTAAGAAGCATTTGAGAAGATTTAAGGTAAACCCACTTAATAAATACATTTTAGTGATTGATTCAGATTAATTTCATACTAGAACAAAATGAAGATCTTTTAATGCAGAATTTTTAACTTTGAACCTTTTTATTAAATATGAGGACCTGAACTGTAAATTCCGACAATGTAGCCGCAGTTACCTCAATGTAACCGAGGTAGCAGAGTGTTCATGGTCACGAACTTGACATCTATCGCCACTAAGGACTAGCCGTGTAGAGCAGGGGTGGGTGGACTTTTCCAGCGTACGGGCTGCTTCGGCTGTTTTTAAGGTGATGCAGTTCACCCAGTGGCGTAGGTGTGGCCATTCTGTATTAAAATTGTATATTTTCTTTTCTTAACACTTGTTTTCGACATTGTACCCCTCTTTTTAAAATATGACGAATTACTAATTTTACTACCAAAATACAAGTAACAAAAAAAATCTATGAGCGATTGCTAGGCTGTGAACCGTGAACGTATTCAATGCAGCGAGCAGAGAACATACGTGAACCGATGAATCTGAAACCGACATATGTACTTACATTTGTTCGCTGCCGATTCCCATTCTATTGCGGGGCATGACATCACAACTCTAGAACACAATCCCGTGGAAGCATGGTATGTGGGAAAATGTCTCAATGGCTAATCCCGAGCTGTCGCGGGAAGAGCCGATCATTAACATTTATTTTCCCCTTCACTCGGTGGGTGGAAAAAATTTATTTCTACGGCAGGCATTGCAGTAATCACTTTTTTGCCCTACAGCGGCAGTGAACTTATAAACTTCATCTCTCGCTTTCAATGGCACACACAGTCGCATCGATTGTGAAAAGTCGATTCTCCAGTTTAGCTGATGTCGGTGTTGCATAACTATGTTTCTTTTAGTGTGTGCGTCTTAGGTCTTATTATCAACACAAAATATCTTGGTGGTCCACTGGTCGATCGCGACCGCCTTAATGCCTTTCCCTGGTGTAAAGGGACTAATGCACGCTAAATTTGTCGAGGCTCAAAGTCCTCCCGCTTTTCATGGTGAGAAAGTTTGACAGATAAATTCTTAGAACCATAGGTCTCTGTAGAGTAAGAAGTAAGAAACGATCTAGATTTTTTTTTCTGTTATGTTTTTTATTCCACGTCACACAAAAACTTTGTGGTCTAATATAATTTAACTCACAATACGTTTCATTATAAATCACAGAGAATATTTCATGGAATTAGGCTTCGATCTGCATTTCGATTTGACTGTTGTCGAGCACATCTCCGGGATCTTGTCTTGTAGGTTAAGTATACTTTTCTAACTATAACACATTGTACAATCACAGCCTAAATATATGAAATAAAACGTGATTATAAATAGACTACTAAATGAAAAGTAATAGTCATGCATGAGAGAGAACGGACTGTTCTATACTCAAGCACAGAGAAGACTTTCAGTTAACGGGGTTCAAAAGGAATAATATTCGGAATTTTTAATGTTCTTAGAATGATAACATCTGAACTGAAGTTAACTTGCATAATATAATACATGTTTTATAAATATATATTCTTATTTAAAAAATTAATATTATCTTTAAAGAACACATTTTTAATGAAAACAATATTCGCGTTTTATAAATAAACTCATAAAATAATATATTTTGTTAATATTCATATGATATAAAAAGAAAACTAATTTTTAGAGAAACTTGCTTTTGAGAAAAACAACGCAACCATTATATAAGTATTCATTCTAAAATTTATTTATTTCTTAAAAATAAATTCGAGAAAAGAAAAAGTACAACTGAATTATAAATATTTTTGTTTAAGAATAAAATGTTTATTTTATAAGAGAATTTTATTTTTTTAAAAATTAATTTAGTTCTTAAAAATGCTTTACTTATTCACGGTATATTGTATTCTTCGGGTATCGACTTTCGTGGATGAAGACGTTTGTGATGAATTTTTTTCAAATTCTAACTCTACGAAATCCTTAGGACTGGACTTAACTCTGGAAATCCAGACTTCCAAGCGTAAAATAAAACTTAATTCAGGATTCCTAAAATGATATGTAATTAGGATAAAATAATGTACACTTTCCTAGCTAGGATGTTGTCATCATTATTTAAAAATAGTACGAATAACTAAGGTACAGACCATTTGTGGGTCCAGATTGACATGAACTCAAATAAAATACTTTAAATCTAATCTCATTTTCTGAGAGTAAATCGTAAGACAAAGAAAAATTTATTACATTACTTTTTGAATATTTCACTTTAATTTTACAGTCGACATCTCGCAATGTTGACTATTTCTTCATTTCCAGTAACTTTTTATTAATATATAAAGTAACTGAAAAAAAACTTTGTTTTCTGAGTGCTTTCTTGTTCTTTAAGGAAACACTGAATTTTATTTAAACCATTGAATATAATCTTAAATACAAGTAACATTAGATAAAGAATACTTTCTCTCTCTCTCTCAACTTCATTTTTACTTATTGAAAACTATTTTATGATTTCACAAATTTCTTTGAAACTGCAATATCTATATTACAAAAAAAATTAGAAAATTGATTAAAAGATCTATAACATTAAAACTAAGTATACTATTCTATTATTTATCTTTATTTTAAAATTTAGCAACCAATAGTTTTTAGGGAAGAAATGGCATTGAGAAAAAGGAAGAAGAAATAAGAAGGGATGCAAAAGCGCGCTTTCCATGGGTTGCTTTACGTTATAACCACAAGAATATAGTCTTAAATTCTTTTAAAACTTTTTTTTATATATAAAAGATGTAAGATTATTCCAAAAATTAATATGGCATTTTTTAAAAAACATACTAGTGAGACTATGTTCCACATTTGGATTTTTTGAAAAACTTCCAATTTATTGAATTATTTTGCTTCTGGCTACTTTTTATTTTTCAAAATATGTTAATTTCAAAGTTAGGTGATGTGAACTTTTATTATAAATAAAGCTTTTGAGAAACTCGATTTCATCTTCAAGACTGCACATACCTGTTTTGGATACTTTGGTATTGCTTTCAAAATGATCTTTTTTGTTGAAAAATACAACATTTTTTATTAAATTTCTTAAGTTATCTTCTTTTGCATTTCTCCTAAAAATTCACATGAAATAATTTTAACTCGGGGACTTAAAGAATGCTAAAGGTTCATAATTTCAATTCTTATTTATTGTTGAAAACTTAAAATTTTATCCGAAAATTGTAACTTAACTATTATCTTAAAGCCAGCAAGTATATATGAAAAAAAAATTTCACTCCTTTCCAAACAAATTGAAAAATATTTAAATTTAAGTAGATTGAAATTTTTAATTGAATAATGAAGATATGTATTTATTTTACTTGTATTTTGCCAAAATCTTAAGCCAGATATTGCTGAATTAATACGATGCTACGAATTACTTTAAATTAATTATTTACTTATTATCCTTATTTACAATATTTAATGAATATAATTTTCATGCTTTTTTGTTTCCTCCTAGAAATTACAGATGAATTTCTTTTGTAGTTCTAGAAAATTCATAAGAATTTCGATTTTAATATATCCGACTACAAAATAAAATAATGATTTTTAAAAATGACAATTTTTTAATGATTTTATTTTACCGGCCATTTAATTAGCTTTGTAAAAATACCAAAAATTTTATTTTCCATTCACTGGAAAGAAAACAAGTGTTTTATTAAAATCAGATGCCATAACTTTACATAAGATGTCAAACTTTAAAATGCGTTTTACTCGAAATATGAATATTTCGAAAAGCTCAAATGGGGACAGTGATTGCTTAAAAAGTTTTTAATATAATTTGCTGAAATTTTTTGTGTATGTTATGTATAACAATAGAAGTGTTTTAACCTTCAGATTTATCAATCACTGTTTTATTACAAAATTTACAGTTCTTTATGGGAATATAATCTCTGTTTTTTTAAGCAATTTCATATAATAACTGCTCTAGTTTTTGTGAAAATTAAAATATCTCTTATCTTTAAAATCATTTCAAAAAGGAATGGCAAAGTAATACATTAAAATTGAAAAATAGAAAATTGGTTCATTTACTATTTGTACATAGCGCCCCTCCCGTTTACGTAATTTTTTGTTAATTTTTACCCGTTTTTTCCAATTTAGAGTAATAATTAATTTTTTTCTTCTTAATTTTAGCCTTTTTTTCTTAAAATGTACTAAATAAATCTAAAAATCACAAAAAATCTCCATATCTCCATTTTTTTAAAAAAAATTGTCGCAAATAGCCGGATACGTTAAATTAACTGAGCATGCATCATTAACACAATTGAACATCTTATCTTTTTATATTTTCAACTACCTTTTCGTCATATATTTTCTATTATATATTTTATCTGGTTGCAGGCTCTCCGATAAAATTGATGTAAGCTTCAATAAATTTCGACGTTAGAATGTTAGGACGGAGAAGGTCGAAATTATCATACGCAGCTCTCTCTATCTCTTATCCATATTAGAAAGTAGTTTAAGGCTCCTCTTTACTTTAACTTAAAATATACTTAATATTAATCGACTTAACTATGCAACATTTAATAAAAGATTGGAAAATATTTCCTGCATAGTCATTACACTGTTAAGGAAACATGAAAGGTTAATGTTTGAAAGCCTAATATTAGATTTAAGATAATATGTTCATGTGTTACATATTGGCAAATAATTTTAGGTGGATTTACATACATTTTCAAAGGACGAGACATACCTCTAATTTATTTACATTAATCCTAAAATAAGTTCCAATGAACAAATGATGTACATCTTTGGTCCACAGCATTTTTCTAAAAAAAACCACCAATTAAGAATAATAAGAACCATTCCAGCACATTTTTGAAAATTTTAAATAAATTATTGATTTAATTTTTGTTACGATTTAAGTTAAACAAATTATTTAAAAAAACAAATTCTTTCCTCGATCATTTTAACAATGCATGAAAAATATAAAAAAGAAATCAAGAAGATTTATTTACAAAATAATACACCCATTATTTTTTTGTAAAAAGGAAAGTATAATAATTTCTAAAAAATATTTGATAAACATCTTGATAATAATATTCACGCTATCATGTGTGTGCTTCAATGATATTCACAAACTGTTTGGTCTCAGTAAAACAAAGATTTTAGTTGTTTCATTTCGAAACAAACTACAGATTTTCTTTTGTGCTATAATTACATAATTTCTCAACAGGTCAATGGACCATGTTGTATTATGCTTGCAAATAGACAGCAAACAGAAACTTTAAATGAATATGATGTTTAAACAAAGTACAATCGCTAAGTGACTAGTGTTGTTGCAATAGTGACTCTGACTGCAATAGGATTCCACGTTGTTTGTAAAGCACGAAATGTTGATGATTCTTCAGATTGTAGCTTCACGCATGATTTAATTGAAAAACAAATTTATTTACATAAATAAGATGAAGTTGAGATTTCCTGTTAAGATTACACGCGAAGTTAATTTCTTATTAAAATATGTTCCTTTATAATTGGCCTACAGAAGAGAAAGACTATCCTATAGCAGGGTCGGCAACTTTTTAGCTGTGGTCAAAAATCAATCTACAAATTCGATTCAGGGTGCCAGACTATAAGAAACACTTGAAATAATTCGATTTCCTCAATAATGCATACAAAATTAGGAAACAGAGGTAAAATACGCAGATATACAGCTTTATTATATATTAATTTTGCATCATTTAAAGGTATTTATTAAAAATAAACAACGCTATCTTCAAAATAATTTAAAATGAAACTGTACATATATTATGTGTGTGTTATGTTTCTTTTCAACATATTTATTAAAATAAGAAATAAATAACATAAAAAATAGTTAATAAAATAATAAATAAATAACATAAAAATAGTTAATAAAATAATAAATAAATAACAAAAAAATAGTTAATAAAATAATAAATAAATAAAAAAAGTGTTCTTCAAAAGAGTCAATTTAAAAAAAATTATTTTTGCAAATATGTGTGCGGCGCTTACTCTACTTCATTCGCAATATAAAGGTATAATTTGGGACTTTCAATTTGACATGATTCTGAACAATCCCTTGTAAAGCAATTTCTTTATGAATTCAACATATTTTTTTATATGAGAACAGATTTGTTCACATATATATGTAGAACCAAAAGCGGAAAGCAGAGTACATGCTACTTTCTTCAATCACATCTCCCCAACAATGAAATAGCTGTCCAGTTATTGTTAGAGTTATCATCCGATTTTCTCGCAATTCGGTAGATGTTACTTTCTATAATTGTGAGGATATTACTTCAATAAGCTCCATTTCAAAATTATCAGGTTTACTCAAAAATTGACTAACTTGTAGAGAATTTCCTCTGAGACCAACATGGCAAGTTTGGCACACTTTCTATTGGTTGTCGTCCCCTGTCCTACAGCATATGTCGAAACATTATTTCTGTATTATATCATTTTCCTTTTTAATTGCCCCATTTATTTAATCAGCAGTTTTAGGGCATTAAGTGGCTATGGGCAACTCTCATCTTAATTTCTCTTGCTAGAATTTAGTATAACATAATTTGAAATGTGCACCGAAGGATCCAGACTTATTGTGGCTGGTTGAGGCCATGTATATTGTACAATTTTAAATTTGGGATGTTTTACGATACATTACTGTTTACTCAAACCGTATAAGGGCTCAAATTTAATACAAATTTTCTCAATTTTAATTATTTTCAAATATGGGCTTGGATTAATCATTTCTTTAATCTACTGTTTTGAGGTAAAATATTCAAGGTTCACTTTTTTTTTCGTTTAAGTAACTCAAAAAATTACAGGAATCGAAAGTTAGGTTAATTCCAAGACAAACTAAGGGATAAATAGTTATTTTTATTGCCATAACTATACTACATACTCTCATCTCGAGATAAGTAGGTCCTAATTTGCAGGCAACAGTAATAAAATGAATAGAAATGAAGAATAAATGCAAGCAGCGATTAATTTCATTCTTATTGAATCCAGATTCATCGCATCCAAATTTAAATTAATATTAAGTATTAAGATATCCGACTACGTTTGGAACCATGATTTGCAAAAGCGCATAAATGGATAATTTTCATGATATTTAGTGTTACTTAGGTTATAATACATGCATAAATTTGTTTTAAGGACATTTTGACAAAAAAAAATTATTTAAATATAATATTTTGGCAAAAAATTAACTTAGAATAATCTTTTTTCCAAATGTTCTCCTTTTGTGAAAAATACTTCTAATATAATAATATTTTGCATGTTTATAGCTCAGACCTCTGTACAGAGGCTCAACTAGAATTTTTAAAAAATATAACTTAGAAGTGGGTTTATCCATGTTTTACAACAACAGAGGTGAGAAATTTTAAGAAAAAACGCAGATAATTATTTCAATTGGTTGCAACTCTAAAAATAATGTGAATTCTTTTAAAAATAGTTCAGACTCTCTGGAGAAGTTTTTACTTTTATATAAGCAAAATATTATTATTTTAGAAGCATTTTTTATAAAAGAAGAACATTTTGACAAAAATTTATTCTAAGTTAATTTTTTGTCAAAATATTGTATTTAAATAAATTTTTTTTGTCAAAATTTCCTTAAAATAATTTTATACATGTATTCTAATCAAAGTGACACTAAATATCAAGAAAAGTATCCATTTATACACTTTTTTAAAATCACGGTTCTGAACGTAGTCGGATACCTTAAGTTAGTCGGCACCCCTTATACCGACAATGTTAAATTGAGCCATTTTAGGAACTTGTTTCTCAGAAATTATTAAATATAAAATCTTCAAATTTTGTCTGTATAATAATTAGACTTTTTTATTTAAATAATTGTAAAATGTTTCAAATATATTGTTTACTTTTTTCAAAAAAAATCATCGTAAAAGTATCGCTTTGAAATTTGTGAAAATTGTCATTTTTTTACGATAACTGCTTCTGAGCAAAATATTTTGGGAAAATCTCCAAGAAAGTAGCCCTATTATATATAGTTACATATTATTTATGTGCAGTAAAAATTGCAAATATATTAATTTTTTTATATTCTTTGAAAAAAGTACACGTAGTTTGAAAACAATCATTCTGAGATAATTGCATTTTAAGTGTAAAAAGGCACTTAATTACAAAAATAATGAATTACAACATGTATTTGCCCTAGTTTATTAAACATTAGTATCTTCTTAATTTTTTAAACATAAAATAGGAAAGAAAAAAGCCTTAAAATGTTCAGAAAATACGTATATAGTAATTTTCAGTTTTTTGTTCAACGAGATCTTTTTAGCATTTTGCATCAATTTTCACAAATGATGTAACAATCTGTGAAGAATTTTTAGCTTCAATGCATTACAAATGTCAAATTTGACCTTATAACATCATAAATATAATTTAAAAATGTATCGATATGTAAAAGTCATGATTTGGGAATAAGTGATTTTAAGACATTAGAAAAATTGAATTATGGATTTGTACGTTTCAATGCAAACACAATTTCTAAAAGTTTCAAAATTCAAAATTTTCTCTAAACTGTACAAAAGATTTTAAAAAAAGTCAAAAATAAAACTGTTATGTTTTTAAATATGAAGTTTGTGTATTTTTATGCATGTAACAAGCTTCTCGCAACGACAAAAAGCATTACACATCTGAGTTGTTAGTTACGTATTATTGAAAAACTTTTGAATAATAAGCTTAAAAACTTGTCTGAACAATACATAAACATTAATCTTCGCAATTATGTGAAATATTTAAAATAAATTTAGTTTTCTCAAAAACATGTAACATAAAAATTTCACTAAGAATTTTTTAAAAAGTTGACATTTTTTGGCACGATATATGGACTCCAGTAAAATATTTTGTGAAAATCCCCCCAAAATTCAGATGAATATATATACTGGTGTGCAAAAATTAAGGACGAGACGGTTTTTTCAATATAACTTTGTACAAAAGCTTTCCAAATCAACACATTTAATACCGTAAGATCCACAATATGTAAGGACATGTGTAATGTAAGCAACACTTACTAAAAGAGAAATCAGAGGGATAAAAAGAAGCTTGATTGAAAAAGTAGCATGGAGCGCAATGCGACTGAAGGCCGAAACATCCCTGTGATGGGTGTTCAGCAAGAAAGATCCGGTCTTTAGTAGGGGATATGATCTCCCCTGACTGCTAAGCAGGTTTCACAGCGTCTGCCCATGCTGAGAATGAGGGTGTCAATGAGTTGTTGAGGCATTGCTGCCCATTCGTCTTGCAGCGCCAATCGAAGCTCCCGAATCGTTACTGGTGGTAAGGTACGAGCTGCTAAGCGTCTGCCTAGAAAATCCCATACATGCTCGATGGGAATGAGATCCGGAGATCGTGCCGACCAATCCATACGTTCAATATCCTCACTCTCTAAGAGCTGTTCGGCAGCTACTGTGCGATGACATGGTGCATTGTCGTCCATGAAAAGGAACTGCAGACCCATAGCGCCTCTAAAAAGACGCACATATGCAAGAAGAATCTCGTTACAATAACGGGTCCCGTTGACTGAACCTGCGTCGAAGATGTGAAGGTCTGTACGACTACCAAGCATGATGCCTCCTCAAACGAGAACACCGCGACCTCCATACCTGTCCCTTTCAATGATGTTCGAGGGATGATTGCGGCTTCCCCGCTCTCTCCAGATGAGTATGCGATGAGAATCGCTACTCAAACTGAATCTGCTCTCATCTGTAAAGAGTACTCGTCCCCATTCATTGTCTCTCCAATTCCGGTGTTCCCGGCACCACAGAGAACGCCTTCTCCGATGGGCAGGCGTTAAAGGTACACACCGTACAGGGCATCGTGCAAACAGACCACCACCGTGCAGTCTTCTGGCCACGGTAAAACGCGATATCGGTCGTCCAGTGGCCTGTGTCGTGTGTCTAGCGATTTCTCCCGCTGTCTGCCGCCTGTTTCTACTGGCCTGTAAGACAATGTACCGGTCATCTGCGGGTGTGGTTCCTCGTGGACGACCACTACTGAGCCCCCGGATAGCTGTTCCTGTAGTTTGAAATTGTCTCCAAAGTCGTGAAATGATGCTGTGAGCAATTCCGAACTCTGCAGCCACACTTGTCACACTGCGGCCTTCCTCCAACTTCCCAATGATTCGACCTTGGGTAAAAGCATCCAGATGTCGTCTAACAGATTGATTATTCACCATTTCTCGCTGATGCAGCAACTGGGTGTGATTTTAACTGCTATACGGCGTGCAATCTCTTTGCCAGAAATACTGATCTTACACCGACAACATGCTTTATACTACTCAGACATTCCCCCATTACGTCTACCTGCATATCTGCGTATGTGCTACCGTAGATCACCTTACTTAATCTCCTGATTAGTCTTTCTGTCCGCTCTGCCTCTT
The DNA here is from genome assembly GCA_019973935.1 of Trichonephila clavipes. Taxonomy (NCBI): domain Eukaryota; kingdom Metazoa; phylum Arthropoda; class Arachnida; order Araneae; family Nephilidae; genus Trichonephila; species Trichonephila clavipes. The sequence continues at coordinate 335,381 of BMAU01021276.1, read as the reverse complement.
CGTTCAGCTGATATGCAAATTTTTCGACTTCGTCCTTAATTTTTGCACACCAGTGTATAGTTACATATCAGTAACATGAGGGAAAATTTTTATGGACATTCATATCTTATATTCTGAGAAAAAGATGAATACAGTTTTAAAAACATCATTTTTGAAAAAATTGGATTTTCACTATAAAGTGCCAATTTATCAGAAAAATAATGAATTACAGCATGTATTTGTCCCATTTTATTAAACATTAGAATCTTTGCAATGTATTTTGCATAAAATAGTAAACAAAAAAGTCTTAAATTGCCCAGAACAGCATTTTTCATTTTTTTAACGAGAAAACATCAAAATTTTCTCAAATTTTGTATCAATTTTTAAACAATTTGTAGCTTTCATACATTACAGATATCAAATTTGAACAGAAAGCATCATAAATATAATGTGAAAATGTATCAATATGGGGTTGGTGTGAATTTGAGATGGTATTTAAAAATACCTGATTATACGACGTTTCTTAAGTGTTCGTTAGATTTTCGTAACATTATCATTAGGTCTTTTTGTTGCAGTTTCTAAGTTTTAAACTGCAAAAGTTACTCTAAACTGGGCAAATTATTTCTAAAACAGACAAAATAAAACTGTTTTTATGTTCTTAAACATGAAATTTACGTATTTTTATGTATGTAACAAGCTTCTCACAAACTACAAACATCACATTTAATGTATGATCTCATACCTTTTTCTCAGAAACTATTAAACATAAAGACGCAAATTTTTATTTATATTAATTAGACATATTTATACTGAAGTGAATTTTTTTAAATGTAATAATTAGTTTTTTCAAAGACAAACTTTTAGTTCACTGAACAATTATTATGAATTTATTAAAAATTGCCATTTTTTTGTTATGATAACTGCTTTATATTTAAATGTTTTAAGAATATTTCAAAAATGTCTTTTCAGTATTCACAATTGCATTTAAGAAACATACACACAATAAATTTACACAATTTTAAAAAAATAAATTTTAGAAAACAGACATTTTTTTAAAAAAATCTTAAATTGTATTAAATTTAATCCAAATTTTTTCTTAAATCATCACATAATTGTAACTTCAAGTATTTTTAAAATATTTTTAGCGTTTTTCTAAGCCTTATAAAGTTTAAATAATTAGTAATAAAACTAAATTTAAAGTGAAAAACAGACTTAAATTTAGGTAAAATCACTAAAGATTAAATATAACATTCAAATTAAAACCACGCTTCCAAATTTGGCACAAAGATTTTTTGCATATCTAACACAGTTAAATTTGCCGTTACTATACAGGTATCTAATGCGTATTAATAAAAATAAATTGAGGCTTTGCAACTTTGCCCCAGATTTAAAAAGTAATGTTTACATTTCTATCTGTCAAATGGGCGTGGTTCATAAGCTGATTATTTTTTAAAAATCATTTTAAAGTACTTTTAACTCATACAATGGCTTGTATGTTATATCAATGGAAAGCTCCCGATTTTGAGATTTTAGAAATATCAAAAACTCAAAATAGATTTTTAAAAGACTATTACACTACTGACTGTTCTTAAATGAAGAAGTGTAATTACATTCTTGTTAACAACTGCACTTAGATTTCTCTTTGTTAACTGATTATGAGATTAACATTATGCATTAAAAATATTCAGTTCACTACTGCATTTAATCACTTACATAAGAGTTTTCTGAAAAGAAACTCTCTCGTAGAAAGAAGAACCATTACAAAAAAAAATAAATTCACATATAAAATGAAATAATAAAAACAAAGTACCTTACAGCATGATGAACTATTCATTTGAAAGCTGTTTTCTAGATTTTAAGTACAATATTTGTACATAGGAAACGTTTTAATATGAAATTCATCCATTCTTCATTTATTAGTCATTTATTTATAACATTCTTAAGTTCTAATTTTATTTGCTCTTATGAATTTTCAAAATGACTGAAGTATGAAAATTATAATTTGCTTCAGATATGCGTTCACTAAACACAAAAATTCCACGTTCTACGTATTTTTACTTATATTACTATAAAATATTTTCCCTTAAAATGCCTTTTTTTGCAGTCATGAATAAATGTAACTGAAATATAACGATAATGATCAGTAATATCAATTCGTTAAGAGAAATAAATTTTGCTTATAACCATAGCGTTGTTTTGAGAGCATCACGTGCGTATTAATAGAATAATAGATGCAATTTTATTAAGAAATATAATGATCGTAAGCAAAATATAAGAAAGTGTATAAAGAAATTTCTCCAACATTTTTAAAAATTGGTTTGAATATCAACTTTTAATAATTTGTTTTTGATTTATAAAAGTAAGATCTTTTTTTTTTTGCCCTTCAAAAGCCAATTTCCATTTATGGCAGACGAAGCATTTAGCTCAAGGGAAAAAAATCTATAATTATGTATTTCGGATTCATTAATAAATTGGCTAAATTAATGAGAATAATCATAAAATCTGAAGTAAGCCATCAAATAAATTTTGTCTGTCTAATTCTTTTTCCGGATGACAAAATTATGTGTATTTCTATTTCACAACTCACCTTTTAAAACTAATTTTAAATCGTAAAATTATATAAAAATCTGTGGGCTGTACGTACAGTTTTCAGATATAGCCATTTTAAGTTTTGGGGAAAAATGTAATAATTTAAAGGTAATTCTATGACTTAATAATCGCTTTATGAGTATAGTAACTTATTTTTAATAATAATTATTAATTATAGACTTTGAAGCCAAGAATCATGGTATAGTAACGGAGGAAATTCAAGCTTATGTTCCTTAAGTTTCCACATCCATTGCTTTGTGCTTATATAAATTGCTTTTTAGTTAAATTATTTTTACTATATATAAATCCAATAATTATCAATAATACATATCAAGATGAATTCTGAATTTTAATTTTAGGAGAATGACGCATTTGAATGTTTCATGAAAATCGTAAATACACATTTGACAAGTATAACATTACATTAAAGAAACTGATCGAAACCTTTTAATGAAACATACTCTTAACATAATAACAATCATCTTTTAAAGGACAGTAGTTCTCGATTTTGAACATATATAAACAAAAGTATTAAATATTATTATTTTTATATTTTGTTCTTGTACGATTTAATGCATTAGAGTATTAATACAATGCACATTAATAGTATGATACATTAATATTAAGAAACAATTGTAAACTAATTTCTAATATATATCTGCAAACTATTAATATGTGTATGAAAATATGAGTATTCAGGCAATGTGTGTGTACATTTGACTTTATTCTCAATGATATTTCTTATTAGAGTTTTACTTATGCATAAAGGCCTCCCATCAAGTATAATGGTTAATGGCGCTGAGTATTGTGCCGTTGGGGCTTTGTTCGAATCCCAAGAAAAGCATGGACGTGTGTAAATGTATAGTGCCTTTGCGGCATGGAGATACTCCAAATAGCCATCGAGTCCCGAGTCCTTCCGTGAGGTTGGTGGAAGAAGAAGAGAGATGGGAGGCTCCTGACCCTGACCACCTCTTGGACGTTCTCCATCAAAAATATGGTTGAACCGAGTCAAATTGCACTGTTACTTGCAAGGTGCTAAAAGCTATAGTTAACGTCAGACATCTAGTTCTTACTACGATTAATCTTGTGGATTTCGGTCTAACACCGTCAAAGAGGTGTTTTTATCAACACACACACACACACAACAGCATTTATATTCTATAAATATAATTTATAGGATACTTGGAAACATGCATAACTTTCATTAAATTGCTCTAGAACAACATATGTCGTCTTCTAAGATTAGAACACAATTTTCTCTTAGAATAAATTCCATCAATTTTTTTTAAAAAAAAGTAATAGAAGACTCTTTAGATATACACTTCAAAGCTGATCGTGTGAAGAATTCTTCTGATCTTGAATTGCGTGCACAATACATGTCGATTATATCTCCACTTGAAGAAAGTTCATGACATAAACAGTTCGTGACCTTTACATTACTCAAGAAATGAAAGAGATTAATGACTATGGCACTCCATTTGTCTTTCCCCATCACACATAACATTGTACTTGAGATAAATAGCTATAATAAACAGGTAATGTACTTTTAGGCATTTTGTTTGACCACGTTCTCTATTCTTTGCTTTGAAAGAGCAGCAATCTTCGAAATGTAACCATACAAACAGTTATAAACCCACACGCGTCGCGTTGCTATGACAACCAAATTTTAATACCACACGACGAACCGGAAAAACAATTTCCCGTGGTCGGTTTGCCATTAATTATCATCAACAAGGTTGCTAGCATTCCTGACAACCTTTTAAATTACACGCCTTTATTATAAACGCTCGCATTAACACAGGCAGAATAGAAAGAAGTAAATGCATAAAAAGCATAATAAAAATGATGGAGCACTGTGAACGCTCACTGTACTGTTGCCATCCTCAACTAGGTAAAAAAAAAGTTAATTATTTTTCCATTTTTACGAGCAGAAAGTAGCTCTTTTTTCATTCTTCTTATTCTTATTCGTTTTTCTCGGCTACAAGAAAAAAGGGATAAAAAATGGGTGCAAATTATGTTTTTAGGTTTTCTTTAAGTGTATATAAATGACATTTAATTTTTTTTGGTTTTTTTTGTGCTTGTATGTTTCGTAGAATTAGAAACAGAAGAAAAGCGCCGGATAAGTTTTGAAGCAAAGGAGGAGATAGATTTATGATGAATACATTTCGTTGGGATAACTAAATGGATAGAGATAATTGTAAATTTGGCGAGGAAAAAAACATTTTAAGCAAGTCCATCATAATTTTATGAGTAGAGGCTAGAGCTTTTCCCAGACAAAAAAAAAAAGAATTTTTTTGTCATGGAAAGAATGCAACTTAAGGGTATGTCCTTAAATTGCAATTTTGAGGTTTTATTTCTTTAAGCATTCCGAACGAAGAATAATTACTTTTCATTCTAATATAATCTGTTTGATTCTTTTTTTTCAAATCTTAATAGCTGTAATACTATTTAAAATGTTTGTTTGGATTACCAGCAATTATTACAGTTTTATACAATCTTTAATTATACAGAAGATATATTTACTTTTCAAATTAAAATTAGTATTTTTTTAAAGTTAATTTTGAATTCCTGAATACCTTTTGTAAACTAAAATCGTGTATTCTTTAAGAACTTCAGAAAATATGAAGATAGTTCAAAAATCTTAGATATATAATTACTCTTTTTATAAGTAGGATTTCAGCTTATTTGAAACTGAAATTAATGCTCACAAAAAACGGCTGTGACTAAGTAACGTATTTTATATGCAGGGGGATTTTAATCATCTCCAAATTTTTTCCACTTTTGTGCTTTAATACAAATTAAACACTGCTTTGTTAGTATAAGTTTCCTAGCTATGAATGAAAAACACTAATTTTTGAAGAAATTCCACAAGTTTTTGATTTTGTACTAAGCTTGAAAAAATAAAATTACAACCGATTACAAATTTTGATTTATTTTTAGTGCAAATTCTACTGTTTATAATTTCTGTTGTAAAAGTTGCACATAATTTAAAAATAATTGCTTATTTAAGGACTTTTTATGATTATTGTTATTTCTACTTTTTCTTCCTCTAGAATAAACAAGAGTTTTTTTTTTATAAAATATTAAGGTCTTTTTATGTATGGACACATCCAGTATTAATCCGACCGTTACTAAAACTTATAAATTTATAACTTTTAATTTTATACAATTATTATTATAAGTAGAACATTTAATGTTATGTTTTACCGGGTCTAAACACAATAACAATATAATTAAATTCTTATAATAAATTTAATTTTCAAGTAATCAACTTACTCTATTAAATAACTTTGATTCATAAATTAATGCAATTAATAATTCTCCATATATACGAGTTTTTATTATTTCTCATTATGATAATAATGATTATTAAAAGTTTTTCTTAATTTCTCTCTCATAAAATAATTTTTCGGCTACGTTCTTGGCAAAATTGGAGAAAAAACTATTTAAAATTGAGGATTAATATTAATTTCTGAAATTGAAAATCTACTTTCTAGTTTGGATACTTTAATGATTCTGGTCTTCTTAATACTAGTCTGAAAATATTTACGATAGGGATTGCTTCTAAAATAACATTTATCGTTAAACTTGTGGGAACCTCCCTGGGTTCCACCCTGGACACCAGATTGAATTGAGGCAAAGAATTACCAGACAACATTTTTACAATAACAAATAATATTTATTCACTTGAATCAATTATTAACCTTCTAAATACAAATATGAATCAATATGTCTACGTCGAACTTAACTATTAAATTAAATCACGAAATATGATACTAATCAACTATTAAACTCAATATCGAACGGGTTTACCGGAATAAGAGGACCGAGAGATATACGCAATTTGAATTACTAGCAATCATTAACTTTACACTAACTCTATTATTTATTTACTCTTATTATCCGATAAATGAAGTTTAAATATCCCCTGAGTTTTACTACTTCACTCCTCTCCAGTCGGCTCAACCTTCCGAATGTACATCGCTGTCTGATAATCAGCTAGAAACTAATCACACATCAGCTTGAATCTTCTTAACGCTCCGTCTATGTATCTCTTGGCTCAATAGCATTTTTCGCTAACCTACAACACACTCTCCTTATAAACTTTGATTCATTTTTATATCCCGTTTCCTCCTTTTAGAGCTGGTTGGAAATATACGGAAATTTACAATCTCCAAAGACGCCCAAGAGTATTAGGGATAAAGTGCAGTATAGATTCGTCACAAAGTGTGCTAAAGAAATTCTTTTTAAAAAAATATATTGGAATATATATATATATATATATATATATATATATATATATATATATATATATATATATATATATATATATACTAAAAAAAGGTTGAAAACAAATGCTGTTTCAGAAAAAAAGATGTGAAATTTAACATTCTTTAGAGTACTTTATCTTATTTTATTATATATTTTATTTTACTTTAGGTTGATTTTTAGGTACTATTGGTTTTGATAGTATTAAGAAAAGTCTGTTTTGTGTGTGTCTCTCTCTTAGGAAATTACTAACCATTAACTCAATTATTGACGAAATACTAATACTTCCTATTATATGCCTTAATATTAAGACTTTATATTAATTGATCAGAATTACTTCCCACAATCACTTAAACAACAATACATTTACATTTTAAAGTATTATGCATATTTCTAGAATAGGAAGGATGTTAACCATAAACATGCGTTAACCAAAATCCTAAAGCGTAAATCTTTTGTTAAATAATTTACGTTTTCATCTCCTTTATGAGTCTCTCGTACATCAACAAAATGATTCTAAGCCTCTCCACTTCCTCGAATATAAAATTTCCTTCCTGGTATTGGAAGCCAAAGCAGACACTCTTGGTAAAACTTTAACAAAATAAGAACCCACCGACGTAATAAGGAAAAAAGAAAAGTTTTAAATAATAAAAAGTAAGCAAAATAATGACCAATAAGTGTACTCAAACTGACTTGTTAGAGGCCTAATTAAGACAAGAAAATTGCTCTCATTATGGCTCCGGTATTGGACCTCTCTTCCTTTTCAAACCAGACGGTGATTGGCTGTTTTCTTGTCATAGAGAATTCTGGAGGAAAAAGAAAGACTTGTAATTTAAAACGAGTATTTTTTTATTATTAATTTCTTTTTAGTTTTGGATGAGTTTTGGATGAATTCCAGGAGAATAATTTAATCAGAAAATCTTATAAGAAACGTTTAGTTTAGATATTTTAGTTATATTTATTAGAAACTTTTTTTTTGTTTCAGTCACTTCTAACTAACGTAAAAATTGAAGCAAGCTGCATTTTGATAAAATCATTGCATTTTGTCCTGTAAGAATTGATTCTCTTGGGCTTTTTTAAAATTAAGAAGTCAGTAAAATAATTTGAAATCCAAATGAGAATTACAATGGCTAATAGATGTCTTAATGGAATACGAATATATATTAAATCAAATTTAATCAAAAGGAAAACAAAAAAAGGTTCTATTGTATAAAAGTCTTTTAAGAACACTATTAACTTATGCAAGTGAAATTTGGTTCATGTCTCGAACAGATGAGAACATGATAAGTACCTATAGGAAAGGAAGATTTTAAGATCCATTTTTGGAGGAATTAAGGAAAGTGGAACATGGCAAAGAAGATCAAATGTAGACCTCTATCGATCATTTAAGGAATCTGACATTGTTAACTTCCTCAAAATACAACGAATTAAACGGGCAGGTCACGTTATCAGAATGAACGAAGACCGCACCACTAAAAAAGTCCTCAATGGACACACGAAGAAAGGGCAGGCCAAATCTCAGATGGATTGATGGCCGAGAAAAAGATCTCATAGTTTTAAGAACTAGGCGTTGGAGAACACTGGCAGGAAGAAGGCTGGCCTGGAAAAGGCTTCTGGAGAAGACCAAGGCCCTCCCTGGGCTGTCGTTTCACTGAGGAACGAAGGAAGGAAATAAAATCCTTACCTGTATTGTCATATTAAAATTTATATTCAACGTCATAATTTGTCTCCTTCTACATGTATTTTTGCAAAAATATGAAAATCTAATTTTTGCTTTCGTGGAAAAAAAATGATAAAACCCACAATCCGATGAACTTAATTTGTAATTTTGAAAATATTTTTTACCATATATAAATAATTTTTTTTTCGAAACTTAAAAATGAAATTTTGCTCATTAAATACATTGTATTAATACAAACTCAACCTCAGTGGTGCAGCAGCCCATGAGGGACAGGGCCTACTGTGCTCATCTCAGTATACGTGACCATTGGGCGTTGAGGTTCATGAGCAGATGTTCCGATCAGGTGGTCAGTCTAAAGCGAGACCTTCCAGTGTTTGAGTCCCCAAGCAAGATTAATACTCCTTTATCCAACCGCTACAGTAGAAAGGTCGAGTCGAAATTTTCTAGCCCGAGAATAGAACCCGGACATGTGGCGTGGAAGCGCATATTATATTAATACCTTAAAGTAATCAGAACGCAATATATTCAAGGAATTTCTGCCTTTTAATAAACACAAACGTATACTAATATATATATAATTGTAATTATAATAATGAATACTATTTCTCATTCAGTCTGAGCATAAACACTTGTACTCCGGTCGCTCTCTACTGATTCTTATTTTGATTGCCATCTTTCTAAATAATTAAAGCAAAAAATCGAAGTACAACTAGATAGTACAAATCATCACAGACCAAGATCCACATTTTAATAGCCCATGGTTTCATCTAAATTATCCTTGTATTTTTATCATTTCTATTTAGTTATTACTTATTTAAAATTTTAGTTTCTCCTTTCTTTCAATGATAATTTCAGGATTTGTGTAGTTCAACTTGCTCGAACTTACACCTTCTGTGTGATTGGTTGAGATTCTCTACCCAATTTAAATGTAAAAATAGCAGTAGAAGAAGCTCCTGTACACACAAATGCACCCTAACTTTTTCCATCCAAATTTTTATTATATCATATACAGATTTCTTTGCTGCAATTGGAGTGGCTAGCCTTTCGTCACCAACTCCTAAGTATGAAAGGTTTTTGTGAATTCTGACTTTTCATCCAACTTTAAACCCTCACGTTTCATGTATTTTTTGTCACACAAATGCAATTCTTTGTTATTATTAATCTACAGTAATATTATCCTAATATTTAATTTTTAAAATAGGTAATTGAAAGCATTTTAAAGTCGTGAACAGTCTAAAATAGGAAATACAGGTTCGACAGAACCAAGTGCTCTCACTCAACCCAATATGGATCAGAAATATGTTAGCCACAGTGGTGAATATATAAGTATGCATTAAATGAATATATACATACATATAATTTGTCACAAAATTTATTTTCATACCTAATTATTTGTATAAAAATAATTAAATATAAAATTTTTGTATAAATTTTATTTAATAATTATCATTCAAAAGAGCAAAACTCTCAAAAATCGTATTTTCTGAATATATTATATACTTATAATGACCTCTCTCTCTATAAATTTCGATACATCATCCTTTTCAATCAATCTTTTACAAAATATACGTATTCTTATGTTTTCTTCCAGATTTTATCCCTTTATGTACCGCATTATGATTTACTGACAAACAACATTTTTTTGAGCCACTACATTGAAAATTAAGGGATATATATATAAAAAAAATCTCAACTTTAGGAAATTTAACCCGTTAGAGCTAATTAATTAATTAGAGATATTCAACTGTAAAATTAATTATATACACTGTTTATTTAAAATAAATAGTCAAATCATTTACAAATAAAAAAAGAAAGACACTTAAATTTCGACATTAACTATTTTTTCGGAACAAAAATGACAACCTTTGCAATATGCTGAAAACTCCATCAGCTGAAAAAGCATTTTTTTTTGCTAATAAACTATTCGCCTTCCCCGCTAAAATACTCATCATAAAACCCGTGCTGCCATATATCTTAAAAGAGTGGATTTCAAAGAATATTTCTGCTGAGTATCGTCAGAATATTGGTAAAAATGGTTATTCTATGTAATTTTAAAGTAAGTGGTACTTATAATAATCGTTGGTTCATAAAGGGTTTTATTCCGACCTTATTATTCAGTTACAAAAGAAATTACTAATTGATACTCAAATCAATTCAATCATTATCCTACACCAGTGTTGATTAAAGTCAACAAACCAATCGAAACAAATACGACTGCGAGTGATATCTGGGAAACTAGAAGGTATATTTTTCAATTTGTGCACAGTCCCCTTCTGCTATCTCCGCATCCAGGATAAAGTCGTGAGATGTGGTAGTCAAGAAGAAGATCTGTCCCTTAGGGCGCATTTATTCTGCCTTTTTATTCCCATGTTCGACCAATAACTCCGGACAGAAAAATAAAATAAAAAAATTGTCCCCCTTCCGGTAACAATGGGGCGGTTTTGGAGAAAGACATATAATTATTATCGGAAGTTTGGGCCGAAGCAGTTTCAGAACTGCCCTGGGGAATACCCGGATTTGATGACTGTGTTACAAAGAGAGGGAAACCGCTCTCTTCTAAGTGAATTTAAAGAAGTAATGGGCGGAACAATTAAAACGCCACATAATAAGGGAGATATGTTTATACTTAATCGCTTCCCCTTAAAGATGGAGAGCAGAATGTAAATATTCCTATTATTCACAGCATATGTGGTGCAATGGAAAAGAAGTTTGCAGTAAAAATAAAGCGGAAGAATTGATATGATCAGGGGATATTCTGGAAAAGTTGTTTGTCTATGGGAGGGATGAGTAAAATCGGGAGATGCTTCATATTTTACTGTTTCTGTTTGTCCTTCAGTTCTTTTTAAAAATTATTGCAAATGGATTGAAGAACTGGCAACAATTTCGTTAGATAACAGAGCAGCATAGAAACGATTTTTTATTGAGCTTTTGCGATTTTGCTCATGTAATCTCACTTATGAAAATAGGATTACACAAATGGCATTTTAAAACTTTTTCTTCATCGTGTTTCTTTTTAAATTGCTTGAAAAAAAGTAAGAGATTTGGCGATATTCATTTTAAAGGAATAATGATGCACGATTTTAATTCTAATTTCTCAGAAAATAAATAGTTTAATAGCACAATCACATAGTTTTGATTACTTCTGTTTGAAATAAATTTTGATTAGATTTTAAAATTAAATAAGGTAAAATATAAAAGTGGATTTCTGGATGAAGATATATTTGAAACAGTTCATAGACCCTTTAGAAAATATACATTTTATAAATACAAACAGAAAAAAAATATTGTGAAAAATATAGCATAATCAGCATTTGTTAGTTATAGAAAGCAATTCCTATGAAAATCGGTTGAATTTCTTTCTGCACTCCAGTTCTTACTTGAAAGAGCTGGAGATCAGAGCTGGTATGTTCTAAGCAAAGCAAACAATAAAAGAACAATGTTCAATTTCTTGTACATTAGGTAGCATGGTACCAAATATAGTAGAAAGTGACATGAAATTGAACGCAATTATAAAAAAATTGTTTTTTGTTGTCATTGTATTTCAAGAGCTCTCTTTATTCTCATTTCCATAGCCTCATTTTATATTATTTTTTCTTTTTCAAATAATTGCCTGTCATGTTTAATTGAACGTATTTCTCTTAAGAATAAATCAAGTACTAGATTTTTTTTATTTATTTAAAAAAAGTTCAAAGTTTCTTTTCAATAATTATATGTTATTATATCATTCATGTTATTTTTTTCCATGAAAAAATAATAGAAAAAAAACGTTATATTATTACTGCTTTTTTCAATTATATTTGAAACATTAAAATGCATAAAGTAATAATAAAAAGTATATTAAAATGTCTAATGGATCAAAAAGTCATATACCAATTGACTTTAATCACATAAATAAAATGGTACTATTGAAAACTTAAATGGAAAATAAATTATTTCCACATTACCTAACGTTTTTATAAGTAAATGTTATGATACGTTAAGACATTTTCGGTAGGAATTAGTTACCTTTGACTTAGCAAGTCTCTTTTTCTTATTTTTAAAAATTGTTTTTTTCATTGAAGAAGTGAATGAGGCATTCATACGTACTTCAGTCAAAAAATGAAATTTATTATGAAATCTTCAAAAAAATCAGAAATAAAATTTTAGAAGGATATGTTGAATACGGCAATCTGGTGGACAATTTATTTAAAATATACTAAGTATATATAACTACCTATAAGTATGTATAACTACAGCGATCTGTTAGGGTATTTATATATACCTATAAAATTGAATTAAAAAGTGGTGGTGGGACTAATCCTCATCTGGTCTAGTGAAATTAGACCAGATCCATAAATCTGTACAAAATCTAAGAACAGAAGGGGGGATGCAACAGTCTCTTCACAGGAAAACCCCAGACATTGTAGAATGTACTGAGGAGAAAAAGGACAAATGTTACATTTGGGGCAAATTGAGAAGCTTCTTTTGCCACCCTCAAAATTCATGCACCTCAGGTGACCAGTCGAAAATCGTGAGAATGCCATTTGATAATACTTTTAACTTTTTCAAACGGATTTTGTTTTTATTTCATATACTGATTTTTTTATCAGGATATTTTCAATAATTTTATAACTTTTGATTTTTCCATCTTTTCATTTGATTTACGAAATTAAATTTTACTTGTTTATTTTTGCCATTGATTCTGCTTGAATTAAATTTACAGTTTTTGATTAAATACCACTTTTAAGCGAACTTAATACCACTTTTATGAGCTTAAAAATATTTATTTCAATATTGTGCAATGTATTTCAACTTTAAATAGCATACAAAATGGAAAAAAATGAAAAATCAGAATGAACTCTGTCACATCTAATCACTTCAGAGTAATCATTAAGAAACTAACGAATACATTTAAATGATAACTAACAAATACATTTAGAAACATCTTATCCTGAATGTATGTCAATTAATTTTCTTTTTTTCATTATTATTAAACTTTTCTTTGGATAATAATTCGTCTAAGAAAGAAAAGAGATCTGATTAAATAGGATCTAAAATTATTGAGTTATTAATAGGAAAAGTAATTAAATGTATTCAATTATACTTTTTATTTCTTTTTCTTCGATCCCAATTCTAAGAATATTTAAATGTATACTAGTGCTAAGAAATTGTATTTTTGTACTGTATATTTTATTTTAGCCTAGAAATACAATATATTCTAATCATGTTCTGTTTTATAGATAAGTTTTAAGTCATATTTTACTTATATTTATCTTTTTATCGGTCATAAAATAAAAGGTAAACATTAGCTAACAATAAATTTCTCATCGAATCGATAAGAATGCATTCATTAATTTTTTAAAATTTTCTTTTATACGATTAAAACCCTAAGTTCTTTTCGTTGTATTTTGGATATAGTTACTAATATAACACTCCATCTACTCAAGTCACATTTTCTTTTTTATTTCCAGACAAAGGAGAACATACTTTTGAAGAACATCACCTCCAACTTTATCGATGACCACCGAACAAGTCAACTACTCTTTTTCGTTTTTTCCCCTACTTTTCTGACAGTTAAGCTTTTGACGTCCCAGAAGCATCATTAGAGGATCTCTGCGCGATACTTCACTAGATGGAATACAGAACAATGTGTCTTCTTGCTAGAAAGAAGACCTCAACAATGATGGAGTAGGCTCCACGTAGACTGTAGCATCGGTCACTTGAAGCGTTTTATTTTTACCAGAAACAGAGCTCCTGGAGCTTCGTTGTTATTGTTATTATTATTGCGTATGATGGTCTAGAGAAGACTTTGGGATTTATGATGTCCGAAGAAGAGAGAGAACAGAAGACAAATGTATTGTTATTGGTAATTAACTCCATAACTTTTCTAGAAAGGTATCTTGAACAGGATATTGGATTTCTTAGTATTTGTATTTTTATTCCGCTATTAGTCAAATCTGAGTAACGCTGATACTTTATACTCAACATTTGATTGCTGCCTATCTAAAGATAATAAATGAACTTTTGTGAAAGAGATTGAACTACAACAAAACAAAAAATACATAAATAAAATATAAGCTTTTAAATATTGAAATATTACAAAATGCTTTTTTAAAGCTGATAAACGAACATTTGTGATAGAGATTGAACAACAAATATTCGAACTATTTATAAAAAATAGAACTTTTTTAGAATTAGCGCTTTTTTATAGGGCTCTTTTTCCTAGTAATTTTTTGTTAAAATATTTCGGCGATTGGAATTTATTCATAAAAAGAAATTCACTTAGTTTAATACCCAAAATGAATCTGACTTTTAAGACTTCCACTGAGAGCTGTTTAAAGGTACGGCATCTCATCTCTTTCGCATTTCTTTTTATTTGGCATTACATATTATTTATGAAATATAATTCACAAATACTAAAATCCTCAAAAGGAATTATAAATTAGATATATTTTGTATTCAAAAATTTAAGAACCTATGTATATTACTTTCCATGAAATTTCAGAAAATAGAAATCAATACATAGAGGGACAAAGCAAGCTATATTAAAGATCTTGTTCTCATTTTTGTATGTGCTTTTGTAGAGTGTTAATGACAATCTCTGTATGTTTCCTATAATGTTGGCATATTGTCTTCAACTTGAGTCAATCATACGTTACCTGGAACAGTTTTCTAGTTGCTTATATAGGAAACTTACAGGCCGTCTTTTGAACATTCAACTTGGAAAATCCAGAAATCAGTTAACGTACTAGATGAAGTGATAGAAGCAAAAATCATTGGCGAGAAAGTAGTTTCCAATCGATATTTAAAAGTTAAAAAAATTTGGGAAAACATACTTCTCGTGACCTTATAAAGAGTTAAAATATTATGTAATGTAAAAGTTGTTTCAAGTTAACTATTTTTTTCATCAGATAGTTTCATAATAGTACCTACCTATTTGGTATAAAATTTTCCCCAATTGTATAACTATAATTAATTTATTTCATTTGAAAGAATACACACACGAGAGTGTGTTCAGAAATATTTCTTCTTCAGTGATAATATTTAAAATGAAATATATTTGTTCGAATGATGTGTTAGTTATTTTCTCCCTTTTTTCGAAATACGGTATTATGTTCTATTATCTTAAATGAAATTAAGATTGTTAGATAAAGGATTTGTCTGTGTGGTAAATAATTTCACATTTCTAAATTTTTGTGGTCTTTATTTTAAAAACGTCCCATTCAGAGAAGATAAATAATACATAAACAGAAGCATAAACATAATACAGGTCAGCATTTATGTTTTCAAATTGTGTCCAAAATTGTTAACAAAAAAGGGAACATATTGAAAGGTTTCCTTGTAAATTATGACAATAAATGCATAATAATATTGAAAGGTTTCCTTGTAGATTATGACAGTAAATACATAATAATTAAATATTTATCTCATAAATATCTTTAAAAAAGTTTTAAGCATCATTATATTCAGAGTTGCACAAAATTTTTGAGGTTTAGTAATATATTTCTACTTTGCAAGAATTAAAATAATTAATTTAAATTTTATTTAAATGAAGATAATCGAAAAAGAGGCATAATATAATATTTCTTTATCAAAAAATCGTATTAATCTTCACACTAACCTAAAAGCTTTTATGCAATAAAAATCAATTATAATTTTTTTTAAGAAATCTTATAGGATTTCGAACATTATTTTTCGTTTTTTAAACAACCCATCAGCTAAATATTTTTATAATTTAACAATATTTATATCTTGTCAGTATTTTGTTAGTAAAATTTCTATTGAAAATAAAATTGTTTTTAAAAGGGTTTAACAACATGTTTACGCATGATAGAATAGATTATTTAATGTTTCATAACGAATTGTTACATTTTTACTATTAGACACGAAAAAAGGCTTACATATACAATAACATTTTTATTATAATGGGTAATAATTTTATCATATTATGTGAATAATCTTATAAAATACAAACTTGTTCGGAATTCATATTTAGTTAATTTAAATCATGTGTTTCCGTACTTGAACTACAAATAAATAAAATGAAATATAACCAAAAATTCATCAGAGCCTTTGGTGTAAACAGGAAGTTCATCGTTAAAACATATAAATAGAGTATGAAACTGATTTCTCATCAAATACCATTTTGTGTGTGTATGTGCGCAGAGCATAATATTTATTAAATATACTTAATAAAGCAACAATATACATTAAATGAAAATCCTAATCATTTATAATTAAGCAAGCTATTTATGTTATAAGCTATTGATTTAAAATAATTTCCTTGACTAGTATTACTTCAAAATTTTTACCACATTAAAAACTCCTCACAAACATTGATTCTAATGATACAGAGGAAATGAGTCAAATTAAAGAATATAGAAACAAAATAATTTCAGAAAAAGAAAGAAAATCCTCGTTCTAGTATACAGGTGGTCAGCAGTAGATATCGCTGCAATTTTCTCTCAATAGATACTTTATTCCTCTTGTATCCTCTGCCACTTTTTTTATTGCTTTACTCATGTCATTTTATATAACAACCCAAATGGAAACAGTTTTGTAGTTACTTTCAATCACACACACACACACACATTTCTGTTTCCAATATTTGGGCAATTCAAACCCCTCCTTTATTTCGGCTCTTTCTTCTTCAGCAGTTAGAAATATTGTTCTTTATTTTTTAGAACCATGTGTACCTTGTTATTTTATCTTGGCTTCCGTTTTCTTTTAAGTTGAACTGTTAGAGGCCAGTCTTATTTATTTCGCTTGTCTTTCCTTTTTCTTCGGAACGTTTGTTTCTCTTCTTCTTAGTTCTTAAATCTTTGAACAGTTCCCTTTTATCCTCCTTGAGATGTCCATTCTTGTTCTTTGATCGACAATTTACTTCCGTTAGGACAGGGAAACAAAATGAAGAAATGGCGACTCTTAAGAATTTTTTTCGAGAATAAAGATAAGACAAAAGCTTAGCGTATAGAAGCCCTACTCTTTTTTTGTACTGTTCTTTGGTGGTTTGTGAAATACTTATGAATGCTTCGTCTTGTGTTTATTTCTAATTCTTTAGAATAGCTAACAGAATTTTAATTCTATTAGAGGTTGGAGAAAAGATGGTAAGAAATGAGCGAATTCGACAAATGTTTTTTTGTGCATAAACGTGAAATACTTTTTTCTTGAAAGTATAATTATCTTAACCTAAAATATTTAGAAACATATGGTATACTTATATATAAACTACTTCAATCATTATCAAATAAGAAAATTAGTTAAAAAAAGTTTAAGTGAAGAAAGAAAATCCGAAAAAAATGAAAGGATTATTTTTATCCAAATTTTATGAATGGTTAATGAATTAACTTTTTATTTAACGCATTTCGTAAACGTCAGGCTAAAAGTCTTAAAAGATTTCATTTCTAATAATTTTTTATTAGTTTATTTAAAATAAATAGAAGCACATCTAGAAGTAACCTTTGTAGGCTGCTATATTATTCTTAGCTCCAACATGTACTTGTTGTTGTTGTTGTTTCTAATGTCACCTGTCTGACGTAGTCAGATCGAGGCCCACGAAATTCATTGTGGCAAGGGGCTAGAAGTACGCCTGTCGTTGGCCTTGAGCACAATACAGATGGCAGTACGAATTAGCTCGGAGAAATTCTCAGAAGGGACGATAGATGAAGACACCACCAAACTCCACCTCCACAATTTAGGCATGGAACTGAAGGGGAGGGAAATATTCTCCAGTATCCTGATCTCGTGATTAAGCCCACAAGACTTTCAGATCCACTGATTTAACCTAACCCACTGATTAAGGGGTCACAGGGGTGTTAAAAATGTTTCGAGAGCACAAAATACAAACAATTTTCGACTAGAAATAATTCTTTGAGATTAAAATGAAATAATTTGATTCTTTTACACATTTCTTTTAAAAGAATAAAGTTTCAAAAAAGTATAAAATATCTAAATATAATCATAATTTTAAAAATAATAAGCACATAAAAATAAGAAAAATTTTTGTAAGAAACAAATAGTAAGTTTTACGACGCGCATGATATTTTCTGCAATAATAATCCTAATTACTAGCAATAAGTTGATTTATAAAGTCAAATATATTCTTATTACATGCTGGCCTATCTTATATAAATAGAATAAAAAATAATATTTTTAAAAATAAAAAAGTACATTTTTTAAAATTTTTTTTAAAAAATTCAATTTTTGTTGAAATACTTCAAAAAATTAAAAATTTATAAGACTATAAATAGCTAGGATTTGAAGATTATGATAGAATTTATAATTCTGTAAAGTTTTATACATCAAAGTATGATAGTTTTTGAAACGCAATGCGCGTAATTGAAAAAAACACAAACTAAGAAAAAGGGCTTTAAAGTTTTAAAATTGAATTTGAGAAAATAAATCTTAAAACTTACATGGTAAAATGCTCCAAAATCATAAGATATACCTTCATGTTCCTGAAACAGCTCAATTTCTTTACTCGTTTTAATTTTCTTGGCTCTGCGAGCTTCAAAAGATGATTCTAAGCGCCTCTGTCTTGACGTAAAGATTTGACGATTGTCACGTTCAGCCAGGGGGACACACAAACATTTCTGTTAATTTTTAAGCCAAATTTCTCTCAAATAGTAATAAGTATTTGATTTCCATCATTAAAAACATTGGTTGCTAGATTTGCAGCAATCTCTGCAATCTGAATACTAGAACCAATCGTCTTAGGACAAAACTTCCAAATTAATGAATTTAAACTTTCATTAGGATTCTGTGTCTTACCTCCTAAACATTTCTTCAGGAGTGCCGGATGAGATAAGTCTGCAAATACAGACTTAATTATATCTCGAACAGCTTTAGCAACTGAGGGTTTGTGTTTATAATTTTGTAAATTATTATTAATTGCGGCATTATACTTACACCATGTATTTGGATTTGTAGGACAAAGCCAGTGCATCGGTTCATCATCAGTGCTGCAAGAATGACCCCAAACAGCCCAAATGGCTTTCCGCATTTCCTTTACACTAGTAGAATTGCATCAAATAGCATTACCATAGTAATGCGCAAGTTTATCAATTAAACTATCAGTTAACCTACCTTTACCGCCAATAGTTTTACCATCAAATAATTTCTTTTTACTATATACTAATTTAAGCTTCCTAAGTCTTGTACCCATTCTCTTTTGCACATGGCCTACACATTCTATTTTCTGAATAAGATGGTCATCGCCGTATGGCTTGTTTTCAGAAAGGGTATTGAATGTTTTTGTGTCGCCATCTCCTATGTAGTTCGAATATTTCAGGTTGTGAAGCTTTTCTGATCGATTAAAAATCCTCAACATCCCGTCAACCTCCATCTTACCAGCAGAGCCAGAATAATTTTTTCTACATGAAATCTTATGCACTCTTTGCCATTTATTGTAACTTGATACCAAACTTTACCCCTTTATAACTGTCGCATCCTTTGCAAAATGAGGACAACACTTCCTTATCCAAAACCTTACCTGTTTCGGCCCCTATTACAGTACATACTCAAATCAACGATGAATGTCCTCTCGTCTTCCAGGTCCCATCACCACTTACCGTTAAAAGGTTATCAGGTGACGAAGAATTTTCTTCGACAGCTGCCCTTTTCATGCTTTCTTCAGCGACTTCCTTCATAACACGTGAAAGTTTATTATTAATAACATCATATGATTTTTGTTCAACAGGATTAGGAAGACTCATTACAGCACAAAAGGTTTTTAATGACTTTAAACCTGGCCCCTATGCATCTCATTGCTAAAATAGATCTTCTGTTAATTTTTGGAGCATTATTTTTATTCCCAGTGTTTTCACAGCTTGAAAAAGTACAAACACTCCCACAGTTTTTACAACGTATTTCAAAATTCGAACATAAACCACGAGTGGACTTTTCATTAATTGTTAATGGTTTATGACATTTGAAACAACATGATACTGATAAAATAGAGCTAAAAGTTGAAATAAAATAAAAAATACGCGATATCCTTTGAAGTTTTTTCACTTACCTTAACAAGATTTGACTTTAATGAAGTCTGAATTTCTGAGATTTTATTACTGGAAGCACACTTACTTGTATCTCTCCTTTCTGCAACATATGTATGAGGACATAGCTTCATGAATTGGTTCCCTCTAAATCTTCTTTTCTTAGGACGTTTACGTGAAGGTCTACGATGAGTATTTTCCATTTCAATCGAGAGAATCTTGTTTTCAATTTTGATAAACGGTTTTAAACAACGCTGTTTTGAATTTCGATAAGTTATTTCAAACAACGTGCTAGCATTACCAAAACAGAATCAAAACACATTAAAAAAGTGTGTGTTGAGTTGCAAGCTTCCTTCTCATTTAACCAAGTGTTTAAAATATTTCATGAGGCTTTTTAAAAACAGAAAAATAAAACGTATGCGGAAATCAAGAATAAGTGGGTGTGGCATGTGACCATTTAAACATTGTTATTACTAAATTGCTGTTTGGAATTTTTCGAATAACTTTCGAAGTTTTTGTAGTACTATCACGTGGTTGGTATCAAAATGTTCAAAAGAAAATGAGGAACAACATATATTTTTTTCGAAAATTCGAAAAAATTCAAGATTAACACCCCTGTGACCTCTTACCATCTACTTAATTACATTCAATGCTAGACAGGAACACTTCAGAAAGTCGTACGTAGATCACTTCGCCTGTGACACATGATGTCGATTAATGATTAATATGATCTCTATATTTGTTTAATCAATAAATGTAAATGTTACGGATATTAATCTCAGAGATTTTATTGGCCGAATTAACGAACGATGGTCTCCTGGATATAAAATAATTAAAATAAGTAAGATTGATCTTAAGCTACAGGATGTTTTTTCATTTTGAGATAATATTGAACCATGGTACGTATGTTATGTTTCCTTCAATAACACTATCCTTGTGGAAATATTGAGTTTTGTAGGCGAAGCTTGTATTCCAGCGTGAACTTGAGAATAGCATTATGACAACTAAAAAAGGTGTGCCCAGGGTTATAGTATACAGTTGCAATTTTATAGTATTTGATTCTTATATTGATCGCTGTGTATACTCGAAATGAATTGAAGCTCGCATTAGTGTGATGGAAAGAATTTTCAAAAGGCATTGTGAAACTCTACAACTTTTATTCAACATAATATCTTAATATTAGGTTGAGGAAAAAGAAATCCATTATTTTTGCATGAAAATCAAGACCTTATTTAAAATGCTTATGATTGTCCAATTTGGGTCAAATATGCACCGTTTTGTTGTATAATTTGTTGTTATTCTAATGGTACCTTTTAAATGCCTCTCTCATAGAAGTCTTGACCCTTATTGGCGAAAACATCTAGTAATCAATTTTCACTATCTTCTCTTGATCCCAATTTCCTATCACTCAGGAAGTTTTGCAATACGAGAAAAAGAAGGTAATTGCTTGGTTCCTGGTCCGGACTATATGATGGATGCATTGAAACTTCACAACCAAGCTCCCAGAGGTTCTGGCGAGTCGCTACAGGAGTGTGTGGCCTAGCGTTGTCCTGATGGAACACAACACCTAATCTGTTGGCCAATTCTGGTCAATCGCTAGCTTCAAACGGCCCAGTTGTTGACAGTAGAGATCTGAATTTAGTGTTTGACCATGAGGAAGCCTCTTCTAATAAATGATTCTTTTCCAGTCTCACCAAATACACAGTAGAACTTTCCTGGCCGTTAGTCCTGGTTTGGCCACCGTTTGAGCTGCTTCTCCGCACTTTGACCACGATCGTTTCCGCACAATATTGTAGTACGTAACCCATTTATCATCCCCAGACACCATCCGTTTAAGAAATGGGTTGATTTCATTCTGTTTTGCCAAGACTTTGCAGGTGGAAACTTGATCCATTTTTTTTGGTGTTAATTGTTGTGGCCTCCAAACATGGAGCTTCTTTTTGAATCCAACTTTTTGCGCAAATGGTTTAAAACTGTTTTATGGTTGATCTTTAGCTCTTGGGTGATGCTACTATTACTATTATGCCAGTCAAATTTGATTATTTCTGTGATTTTATCGACATTTTCGACGATGGGCCTGCCTGTGCGAGGTGCACCTTAACATAAAAAATACATGAACGGAATCGACGAAACCAAAATTGCACGTAATTAGCTGTTACGGTATTGGCACCATAAATATCATTCGCAATTTCAGCCAACTGGCTTGCATTTTCGTCTTTATCAGAGAAAAACTGTAAAAATAACCAAATTTTCTCTTTGTTGACTTCCATTTTTAACACCCTGTAACTCACAACTGAATAGACAAAACAAAAAAAAAGCAAAATAATTTTTTAGTGTGAAATATCTTCTTGACAACGAGCATAAATTTGAAATTGTTTGATGGATACTTCACGAGATATCGACACTACAGCCATCTACCGAAAAAGTAATGGATTTCTTTTTCCCCAACCTAATATATTAATATCTATATGGAAATAACCACTGAGAGCGGAATACGCCTCAAATCCTAACCATTATAATAATAAAAATTCGTTTATCTTTTACAACTGCAATTCTGAATAATAGCCAAGCAAGTCGTGATTCTAGTATAAAATAAATATAAGCAGCAATCAAACTAAGTTTCTAGAATTTCATCTAACTCGCCAATTCTAATAAAATAAAAACAAGACGCTCTTGACACGCACGCCTTCAAAAACATCTAATTACTGTTACCATCTATACACCCAATAGATCCCACTACAAATCCTTTATAATAGTAAACATAATCTTCATACATCATGATTCCTTTGGAAGGTGAGGTTCTCTAATGATTCAAACAATCGACAAACTAGATTTCGATAGAAGTATGGAATGCGTTAAAAATCTGTTAATTACTATTTTTAGAACATGGCGGCATTAAAAGCGTACCACCATTTTTGATGCGTAAATATGTATGGTGGGATACTTTTAGAACCATCTCAAAATATTTCAATAGCTACGTGTACTTACGTTTATTTTTAGTTATACGCTATTATAACGCTACAATTTTACGCAGGTTACGCTATTATGTCCACATGCATTGACAAATATACCGCCATGACACAAAAAACCAAGAGCCCAGGAAAGCCTTGGAAAACCTGGCCACTGTGCGTTCTATCCCAGGACACCTGGGGAGAGTAAAGTTGCTCGCATTCGTGTAACCACCGGACATGATTTCCAAGAACTATACTTGGCTTGACTGCTGACGAGGCCTGGCCGCTCTGCTGCCATGCCAGAATGGATGGTGACCACCTTCTCCAATGTACTGGACTCGATGAATATCTGGTTGACGACGTCGTCAGTTGGTACAGAGGCTCGGCGTCAAATGGTCAAGAAGCCGTGACGGGCGTTGGATAAATAAAATAAATAAATACGTTTTATTTAAGAAAAGAATAGCTGTTTATCCATCTATAAAGGTTATAAATGTGTTCGCCTGCATTAGAAAGTTTCGACATGTTGGTATACGTTCATCAACTTTGTGCAATTTCAAAAGAAATAAAATTTCTGTGTAACATGGGTCTTTTTATTTTCTAAATCTTCATGCCTCAAAATGCTAAAAGAGATAAAATAGGCATACGAATATCTATCCACAAAAGGCGCCTAATTCTTTGAGTTAATTATTTCAGCCCCTTGACAACTTAATTTACAAAGACTACCCAAGGGAATGGGAGAATGGGACATCATACGGAGTTTGTCAACTTTGGGAAATACATCTACCGAATTCATACACAAATCTATTCAATAAGCCTAATACTGCTTTAAAGAGATAGTAGTGGGAAAATTAAAAGTAGAGATGTTACTATACACACAAACATAAAATATATTCATATGCTGATTTGATGAACGATTTGTTGCAACGTTAAGTTTAGGTTATTTCAATACAATAATTTGCTTTTTTTTCTTAGTATACTTTAATGAATTTAACTAGATTTCATGTACTGAAAATTTTAGAACTATAACATTGGCTTCAAGTACGTTTGAGATACTTGAGGGAAAAAGAGTTAAATACAAATAGAATAGCAATAATATACGCACACTTCAAATTATATCAACATGAATTCCTTTAAGTTTTTTGATAATTGAATTTCACACATTTGTTCAAAAAATTTAGTGGTAAAGAAAATGTATATCGCGATATGAAGTCCTATTCTAGTAATGTGGTAAGAATACAAATATCCGAATGAAATAATCCTATACATTCAAATAAACTAAGCACTTATCTGCAAACATAAGATCCTTTTAAGAATGGCAATCTATAGAAAGCATGCCAGTTTTAGAGACTCAAAAAATTTAACTAAACATGATTTTAAGTTTTTGTGCGGCAGGAAAAATTCTTTAGTGTAAAATTATTTTGAAAGGATAATAATAATTTGAAGATAAATTTACTTTGAAACACTTTTCCACGAATATTCCCTTTTTCAAGTTGTAAAGTTATTTTAAAAAGAGAAGCATAAGAAATAATAATGATGCATTAATTAACTGGTAGGTCTACCTGAATTTTAATTATTTAAAAAAGTCGAGTTTGTGGTCATTAATAGTTAACAGAATTAAACAGTTGAATACTTATATTATGAAATTTTCACTAAATTGTTTGGCACACACACACTATATATATTGTATACTTATATACACTGGCCTCAAAAAGTTAAGGTACAACATGTTTTTCGAAGCTCACCATAAAAAATGGCAGTAACAATAAAATGCATAGTTTACATGAATGATAATAACGAACTTTAAAAACATTAATGCAAAAACGACTGCTAGCACTTTTATTTTATAGAAAAGAACGTATATTTATGAGTGAGAGAAAATATGCAAATATCAAGCTTTCGTACTTTTGTGTAAGTTGTGTTGATTTTCAACAGTTGTTGGCAGTTTGGGTGACAATAGTCAATAGAGTTTAGAAAATGTCTCAGAGACGTCGTTTACCCAATTCGTTAAGGTGGCGGACAGTTGGATGGATGGAAATTGATTGTCGCAGGCTGATGCTGCTAACGTCTCAATGTGTCTCGTAGTGTTGTTCAGCGACTTTGGGATCAATACCAATCCGAAGATTCTGTGTCCAGAAGACCTGTTCCAGGCCGACCACGAGCTACAACACCTGCAGAAGACCGTTTTCTAGCTCTTTCGGCACGAAGGAGAAGAACCACTACCTCATTGCAGACCACTTTCAAGCATCAGGAAGAAGAATCTCCGCTACTACGGTGCGAAATCGTCTTCACAATGCAGGTCTGTATGCAAGAAGACCAGTTGTGTGCGTTCCCCTCAACGGACGACAGTGAAGGAACCGCTTATGCTGGGCAAGAGAACATGTTTCTTGGACGCAGCAACAATGGGCTTCTGTGCTGTTCACAGACGAGTCCAGATTTACAATGGAGAGTGATTCAGGGCGTCTACTGATCTGGAGGGAACAGCGCACTAGATACCATCAATCCAACACTGTTGAAAGACACAGTTATAGAGGTGGTGGAATCCTGGTTTGGGCAGGGATCTCGCTAAGGTGGCCACACTGACCTGCATGTGTTCCATGGAGGAACCGTAACTGGTCTTAGATATCGGGATGAGATCCTTGATCCATATGTCCGCCCATATGCTGCTGCTATTGGTAACGACTTCATTCTGATGGATGATAATGCACGACCTCACCGAGCTCGGATTGTTGAGGAGTATCTGGAGGATCACGGTTTGGAACGAATGGAATGACCAGCTCGATCTCCAGACCTGAATCCGATAGAACATCTTTGGGACTATCTTGGCAGAGAGGTTGCTGCTTTAAATCCTCCTCCAAGGTCGTTACATGAGCTGAAACAAGGCTTACTCTGTGTCTGGTCTTCGCTTCCTATTCCGGTGTCCGACAACTTAATAAACTGCATGGGAAATCGATGCCGCCAATGCATTCAAGTTAGGGTGGACACATTCCTTATTAGAACCCATTTTTGTATTGTTTTTATGCCATTTTACCGCATAACACTGTGATGTGCTGTTTTCTCCAAGAATGGACTTTTCCGCAGAGATTGCTTTTTTGTTATAAATCGTTTTTGCAATACACTTATACAAATTTCTATGACGCATTCAATAAAAAACTATTTAATGCACATATCCTCCAAATTTTTTGTTTCTACATTCATTCATTTGCAAATTAGACACAAAAACCCGGTTTTACCTTAACTTTTGAGGCCAGTGTATATTGTATATTTATATTTATTGTATATATATATTCCACTAAATCAGTAGTCTTCAAACTTTCAACTTATGGAGCTTTAAAACTAGAAAATGTTTTACTGGAACCCCATTCCACTCTCATATGCTTAGAATATATCTCAAAATAATATTTAAAGTAGATCAACATGCTATAGGTACTTAATGTAAAGGCATTAAAATATTACATTTATTAATAAAAAATTCTAATCTATTTTTAATATAAATTACTCATTAACAATATTAATTTGGGATTCAAATGTTATCTATCCATGCTTAGTATTTAGTAACTGGAATATGTGCTTGCTTTTTTTCACAAAAACTGTCAAAGTCAAGGTCTGTTGAGATTAAATGTAATCACACTGCGCATTCTGAGTTTAATTTGTTTTAATACTTTGTTTTTGTAGCCGCTCACATTGAGAAATATATTTCACATAAGCATACTTTTCTGAATGACATTAAAATGTTTGTAGCTCTGTGAGAAATATTGTTAATTTTAAATGAATTTGCAATATAAATTTTAAGAGCTGCTCATGCTTAAGCTTAGATTTTAACATCGAATCTGTTGGTATGCTGATAAGTTGCTTCCTCTCCTTCATTATAGGTGTTTTTCTCCCACAAATGCAAAACGGTGCACTTACCATTAGTTTTGCAAGACCTTGTGCTAACGAGTATAAAATTATATCGCGGAACCCGAAATTGTAAACAAAGAATAGTTTCAATCTAGTCGGAAGTACATATACACAAATATAAAATGTGTGTGTTTCGGTATTCTTTTATTATATTATAATAAAAATTTAAAAATTGTTGCGAAATGTAGTTATTATATATAAATAAAATTATCAGCTTTAATGAATAGGATGAGTTTAGATACTTGTAATTATACAAATTACATAGAGTATGTGAATCCATTTTGCATACATATTTATAAGTTTCTTTTCAATCTTTTTATTGTCAATCGTGGAACCCTTGGGTATGCCTTGTGGAACTCCAGGTTTCCGTGGAACACGGTTTGAAGACCACTACAGTAGATCATCAGATACATGAAAGTTTTCATTGTCATTCATATACGAGCTTGACGTACATTATGTGCGGAATAGTAACAGATTGTAAAACCATATTTGTATTAGAGTTACTCTGTAGCTAACAAATATGAAACAAAACAACGTAATATATATAAAGTGAACTATAAACTGACCAGCTGGGACGTTGATCAAAACCTAAATATATATATATATATATATATATCAACAAAATACCTCTTGACCTTTAAGTAATCATTTGTAAATCAACAAGAAAGTTATACATATGTTAAACTCTCATGGTTGTCTTCCGATTAATATGTCACCTTGTATAACTTTAAGGCTATAAACAGGACTCGTACATCATTTGCTACGATTAAGGAAAGCAAACGTTCGTAATTAAAATGGATTGCCTCCTAAAATAAATTTATCCACGTAGGACTTAAGCGAGTTGGTCTTCTGAGATTCTTAAGCAGCTGAGTAGAATAGTGACTTGAGTCATTTATGGTCAAATTTTTTTACTTCGAAGGAAATAGAATGTTTTTATTAATATCGAATGTTAAGAGTATATTTAGTGAATCACACGAATGTTATTAGTGACAGAGTTTTCCGTTTGGAACTTTTAGTGTCAAGCACAAGGCCTGGTTGATCGTTTGTGATATAGGTTTTGAATATGAATCTCAACCTATGTAGTCACGAAGCTCACACGCCCATTTAGAGTAACACTCTGGCCGGAACATCACTTTTTTTGCCGCACTGAGAAATTTTTAAGTAAATTTTTTTGAATTTTATTACCTTAAGGACTGCTTTAAATGTCCTTATAGCTCATGAAATTGAGTATGGTTCAAATAAGATGTGTGAGGTTAAATCAAGCACAGCAATATATTTTTATCACTAGAATTGTGACTAGTATTTTTATAAAAACTGATTAAATATTATTTATATTCACGTAAAAGTAATTAAAAATAATAGTACCATACACGAAAAAACTATAGGAATATCCGTTCAGAGAGACGGTGATAGATAAGAAAAATCACACGTATCGTGAGTTGAAAAAAATCATCAAGTAACAGCACGTGATCCTCTCACTGGGTAGAGTCCAACTGAAGATATCAAGGTAGCCCACCCCAATCAAAGCAAATCACTTCCGTCTGAAAGACGGATGTTCCGGTAAGAAGACTAAGATAAAATTTGGCTGAATAGAACTTTTGCATCCATCATTTCCTGAACATTTGATTAACATCGAATTCTACAATATTAAAAGAATAATTCTCACAAAAATTTAAACACACACACACGCAATGGAATTCGAATTTTTGCTATTATAGGAGAGGGAAAAAGTAAAGTAGGGGATGCAGTTGTAGTTTGAGGATTTTAAATTGAATGAAGCTTTTTCGGATTGTAACTAAAAAGTGAACTATTTCTAATCGAAACACACACACGCATTTACATATTAGATGTTTTGATTTAATCACATTTATAAAGTATGTACATTTAGAACTGATTTCAATCAAAATTATATATTTTTGACACAAAAATAATGTATCAATATCAAAATCAATCAATCAAAATAAAGTATACATGAAAACTATACATTAAGAAGCATTTTTCTGTTGTCACGAATACTAAATAAGAAAACTGTCTTTTTCCCTTTGAAAGATACAAAAATGAAAAAAAATGTCTGAAATGCTATTAAATTCAATTAAAAATAAAAGTCGTTACAAATCAAACTAAATATATTTACTCTGTACTTCTTTGACAATTTTTACTAGATGCATTCAATAAATTAATGATATTAATTCTAATCAAGAAAAAGGGCTTTACTGTACACAGCCTTTCAAACTTTTCTTAAGAAAAATTTTATATTTTATCTTTATATTTTTTTTCAATCAAAATATTATTGCTCATTAGAAGTGCATATTTATTTTGAATGAGGAAATTTCCTTATCAAGCAATGACAAAGCCTATACAAAATGAATTTTTTAAAAAAAATTCCCATATTTTCCAAGGATTTAAAATTAGCTAAAATATTACCAAAATTCTTTCAGTAAAATGTAACTAATGACTCAAGTGTAATTTTAAACATCAATTTTGACTAAGAACGGAAATATGTGTTTTTTTACATCATTTTGAGAAGGAAATTACCTTATATTTGCGTGATGTGATTATAGATGTTATAACTAGTCTAACGAATAAGTATAGTATACGGCCATTTTATGCATTTTTAAAGACAAAGGTATCGGCATTTCACATCCTCAGCAGTACTTGGTTTATATCTCGTAATTGCCGACAACGACAGTATTTCTAAGAGAGGAAGGAAATATATATACTCCATTAAAATTTCCATAAAGTTCAATTTCCTTTTGGATATATGTTTTAAGCCTAAAACACTCACTGACCATTACAGTATAGGAGAAAAAATTAATTGGATTTCACCCAATTTTTTTCTCACGGGTCAATCATTATTGTTCTCGTCATAATTTTTAACGGTGTGTTTTAGATTGCCCGCGTAGTTAAAACAAAAATCTCCTCAATAAAATAGCATAAATAGTTTCGTTTATTGCCAAAAATTTTCTAGTTGTATTAATCCGCTGTTAGAACTTTAGATATGGAATTTTAATTTATTAAAAGGACTATTACAACAACTACCTGAAAATTTATTTTAACTCTACACGCGCAACTTTAATCTTATGTGTATATAAAAGCACTTTATGTGTGAGGGTTTCACATCACCTTTTATATTTTTTTGCTTAGTTTTTAATATATGTAAGAGCAATAGAAATTTCTCTTTTTTAAAGCTTTTATTGAATTAATCTCACATAATGTATTTCCACATTTTTTACCCATCGATTCAAATACTACCTTAATTTATATATATCATTAGAAATCTAAGAAATGGGCGGAAAAAGCATTACATTATTCATAATTTTAAGATCACTGCGAACTGCTACATCTTTACATCGATACTTTGAAATTATTTCTTCAATACATATTTTTTTTGGCATGTCTTAGGGAAAATGACTTCTTATATTGTACTTGTTGATCTGGCATTACTTTGCTATTTTTTAAAATACTATTTCCCTTTTGTACAAAACCTTCATAAATATTGAATTTGCAGAAGAATCGAATGTGTTCCTTGCTCGAATTTTCTTCTTTTTTATTAATAAATAAATTTGATATTAATATTTTAATCAAATTCTTTTTGTTTGATTTTATCCTTCTGTATATATTTATGTGGACTTTGTATTCTCAAATCTTAAAATATCCTGAACTTATCAAACGGTGTTGCATAAGGAAAAAATGGAAATTTACTGGAAATATTGTCTGTTAACAAATATTTTGCCTATTTATTTATTTATTGTTTATTAACGTAGCATTTCAGAGCTATTATAAGCCTATAGGAAGATTGTCCGTGGGGATCGAAATCACTATAAATGGATTAGAGTTATATCTTTTCCTCCTCGAAAGAACAACCTTCCACTCATTGAGCAAAAATGTTTTCTGGTGTTCTTTTTTAAAAATATAAGAACATACTTATATGGATTTTAACAGAACTTTTTTAAAGTAGGGATCATATGTTTCATAAATTTTATACAAAGACATGTAAATAATACAAAGCAAATGCCGAATGCCAATGAAAAAAATTAATCTTACGTATATAGCGAGAAAGAGGGGGAGAGATAAAAATCACACTTAAATTTGCTATCTTTAACTAAGACATATAGTTAGAACATAAGTAATGAATTCCCCCCTCCCCCAAAACCAAATAAAAACAGAGTTCGCTGAAGAATGCTATACGTAATATTAATTATTTGCTTAAAGGACACCACTATTTCCTGGTGGCGGACTTCTCAATTTTGAACCACGACAAAGTGATGAAGACGTAGAATTTGTGTAGATTTGACATTCATTAGCCTCTCTACACTGCAGCGACACCAGGATTAAAACCCAAAACTCCACAAAAAACAAAACTTGACAATGCCTGCAACCTCAAGATTTTGCTTGACGATCCGCGTAGTGTGAATCTGGTACGAATTAGGTTTGTTAAAACTGAGATATGCTGTATACCATCTTCCTTTTTCGTAACGTATTATTAAAGCTTTCTATTTTAATTAAATATTTATGTATTGGCAAGGAAGAATTAGTAAGGACTTGATAATATTAATTCTGGAATTAATATTTTATAATCACAGAGAAAAGTTATCGAAAAAGAAATGTATATCGTTGTGTATTTCAGAGCTGGTTAACAATGATTGCATAGTTTCAAAGAAGTTTTAAAAATAAAATTTGTTTCACATTTCTTTAAAGCACAGTTATCGAATTTTTATACATGAATAAAACTCCTTACAGTGCTTTAACAAAAAATAGCAGTTCTTATAAGATCTTCCCAAAAGAAATCTTTTCATTTGACTTGCTTCACTTTTCAAGAAAAAACGTGTTGTCGTGACTGGAAATTACACAAAACGCCGGCTCGCACGTGACATATAATAGCCGACTTTAAGCAGGGGCGATGTACACTACTTATGCAAATGATGCAGACATGCAAACAACAAATCCACCTCAAAGCTGCACGTCGGAGATTAGGTGAACAATTTATTTGCGCGGTTCTCTATCCACTTTGAAACAGTGATTTAATTTGTGTCCGCCTCACAACAGTCACGTTCTCAAGGCGCTAGTGGCATGAAAAAGATATCCAAACCGTGGGCCTGTTCTATTTTTGCAGTCAGTTTTGTTATTTTATCTAACGGGAAATCTGGTATTGTGCATGGAGGTTATAAAAAAAATAAGTCATTACTAGTTTATCAGTGTGGTTGTTCGTTATCTCACTGAACAAATAATCACTTATTTAATGAATATTTAAATGATTTTACAAGAAAATGGCGTATCATTTTGAGTGAATGTTCAATGCGAAATTGAAGTGTTTGTTCTTGTTTCACCTAAAGATCTTAACAATTATTAGTAAAATTTTACTTAGATGTGAGACATTTTATTTGGAATTTCGAATGCCGTCATGACCCTAATTTAAGACAGATTCTGCTCTTTTTCTACATGATGGGCATCCGAGCAGAAATATCGCTATTGTTACAGCATAAAGCCTAACTTGAACTTACAAATTCCCTCCTGTTCGTTCTTTGATTGAACTTTCCTTGGTGACTGAGTGCTGATTGTCGTGAGATTAAGCGCTGATGATACTCAATCCAAACTAAGGGATTCCTGATTTCACCAATAGCGTTTGAGGCAGTGGTGTAACGGAGAATATTAAGGCCCTCTACAAAGACAGGTTTTGGGCTCCAAGACAGACTCTACAAAGGGTTCGTACGTGATGCCTGTCAGGCTTTGGGCCACCTAGAATCCTGCCCCCCCCCAATATGGGGGTTTCTGGGGTGTAGGTTACGCCACTGGTTTGATGGGATGAAAGAAAATATCGAAAACAATAGGATCGTCTTCAGTCCCTATGTGGAGTGGTGTGGGATTTCAGATGGATGTGCAGCTCACGAGTTGTTTTTGTTTCACGAGAACCCTTTGATGAGCATGTGATGGATCATCAAAGTGTTTAGATCATCAAATATCAAAATGTGGAGGTTCAGTGGTATATAATGTGTATCACTCTATC
Organism: Trichonephila clavipes; assembly: GCA_019973935.1. Taxonomy (NCBI): domain Eukaryota; kingdom Metazoa; phylum Arthropoda; class Arachnida; order Araneae; family Nephilidae; genus Trichonephila; species Trichonephila clavipes. Next base: position 302,039 of record BMAU01021276.1, on the reverse strand, counting down.
CCTCAACGAAAAATCAGTAAAAGATTAATTTTAAGTTTAATAACAAATAGAATGCGTCTGCACTCGTTCAAGAACCCAGAAAATCTCTGATCACAACAAAGAAAGTTTTCACTAGCTGGGCCTTCTATACAGAGTGGGTTTTACCACGATTAAAAATTGCGAGGTTAGTCGTTAATAACTTGTATCATTTCATTACCACTCAGGTATAGATTAGGAGAAGGAATTTTAACTTCACACGGTTTAGCTACTTGAGGGCTTTTTGCGGTGGTCCTCGTAATTTTGAACCATGGTACAGTGAAGAGGACGACACCTGAGAGATGGTACTCTCCTCTCCTAACCTTCCCACCACACTATTGGGGGGCGTTTGAGCCTCAGCATATTTAATATTTTAATATACATAGGTCTCCTCTGCACGGTTGATCTTGAGCGGTATTAGGCTCGAACTCACGACACGTCGGGTATGAGTCCGCTACCTTGGCCACTAGGCTACCTCGTCCTCCAGGTATAGATTAGAAGCCATAACTAAACAAGTAATGCATACAAGTTATTTATTATCATTTTAGTTTAAATGGCGTAACTAAAGAAATGAAAGAAATCTTGCATTCAATACTCTATGCATTTCGTCGATCATTCCCGACTATGCAATGTCTTCAATAAACTTTGTGTGGTAAACTAGACATTATAGAAGATGAATTAAAATCTAAGTAACTCTCTAAATAAAATTGATATTCACACGCTGAACACGCTTCGAGAAATATACTATAAAACACATTCTATCTCTCTTTAAATTCTTTTTAAATTATCCACTGCCTAAGAAAACATTTATTTAAACTACTACCTTCTTCCACTCCAAGTCGGCTTAAAATTATACTTTCAGTCAGAGAAAGCTCTTTATCCACACTTCCGATAGTGTTATTTGATGCAACTGCTCATTGTCATTTAAAATAGCTTCGCTAATTGTGAATGTCCTACAGTACAAGCATTTTTTAGTTGTCAGTTCAAGCTAAGCTAAAGTTTGAGATACTGAGAATTCATGTCTTCCAATTTTTATTATACGAGAGAAAATCAAAAAATGGATAGCCATCCACTTCAACTTTAATAATAGGAAATTCATGAACTCGATGAAACTTCAAATTTGAATTTAATTTGAATTTATTTTTTTAATCAAATTTTCCAGACATAGAGTATTTATATTCTTTTTAATGTATAGCTATTTTTGATAGACCATGCTGTTTCAAATTAAACCATGCTGTTTGAGAAACCTTTTACGGCCGCGGTAGCCGAGTGGTATAGGTATCGGGCCGTGGCTTGCTTTGTCACGGGTTCGAGCCCAGTACGCTAAAGACCCGCCGTGTAGGGCAGCGATGCATGTTAAATCTGTCGAGAGCTGAAACGTCCTCCCGTTGGTGTGGTGTGGTAGTTAGGAGAGAGGGGTGCCAGCTCAGGTGTCGTCCACGTCACTTGACCATGGTTCAAAATTACGTGGTCCGTCGCCAAAAGCCCTCGTGTAGCTGAACAGTGCGACGTTAATATTCAATCAATCAATCAATCAATTGAGAAACCTTTTAACTTCACTGTGATATAAGAAAGACGGAATTCAAATCAATTAATAAAACATCTCAAAGTACATCATTCATATTCTAACAATATTTAATTACAGTCACGAAGTATTCAGAGTACCACAATTGATTAATTACCAATATTTTTCTTTGAAGCAACACGATGACTCTTGGCAAGGGACATCGTAATTTTTAGCCACAATCAGAGTACGTGACCAAAGCTGAATTCCACTCCCAAATTTCACATTACCAAACGCATTAGACTACCCACGCTTTACATTCATTAAACTACCCACATTATCTTACCTTACGTGAGGATTTTGAGCCATGACAAATATAACGTTCATCAGTCTTTCTATGTATGTTATCTATTGTGGGCACCAGGATTCAAACCCCACAATTTGTTAGAAAAAACGAAGACCACACCTTTTTGACCATGACCATCCGTCTACCGCAGCTACCAGAATATTTGCAAACTTCCTTCACATAATTGATAATGGCTAGCTGCTTAATCGTATGTTAGTAAATATTGCATAATAATACAGGTGATTCATAAGGATAAATACACTTTTCCGATTCTATACAATGGCAATACCCCCTCAGCAAACTGTACGGTATTTGTCTCACCCCTGACGTAAGTGACGTAAATAATACTTTACGTGTTATCTGACAAATCAGTTAAAATGGTGACGTTTGCAGTGGAAAAGGCTTTTTGTGTTCTTGAATTTAGCAAAATATCATGGGAGTCACTTTTTTGGATATGTTAACTCTGAGGCGGTGGTATCTATATAAGCCAGTAACAGCCTCCGGACTGAAGTGGTGATTTTGGTTTAGCGGTGTTACGTGCTTAGAGATAGGAAGGTATGGAGTTCTGTCCTCCACATTAGTGACTCTAGCTGAACTTTGAAAAAGCACAGCCTTCGTGCAACTGCCGTGACTCCATCTACCCTCCACAAATGCAATTAAAAGCCATTAGATCCACTTAATGCAGCAAACAAAGCAATCAAATCGACATGACGCAACAATCAAGCCGCCAGACACAGTTGACGCAGCAATCAAGCCGTCAGACATACTTGATGTAACAGTAACAACTTATACGCTCGCCATAACAACTATATCGTTCGTTCACCTATCCACAGAGTCAATGGTGGGCGGGTTACCAATGAAAGGATAATACTCGGTACCTTCGGTTCCGTAAACACATAACATACCGCTGGACCAAAATAATCACTTCAGTCTGGATACTGTTACTGGCTTTTATAGATACCACCCCCAAAACTCCTTGGTTAATGTCACAGTTGCAGGACCACAACTTCATTCTTCAATCGGATGGTGCACCACCACACTGGTTGGTCAACGTCCAAGACTACCTCAATGAGCATCTCCCTCACCAATGGATTGGACTAGTTTTGGACTACAACATACCACTTTTCCAATAGCTACCCAGAAGTCTTGCTTTAAAATTCTGTGATTTGTTTCTATGGGGGTACGTAAAGGACAAGGAATTCGTCTCTCCCCTTCGTGTAGATCTGGCGGAATTGAAACATCGTATCGCAAACGCTATTGCTGAAATTGTGTCAGATATCTTAACATGCGCTTAGCTGGAAATGGATTACCTTCTCAAAATGTATAGTGTGACTAAGAGTTCATTCATAAAACGTCTATGACTATCTGTTAAAAAATTTCAATAATCCCATGCAGTTCTGTTACAAGTAACGTATAACATCTTACATTGTTCTTGATTTATAGTAGATTGAAATTGTATACTTTTTTTATGAATGACCCTGTACAGTGGTGCTCACAAGGAGGGAGGGTCCTTGGGTTTGGACCCCCTCTTCCCCAAACCTTTGATTTTTTTCGATTGATTATAATCTTATGTATTATTAATTATGTATTATTAATAATTAATTTTATTAATTTAATGCTAGTTATTTATTAAATAATGTTAATTATTTATTAAATAATTAATTTTTTACTGGTTTTTTTCCCGAAAATCGACAAAATCAAAAGAATGTATTGGACGGTGTATTGGAGCATGATACCAGAAAGGTGGACTTTCAACCCTGGACTCCCCCTTGAAAAATTCCTGTGTGCGCCACTGACCCTGTATATTAATTAAAAATTACAACGGAGAGAACTCTGCTTCCATATTAATTTAATATTCAGTATTAAAAACAATTGAATCTGTTAAAAATCACCTTAAGAATAATCTGATTTTAAAACAAAATCTTATAGTTTTTATTAATAAGGAACTCATATCGATTCTTATATTTTTAATCCTTTTTATTCGAAGTTTAAAAATATATTCGATATTTCTTTCCAGAAATTATTCTTATGATTTAATAAGTACTGAGAAACGAAAAACCTTTCATGTAACTCTAACCTTTAATTCCACAACTTCTTTTTGATTGCGGATTTTCTACATTAAAAAAAAAGATGAAGAAATTTAATTTTATTTTAACACAAATTCTTCTAGAAAATTTTGTTATTGTTTTTATCTCTCTCACATTCATTACCTTTTCATAACTTTTTTTTTCTCTTTTAAAAAATGCGAGGGAAAAAAGCAACCTAGAATTAGAATCCATTCATAACGAAAATCTCGCCAAGTTATTAGAATCTTATATTTCTCTTTTTTTTACTCTCTTTTGATATTTCTTATTAATACTTATCTCTTCTTACAGCCGAACTTTTTCTAGAACTTTAAATTAGTTCAAACTTGCGAAAGAATATTTAATTGCTTACCAATTCCGACAGAATCCTCGATGAAAAAAAGTTCTGGTGGAAATATTTTTTTTTGCCGCATCAAATTCAAAGGGAAATATTTTATGACATATATAAGTAAAAGGAGAAATGAAGAACACGAAGAACTTTTTGAGAAAAGGAATCTTTTAATAAAAATGATCATTTCTTCACGCTCACGATTGTGGTGAAGAAAATAATTTGTGCCATAATTAGCCCTGTAATTGCACTTTCTTCAAAAGATACGCATATTTATCTTTTTAATTTAATTAAGAATCTTCGCTTGAATGAAGGCTGTGCTGTCAGAAAAAAATTGAGCAATAAAGGGGGAAAATGTTACATGAATTAATTCGAAAACTTTAATTAAATTTAATTTTCTTTAAGTAAGTGTCTGACAACTGCTCGTTATATGTTTTGAAAAATATCACACACACACACATGATACTTATGATACTCTTCCAATAAACGAGTAATTATGACATTTTTTTTGTTTAATGATCTCTTGTGAGTCTTTTTCAACATCAATAATTAAAGATTTTGATACTTTTTTTCTGTTTAATACAAAGGGAGCTTGTTTTTTTAAATGTGTAATCAAATGTTAAATGCTTCATAAATAACAATGAATTATTATCTTAGCTATAATTATCTTGTATTTAAATTTCATCTCATAATATGAGTATAAAATGTAATAGGCAGATATATTTAGTAAACTATAATTAATTCAGGTAATTATTTTCAGGAAACCTATCATGAAATATTTTAAATAACTTAAGATAAAATAACTTCTTATTCAAACTATACGATGCGATTACATATTACACAAATAATCACAATTCTATGCGCAAATTCTATAGGAAGGAGGTACATTGTGTTGAGCTTAATTATCTTTTGCAGTTCTAAAGATACATTTGAACAATACAAAATATGCAATATAAATTCAAGAGAATATGTAATACTTTATGAATCAAGCGTAGCAAAAAGGCTTGATGTATTCGGTATGTAGTTCTGTCATTCATGTAGTTCTGTAGTTGTGCTGCGGTAACCCAGTATCCAAGGTATCGGATCATGGCAGTTATGTCATGAGTTCGAGCCCCGTACCACTAAAGACCCGCCGTGTAGGGCAGAGATGCACGTTAAATCTGTCGAGAGCTGAAACGTCCTCCCGTTGGTGTGGTGTAGTAGTTAGGAGAGGGGATGCCAGCTCAGGTGTCGTCCACGTTGCTTGACCATGGTTTAAAATTACGTGGTCCGTCGCCCAAAGTCCTCGTGTAGCTGAACAATGCAACGATAATATTCTCACTCACTCTCATTCAATTATTACATTCTTATGTATAAATCAAGAAAGGAAAAATGACTCGCCACTAAAAACAACCCGATCACCATGAAATTCTGCACTCAAAAAACCTTTTATGAAAAATATGCTAATAATTAAATTTCCATGGCTTTTGATTCTTAATGATCATAAAAGTCCTTCACATTGCACAGATCACATTTTATTACCTAGACAACATTTTACGGCCGGGTTATCTTTTCTCATTGTTGGAATTGCCGTTTACTGGAGACATTACAAATAACACCATTACAACGTCATCAAATACTTTTTGGGTAGTTAGATGACTTTAAACATGTTCACATAGTCTGGATACTTTAAGCGGTTTGGTCATAACGAGCAATAGGCCTCTACCTACTTCGTACTGACACGGCTATGAAAGGGTGTTGAGAATATATATATAATAGCTTCTTTCAATGAAATTAATGCTTTGGAATAGAAACTGTGTGGCTAAATTGGATGATTATGCAACATAATCGTACTGCTCCAATAGTGTTATTGTCTACTATCCAACATACTGCAACCTCTATCATACCAATTTTGTTACATTCCGCTTTTTTATGTTAGGAGGCTATGGCCAGGTTGAGCCCACAATGGTTTTTAAGATGTTTGTTTTTAATACCATAGCAGTGCGTGCATTGATTAAGTTGTCTAAACTGGTGTCGTACCTGGACAACTATTATGACTGCCAGAAGAGACTGGCATCGCATAGCATTTAGTAATGAATTCCGCTTTTGTAATCGTGCATGGAAGCGCAATCAGACTGTTGTTTCACAGAGTCATATAGTCATTCCCCCTGATGTGGTGTTTCACTCTTTCAACAACAGGTCACCTTTAGACATTCTTCATACCATTTTAATAGTTTAACTATATGTTGATGACATCCTTCGGCCTGTTGTTTTAACTTTCATGATAGGTCATATTAGTGACATCCGCCAGTAAGATAAAGGTATGTGATTCGCTTATTTCTGAACTACCTCCTCACTGCCACGATCCTTCCTTGACCAGCGAGATGGACAAAATGTTCAACAATCGATTATGTATGTGTCTCAATAGAATTTCATGTTCAGCCCCACTCCATAATGACGCAGATCGGGAATAACAAGTAATGAATGCACGCGATTACGCCCATAGTCGCTTTTAAGACTTATTCCTTTAATCCCACCACATCCTCTTCCACAATACACGTGGAATATTTCATTATCACCATTTACATTATTCCAAATGGTAACATTCCATTATCCTGGATGTTTTCCTGAATTCCGCTCACAAAGGTCTTTAAAATTACTACCTTTGGCTCTTCCCCAATATTGGTAAGGCCGTCTAGAATGTTACATAATCGATACCGATGGCTTCCAGAGAGAACATTAATATAGCAACTACGAAAAACTTTGTCCCAACTTGAGCTGCGAATTGAATTTTTGTTCTTCAAGGAATTTAAAGATCGCACGACACAAACAGTTCGTGTTAGGTTTCTTGAAAGCTTAAAAGCGCGTTTAGATTTACGATCCAAACCGATCACGAAGTACTCGGCTCACAGATGAATGTATGGAAAGATGTACACTTACGGCGAAAGAAATTTCACTTGAAGGGCTTTCTATATATATAAGGACAAATTCCCGTTACTGAAAATTTTAAGAAGACTTGGTACCCTAAAAATCACAAACCTATCGTTTTTTTTTTTTTTATTTAATCTTATTCTTTGCATTATTATTGTTACGACCCGCATGTGCAGAGGGCGCTAGTGGTCCTCCTTGTTTACATTTCGTCAGTATGCTTGTAATGCATCCTCGGAGCGGACGTACCTACCGTCCTCAATAAACAAACATTTTTAAAGTATACAGTCCACGCCTTTTGCTTGAGCAGTCAAGTTATACATAACTCAAAGTCTGCTCATAATCCGTTATAGACATTTCTAGAATAACCACACCATTTGTGGTTAAAATCAGAGCTATCGACCTCACCCAGTTTTGTGGTCGGTGTCGAGCCCGAGCCAAAATTCAAAATGGCTCCAAAAGAACTATCAGAACTCACCGTGTTTAACAGAAGGAAAGCACATCTGCTCGGTCAGATCACACGCATTAGAAACTCCTTGGAAAATGTGGAGTCACCATTGAATCAAGTTGAAAAAGAGAGCTAAACTCGCATCGCTTTCTGAAGTGAAAGCAAAAATAGACAAACTTCGGACCGAAAGCTACGGGGTGCTTTCGGATGAAGAGCTCATGGATTTCGAGGCCAGTTTGGACACGATGGAAGTGGACGCAGATAATTTAGAGGTGAGTCTCAATACCTTACTTGAATCTTCTAATGTGGATACCTCTGAATTATCTGTGAAAAATGATTTTGCTAATTACAATGTGAAACTGCCATCCATTAATTTACCGGAATTTTCGGGACAATATATTGATTGGTTGCAATTTAAATCCCAATTTGTATCATTAATTCATGATAACACTTGTTTATCAGACTCGCAAAAACTATATTATTTGCAATCTGCCCTGAAAGGCCATGCAAAACAATTGCAAACAGTAAACGATTCTTACTCATCTTTATTTGAAGCTTTAGAAGGTAGATACGAAAATAAAAGATTAATTGTAAATAGTCATATTGCTGAACTTTTAAATCCTAACAAAATAAAATTTGAATCTGCTTTTCATCTCAGAAGTTTAATAGATTCAATTCAGAGTCATCTTAGAGCCTTAAAACAACTAGAATTAGAACCTAACGCTTTGTGTGAATCAATGTTAATTTTTGTTATAACTCAACGTCTAGATGATGAATCGCGTAAACAATATGAAATGGAATTACATTCTAATGATTTGCCTAAGTGGAATAATTTTTTAGACTTTTTAATAAAAAAGGAGCCAAGCCTTAGAAAACGTACAAAGAAATTCTTCGTTGAAAAACAAGAACGAATATTCTCCAAAATTCAGATCATTTGTCGTGAAAAGCAATGGAAAAACCTGTCCGTTATGTCCTTCAGAGACACACCCAATTTTTAAGTGTAAAATGTTTCACGAGATGTCTGTTGAAGAAAGAAGCAACAAAGTGAGATCCTTAAACCTATGCTTTAATTGTCTAGGCCATCACCTTATTAAGAACTGTTTGAAACTGAACAGGAAATGTAGGGTTTGTAATGCGAACCACAACTCTCTTCTTTGCAAAACAAGTGTCCCCGAGCGATAAACAGAAATATCCTCTCTCTCTACAGAGTTCATCAGGGGTCATTTATGACCCGAGTCCAGCCGCGACGTGTCTTTACAATGAGAGTGGGGAGAAATCTATTTTGCTTTCGACCGCGAAGGTCAAAGTTCAGAGTGCGACAGGGGGTTGGCTTATAATGAACGCAATCCTCGATTCAGGGAGCCAGAAATGCCTTTGTAGCTTGAAGCGTCAAATTTCCTCGGGTTGGAAAAATACTCTATGAATTCAACTATTGTAGGCTTGAATGGAGCTTGCATTTCAGTGAGGAAAGGAATTTCCGCTGAAATTTCGAACGGAAGTTCATTTAAAAGAAAACTTAACTTTCTCATAGTCCCTAAAATTACTGGTTGCGTTCCTACACAGCCATTGGATTTAACAAAAATAAAATTGCCTCAAAATATAAGATATGCAGATGCGGAATTTAATATTCCCAAACGAATTGATATTCTCCTGGGAGGTGAAATATTTTATGAATTATTAAAAAGTAAACAAATAAAATTACATGACAATTCAATAATATTGCAGGACTCCGTATTTGGTTACATTGTAACAGGTTCCATTCAAAACGAACCTTTGAACTATTATTTTTGCAATTTCATCCAAGATCAGGTTGATAGAAATTTAACAAAATTTTGGGATTTAGAAGCAATAGGAATTAAAGCAGAGTCTAGTTGTGACCCAGACGACCAAGCCATGCAACATTTTAAATCTTCAGTACGTTTCAATAGTGGTCGTTATGAAGTTGGGTTTCCTTGGAAGAGCCATACACAAGAGTTAAATGACAATTTTTCCGTAGCAGAAAACGTAAAATCCTTAACAAGAAGATTCATTCGTGATCCAACTCTGTACATACAATATTCCGAAATTTTGAAAGAATATGAATCTCAAGGAATAATTGAAAGGGTTCTAGAAACTGAAAAACCAACTGATAGAGCAGTATTCTATTTACCGCACCAAGCGGTCTTTCGCCAAGAAAGCCTAACTACAAAAATGCGCATTGTTTTCGATGCAAGTTCCCATGAAGATGGACAACCATCTCTTAATGACTGTATATGGTCAGGTGAGAATTTAAACCCAAACATATTCCACCTGATAATTTCTTTTCGCTTGAACACGATTGCTATCACCGCAGATATAGAACGTGCATTCTTGCAAATCTCATTACGTGACGAGGACAGAGATGCAGTTAGATTTTTGTTTCCAGACATTAGATCAAATCAAACAGATCCCTACAAGTTTCAAGTGTATAGGTTTAAGCGTGTGATGTTTGGAGTCAACGTAAGCCCCCTTCTTGCTCTCCGCAACAATTAAGCATCACATCGAGAATTACCGTGAGCAATATCCAGCAGCAACTGAAATGCTTGACACTTGTCTCTATGTTGATGACGTAATCAGTGGTGCTGATGACATCTCCCAAGCCTTAAAAGTATCAAAGGATGCTGAAACAATCATGAAGAATGCCAGCATGAAATTACGCAAATGGAATTCAAATGATCAAACATTGATGAGAACTTGGGAAAGGGAAGGCCTTGAGACACATCCTCGTCACCCGGACGACAGTTCCAAAATCCCTTCGTCAAAGGTTTTGGGGATACCATGGGATGTTGTCCATGACTATTTTACAATTGATGTTAAAGGACTTCTGCAATTGGACACGTCAAAACCCATCACAAAAAGAATTGTGCTTCAATCAGCTGGGAAAATATACGATCCAGTTGGGTTCTTGTCATCCTACACGATTAGGCTCAAATGCCTATTACAAGAACTTTGGCTACGGAAGTTATCCTGGGATGACGAGCTACCGCCAGATATTCATGCAGTATGGTCACAATGGTGGTTAGAACTTCCATTTTTATCAGAGTTGAAGATTCCACGAAAGATCCTCGATTCCAGTGGAGATTCAAGTGAAGTCCAAATCCATACCTTTTCCGATGCCATTCAAAAGCATATGGAGCAGCCGCCTTCTTGAGAGTCAAGCACAAGGACAGAGTCAGCGTTGATCTTGTAACATCCAAGAGCCGTGTTGCACCTCTGAAAAGATTATCCCTGCCTAGATTGGAACTGATGGGCGCTCTGCTTGCTGCACGCTTAGCAAAGGAAGTCAAGAAAATCCTAGATCAGAAGTGTTCAACCAGAGCCTTTTTCTGGACGGACTCTCAGGTCACCTTACATTGGATCAAAGGTCCAAGCCATAGATGGAAACCCTTTGTTGCGAACAGGGTTCGCGAAATCCAATCCCTCACCGATCCTAACTCGTGGTTCCACTGTTCCGGCAAGGACAACCCAGCAGATCTACTTACGAGAGGAATCAGCGTGGACGCTCTACAACCAACTCCAAGTGGTGGAATGGATCCTCGTTTCTACGTCAAATTGACTTCCAGACCAAAGGACTAGATGAAGCGATCCCAGAAAGAGTGTATTTAACGGAAATGAGAAAGAACTCAAATCCAAAAGAGGACATTTCCTTGACATTGACAGTGACTAAAAACAATTTCCTTGAAAACATTATTGATATTTCAAACAACTATGTAAAATTAATTCGTGTTGTAAGTTTTCTTTACAGATTCATACACAACTGCAGAACCAGAATTACAAAGATAAAGGGACCCCTTACTTCACAGGAGGTAAGTCATGCTGAGAACTGGCTGATCCACTCATTGCATGAAAGGGAGTTCTATGAAGAAATGCGCAAATTGTTGGCAGGTGAGCCTATTCCTATGAAAAGCAAATTAACTCCACTTAATGTTTTTCTTGATGAGAGCAACATCATTAGAGTAGGAGGCAGACTTGCAATTCAAATTTAAATGAGAAAGCTAAATTTCCCATGATTTTACCTAGTAGAAACGTTTTAACTGATATTATATTGAGCCATTATCATAAAAATATTTGCATGCAGGACCCCACTCACTTTTATATCTTGTTCGTCAAAAATTCTGGCCACTCAATGGCAGAAATAACTGTCGTAGAATTATTCATGAATGTGTGAATTGCTTTAAGAACAAGCCCATCACTATGAATCAAATTATGGCTAACCTACCGAGAGATCGTGTAACACCGAATTATCCCTTTAATGTCACGGGCGTTGATTTTGCAGGCCCATTCTTCATTAAGTTTAAAAATCAAAGAAAAGGGGCATTAAATAAAATTTATGTAGTAGTCTATGTATGTTTATGTACAAAAGCAATTCATTTAGATTTTGTGACAGATCTCACATCCCAAGCATTCATTGCAAGTTTAAAACGTTTTTTTGTAGGAGAGGAAAGTGTGCAAAAATCACCACCGACAACGCTAAAACATTTGTTGGCGCAAATGCCGAAATTAAAAAATGTTCAAAATGATTAAATTACCTGATCACACATTAGCAGAATTTTTGACAAATGAATCGATAGAGTGGAATTTTATCCCACCCAGGTCCCCAAACCATGGAGGGCTATGGGAAGCAGGAGTAAAGGCATTTAAATTCCACTTAAAAAGAGTCGTGGGGGAACGCACATTTAACTCTCGAAGAGTTCATCACAATACTTTGTGAAATTGAGGCTGTGCTAAATTCCCGACCACTCACTCCTTTGACGTCAAATTTCGATGATTTCGAAACACTGACCCCTGGACACTTCTTAGTAGGTAGACCCCTAACATCCATAGTTGAACCGCAAATAACTAATATAAACGAGAATCAGTTGTCGAGATGGGAAAGAGTAAAAAAAATTACCCAACATATATATAAGCTTTGGAAACGCGATTATTTGAATAATTTACAAGAACGTCACAAGTGGAAATTTAACAAAAATAATGTTTCTGTAGGAACCTTAGTTTTAATCAAAGACGAAAATCTTCCTAGTACGAAATGGAGTACCGGAAGAATAACTGAAATTTTTCCTGGCACCGATGGTAAGGTGCGAGTTGTGAACCTGCGTATGCCAAACGGAAATATATTAAAAAGGACAATCAGAAATCTTTGTATATTACCTGTATGAATTTTGTTATTAGTAATTATTGTATGTGTATAAATTAACTTCAATCGTATTTAAGTATCATAAAATGTATTGTGTATTTTTCATTTAAGTACTGTAAATATTGTGTATTTCATTTAAGTACTGTAAATATTGTGCATGCCTTTTTGCTTTGTAAATATTGTGTATTTTGTATGTAAGTATCGTGAATTGCATTATGTATTTGTATTGAAATTTCATTTCAATGGCGGGGACTCTGTTACGACCCGCATGTGCAGAGGGCGCTAGTGGTCCTCCTTGTTTACATTTCGTCAGTATGCTTGTAATGCATCCTCGGAGCGGACGTACCTACCGTCCTCAATAAACAAACATTTTTAAAGTATACAGTCCACGCCTTTTGCTTGAGCAGTCAAGTTATACATAACTCAAAGTCTGCTCATAATCCGTTATAGACATTTCTAGAATAACCACACCATTTGTGGTTAAAATCAGAGCTATCGACCTCACCCAATTATCTTTCGATTGATATATCACTTGTGCATGTCGGAAAATTAGAAGTTGAATAAAACTTCATTTGAAAACAAATTAGACAGTTCAGCCACACCCCCTTTTTAGAAAAAAAAGCTAAAAAATGCGTTATGATAAAAAAAAATCTATTTTATAAATAGAAATTATAACTATAAAAATGAATGTGTAGTATTAAACGCAGAATATTTCCGAAACAATACAATAATGTAATTTTTCTTCCTTGTGAAATGTGTGCATGTAAATTTTTTAAATGAAGGCATTTTATATTAATAATTTTATATAATTTCAGTTCTTATTCCTGATATATTTTTCATACAAATGTAATACTTTAATATTATAAGAAGAAAAACAGCTAAAATTTCTGTCGTGACAGAAAAAAGAATTTTTTTAAAAGTTTTTCTTGAGTTTTCTTGTGCAATTAGTACTTTCTAAAAGTTGATCATTTATAAAAATGTGTGGGTTGAAAACATATGAAAATGCAATTATTTTAAAAGAAAAACGTATAAGTAATATCTTAAAGTGTTATTTTAAGTTTAATTAAGCTTATAATAATTATTTTTTCAGAATTATAAACTTTAAAGTGGTTTTTCTCAGTTTGTGTTTTTCGAAACCTTAGTGCATTCAAAATGGTACTCCTTCGACAATTATTTACCAATCACTTCAATTTTTTTCCTGCGTGTTAAAAATAAAGCATGTAATAAAATTAGGGATCCGTTTTGCTATAAACTGAATACTTTTTTTTAAAAAAAATAAAATGTAAGACATGTTGGCTTTTTCGTTGATTTTTAGCCTGTATATCAACATTTTATTTTTTTTCTCGAAAAAGAATAAAGTTATTCTAAAATCGATCCCTAAAGTTGTTAAGAACATCCATAAGAATATTATAAAAAAATTTCAGGTCAAAAAATTAATTTTTACAAAAGGAGTAAAATTTTAAAATTTTCCCAATTTTCTTCAAAAAATTTAAATTTTTAGAATTGTGTGAATAATATATGAAAATTTTCATCTGGTAACATTTTCTTGAATAGAAACATTGTATAAAATGTTAAAATATAATTTTTAAATACGTAAATAAAGAAGTTTGCTCAAAGGGTGCCAAGTCCCTTTAATGCTATAGCAAAAATTTTGAAAATTTCAAAAATAATTTACGGAATAACATTGACAACAGAGACTACAAAAAAATCTTTTTTGCTTAATTTACCTATTAAAGTACATAAATATACTAGAAATGCATTTTTCTAAAATGTTTAAGGAATATAACGAAAAAGATATTTACACAAAGTTGTACAAAATTTCAAAAGTGGGGTTTTGAATGATTACTGTGTTGAAAAATAAAATTTAAGAAAAAAATAAATACTATTTTTGTAGGGAAGAAAATAAACATTTACCTCTATTAAAAATATATGTAAAATTCAATATCAAATGAGCGAAATTCATTTCTCACAAATCGTAGAATTTTAAAAAGTTAAGATAACAAGCATTTTAACTAAATCACCAAATAAAATTTTATATTTGGATTGAAATTTCTATCTTACAGTAGTCGTATAAGTTAAATATCAGTTTAAGTCTCCTCCTTATCTTTCTTATTACTTTTTTGTTTTTCGCCAGAAGTAAAAGGTATATTTTTGAGTATAAATAGCAACAATGTTCAAAAATGTTTTTCTTTTCTAATTTCGTAATTGCTTGAATCCCTGCTTAAATTTAAGAAATTTTAAATCTTTGGAAGACCATACACTGTTCTTGATTTTTTGCCGCATTACCTGTATAAAAGGGGAATGGCAGATTCAAACTCCTACCTACTTTGTGATCAAAACGTACCTATGACTGAGAAAGAACTCTGCTCTTTTAAATACTATTTTTAATGTTATTGAATGTTCCTTTGATGACTTTTTTTACCGATTAAAACTGTATTAGGTTATTCGTCGACTTATGACGAGGGATTCGAACAGTAACTTTTTTACATTCCGGTTCGACTAAAAAGAAATAAATCGGTTCAGATCTGGTTTTCGCACCGTCAAAAATAATAGTTTTTGGTTCAATTCCGAATTAACAATTTTATTTTATGTATATTCTTATTTGTACTAAAAATGTAATTCTATCAAAATTTAGACGATTTTATTCTTTTTTTAGTTGGTAAACTATGTGAATTGATGTAATTCGCCAGTATGTACGATTCGAACGGTGAACATTGACATTGTTATCCATTATCAAAATCGCATTTTCATGATTATGTCGATTATATGTACCCTCGTTTCTTGACGCTTGACGTTCACATCGGGCACTTGACCTTGCAATAATTATGTAAAAGATATGTTTATTTTTTATTTAACATATAAAATTTTTCTCTAATTAGGAATATATCTTCTAACGTGGTATCATTGAAATTACTTCTAACGTCACGGAGAATAAATTTAAAACTTAAAAACTTGTGTAGCGCTGGAGCTGCCAAAACCACCATTACAATCTTATGCAAGTGCGGATAGGTAAATTTATTCTCTTCCCTGAAATCTAAGAAATTATATTTTATATTGAATCTTCGTACATTGTGGAGAAGCAATGTGCATGCAATGAGGATAACTATATGGTTGACGTTAAATTAGAAAATATTGATAAGTTGGTTACATAACAGAAAATGTGACTGATAATATATATCGAATCGAAATAAACCGATATTCTTTTTCGGTTCAATTCCGGTTCGAAGCCCTATTTATGACTGAAAGGTTGGAGACGGGTATTTGATGAAAAAAAATGTAAAGGAGGAATATATATATTTCCAGAATTTTTTTATTACTGTGTAAGGAAAAGCTAAAATTTCATAAAACTGTCAGATGCATCGTGAAATGTATCCCTTTTTCGGCTGCCTCAACAAAAAAGAATAAATATAGAGATAACTAATTCTTCTAAAAACCATTAAGAGCATTCGAAAACATTTTGAACGAATACTATTTTTAAATCAGAAGAATTTCGTTGAACAGCTCTAAATACGTTCACTTTGCTCCAGTTGGAAAAAAATGCGTCTAGTCTGTTTGGAACCCAATAACTTTTTGCATTAGTTTGTAGTGAGACACTGTCTAAATTGCTTCCATTCTATACTTGCCAGATCAGTTATTGTGTCTGCTACAAAATACATCATAAAAGTTAACTCAAGGGGAAAAAAGCTTACGAACTTTTCAAAGAAATGCTTTTAGATATATACGAACGAATATATCTAGAAACGAATCCAATTTCATGGTATAAATATAAGTATT
Organism: Trichonephila clavipes; assembly: GCA_019973935.1. Taxonomy (NCBI): domain Eukaryota; kingdom Metazoa; phylum Arthropoda; class Arachnida; order Araneae; family Nephilidae; genus Trichonephila; species Trichonephila clavipes. Next base: position 285,481 of record BMAU01021276.1, on the reverse strand, counting down.
ACGAGCAAACACATACTATTGGAATATATTTATGAAGGTTATAACAAATTTCACTTTATTTAAGGACAAAAATGAAATTTAAAATCTCACATAGCATAAAGTGTCGGTCTCTGAGATTTTGAAGTTTTCATGACCACATAATTTAACCAGTGGTGGTCAAGGGCTAGGGCAGTCATACTCTACCTGCGACCCACCAGGCCTTTTTAAGTGGCCCGGTCATGGTCCATTGCTCTGAGAAATTTATTTATCCAAGTACATTGTGTTAAAAGTTTGGTAGAAAATTCTTTGTCAAGAAATCAAATATATCAATTTTACTTTTTGCTGCCGGTGTCGTACGGGTACGAATTGATATTCTTTTTCTATTTGGAATGGTTACGGTTAGTGATAACGTCAGTGGAGTAGCGACAATTTTATGGGAGGAACTAATTTTCATCTATCTTTCATATCTTGCAAGAGAAAAATATTCGAAAGAAATAAAATAATTTCAAGGCGAATGGGAGGTTGACTATTTTGTAGTGATAAGCAAACATGGATCAGTAATTGTTTGATTTATCACGAAATTGCTGTATTTAAAAAATACCAATAAACAGGAATCATTCAATGATTCTTTTCCTCAAAGATCTTTTTCAAGAGGTGATAAATAGGCTCTCTTGAATAATCTTTCCATGAGCAACAAAGTATTTTGTCAGAGATAAAAAATCACATCGGTAACAAAGATATCGTATGAAGTTTGTTACATTCTTGGTAATCATATGAAACCGTTTACAGATGCAGCAATTTCGAAGGAATATTTCTTAAATGCCTTTAAATGCTTTTGTAGTAAAAAACAAACATGGATCAGTAATTGTTTGATTTGTCACGAAAGTGTTGTATTTATAAATACCAATAAACAGGAATCATTTAGTGTTAGTGACAAAAATAAAAAAAAATATAAAAAAATAATAACTAAAAAAAGCAAAACACAAGGATTTATAATATTTTTATCAATTTTCTACATTTAAAACTTCCATTGTTATCTTAGTCTAAAATCATTTCTCCCCCTCCCTCATTTATCCCCATGTTGTGGCCGCGTAAAGTAACTGATATATGTATGCGACCTAGCAGAACAACTATTTTGGTTCGAGAGCCACTTCGAAGAAACGGAGGTTACTAGGTTAGTGAGTGAGTGAATATAAACGTCGCAATGTTCAGCTACACGAGAGCTTTTGGGGACGGATCACGTAATTTTGAACCATGGTCAAGTGACGTGAACGACACATGATCTGGCATCCCCTCTCCTAACTACCACACCACACCAACGGGAGGACATTTAAGGTCTCGAAAGATTTAACGGGCATCTCTCCCTTACACGGCGAGTCTTTAGTAGTACTGGGCTCGAACACGTGACAAGGTCCAGCCATGAACCGATACCTTGACCATTCGGCTACCGCGGCTACGTGAAGGTTACCGGAGAGCCGTACCTTTTAAAAATCACTGTATTCTTTATTTGTCTTTACATCTAAGAAAATGTATGAATTGTACCATATAAATCAATAAATATTTAATAAGATAGGGGCAGCGTTATTCAAATTTTTTACTATGCTAATTTCATATCATCTATAACTGCAAGTAGGTATTTCAAAGCCAAGTTAGAATACGAAACATGTGAAACCACCTCTGTTTCATTTCACACCCCTTTTAAACATCGCATATGGTGTTTTCTGTATTTTGTTCATTCTCAGAAGGGAAATCTTTTCGTGTTAAGAGATTTTTGTTTTATGTTAAGAGAAAAATGGATCGAAAAACATAGTAGTTTGTCGGATCTATCAAACTATCTAATGCCAATAAATATTTTTTCTAAAGCGTTTTCGCGTTAAGCGTTTAGAAGTTTTTACGCAGCGCTCCATGAGATATGAAAACAAAATGTCAACCCAACCTATAAGTACAATTTAAACATTTGAAGACATATCAAGCGCTATATGTTCCTTTGTCAATAAATATTGTGAAAACAATATAACGTAATTTATTATCTAGCATAAATCTACACTCATGTCCATAAATTAAGGATAATTCAGAATCACACAGAAATTGAACTCTAAAATAAAAATTTCACCTGTAGAATTATCACACACATGCAAATTACAGGAAACCACCAGATGGCGCGGATAGTACATCACAATGACCAGAGTGTAAGAGAGGGGTATATAAGGAATGGTGGCAAAGAAGTAAAATTGTTCACAAGCCCTTTAAAAGACTTTCAGTGCAATAATCGCATAGTTATGGCACAAAGGAAGCATTTGGTTGATTTTTTACGTGGTAGAATTATTGGACGACTGGAATGTGGACGTACCCAGTAGGAAGTATCCGAGGAACTTGGAATCACCCAGAGTCTCATCTCCAGACTTTGGCAACGATTTCAAGATGATAGTAACGTGAGTAGAAGTTACAGCACAGGTCGCCTCCGAGTTACAACGTCGAATGAGGACCGGTATTTGGCAGTTACTGCCAAAAGGAACAGACGAAGCACAGCATCAGACCTGTCTCATCAGCTCTCTTCAGCTACCGGTACGACAGTTTCAAGGCAGACCGTGTACAGACGCTTAGGGAACATTGGTCTATATGCTCGTAGGCATGTCAGATGTGTTCCACTTACCGCAACTCACTGTCGCCTGCGATTAACCTGGAGTAGTGAGCATGCATTGTGGACTCCACAAGAGTGGTCTTGTGTGATGTTTTCCGACGTGTCCAGGTTTAGTTTGTAGTCTGACTCTCGCCGAACTTTAATATGGAGAGCGCTATGTACCCGTTACCACCAAGAGAACACCATTGAACGACACCGTTACGGTGTTTCAGGTTGGCTGGTTTGGAGAGGAAATATTCTTGGTTCCAGAACTGACCTGCATGTTCAGAGTGTAACGATGACAGGCCACATCTATTGGCATGTTATTCTGGAACAACATGTACGTTTGTTTCGGGGCGCCATAGGTGCTGAATTTCTGTTTATGGATGACAACGCCCGTCCTCACCGTGCAAACATTGTAGACGAATGCCTTCAATCGGAGGATATCACCCGTATGGATTGCCAGCATACTCACCGGACTTGAATCCGATAGAGCATGTGTGAGATATGCTTGGCCGACGAATTGCCGCCCGTCTACCGCCACCCACCAGTCTACCGGAACTTTGGAGGGCATTGTTTGATGAGTGGTGTAGTATTTCCCAAGATCAGATTGATAATTTGATACTCAGCTTGCCTAGGCGTTGTAAGGCCTGTGTTGCATTGTCCGGGAGACATACTCTGTATTAACTATCATACTAACCATGTTATACTGTTTTTTGTAAATAGGTTCTTTTTTGAAATTTGCTCCAGGGAGTAAAAATTGCAATTATGTCAAACACATAGTATCTTTCTTGCTCTTTACCTTTTGTTTAATAAATAGACTTTACAAATAAGTCAAATTTGTTTTGCTTCTGTCTGTTTCTTTGCCTGAACTTCATTATCCTTAATTTATGGACATAAGTGTATTTATTTAACATTTTCTATTCTTTTAAGAAATAAGCAGTAGTAACAATGGGCTAACGAAATTTGTTCTTAAAATATTTCTTTGAATGATTTTCTGTAGATCAGTGGCATTAAAGTGGCAAAGATACGGAGCTTAGTGTGAATGCAAGATCTGCTCATTCGAATATAGATAATTTCAAATGTAGGTATGTAAAATTACGCGGATTTCGATTCAGATGAAACTCGTGGGTCATCCCAAGTCCTCAATGTGGTTGATTTGTATACCTAGAGAGAGGTATGAGCTGAAGTATTGTCCTCGTTATCTGACCCGGATGTTTAAAATTATGATCTCCATTGATAACAGACTTTGGATAAATGAATAAGGAGATGTTAATTCTAGCTTACCATATTTTCTCCTTTAGTAATCATTACCATGATTTAAATGCCACTTTATGCCTTTTAAGTAATTTTTTCTGGAAAAGTATGTTTCCGAACGAAAAAATATGTCTTGATCTCTGGAATTTTTTTCTACTTATACTATAGAAGTAGTTATTTCTTGAATGAGAAACTTTACTTAATTTCTTGTTCATGGTTACCTTTCATAAACCTGCTGTCCTTATTTTTTTACTTTATCAGTTTTTTTAAATAAGCTATTTTTACACATATTTTCTTGTGCATGACTACCATTTATAAATTCCTGTTTTTGTTAATGGGAAACCTAACTAGGCTCCGAGTTATAAATATTCCTGCTTACATAGTGTATAATAGTAAATAAGGAGGAGCCTTGTTGGGAAATTTGGACGCCAAATACTGCCAAATCAGGCTACAAAAATAAATAGATGTCTGTAAGAATGGCGTACACATACCTCTCTTATGGAGGGGGGGAGGGGTCACATTCTAAAAACACGTAGACGTAAGAGCGAAGGGATGTTGAAAATTAAAAATCTGTTGGTCTATAGGGCCCAAAGCTTCACCTTGTATGCGGCGCAATGGTGTCTATAAAAGTTCAAAAGGTTCAACAATGATTATTTGGATAGAAAACTTTTGATGTCCTTACATGGATCGTTGTAATCTATATAAGGACCATGCTGAGAAGGAACATTGGAATCAATCATTTGACAACGAATGTGCGCTTTATTTGGGTAATGTGAACTTGATGATTACAGTGTTTTAACATTTATGTTATCGTTGCGCTATTTCAGATTTATACAAGTGTATTAACAATATATTAACGCTTATATACAAAAAAGTTTACTATAATTACGAAAGAGTTTCACTATAAATTACGATTTAATCCTAAAGATTACGAAGATCTTCACTACATTTGAAAGATTCCCCCCTGTAGCTATATACTCAACAAAGTTTTGTATAAAATTCATTAGCTTCAACGACCAATTAAAATTATTGTTGAATATACCGTAAAATATGGCATAGAACTCACACTTATACTTTTAAGCTGCAATTTTTGATTTTGAGGTGTGTTCGCCGTATAACGCGCACTCCCTTTTTTCGAGGAAATCTGAAATGTACATGCGCAGTGCTCTTATGATTTGAATTCATTTATTCGAGGTATTATTCTAAGCTTCAGAAAAAATAATATACTTCTAAAACTACAACCCTTTTTATTCATATAAGAGGAATGTTTTTTTTAATTTAAGTAACCATTATTTGCATATAAAGGGTGTTTTTTTGAGAGGTATAGAACTTTAAATAACAACGATGTATTATTCAATTAACATGAAGTTTTTTTTATTCGAAAGATAATCTTGTGGCATTACATTTTAAATATGATTTCTGGCATAGGACTGCCACGGCTGGCTCGGATGTAGTCCAATATGGACGTCAATTTTCGATGACTTTTTTTCCAACATTTGAGGCCGTATATCGGCAATAACACGGCGAATGTTGTTTTCCAAATGGTCAAGCGTTTGTGGCTTATCCGCATAAACCAATGACTTTACATAGCCCCACAGAAAATAGTCTAGCGGTGTTAAATCACAAGATCTTTAGGCCAATTCACAGGTCCAAAACGTGAAATTAGGCGGTCACCAAACGTGTCTTTCAATAAATCGATTGAGGCACGAGCTGTGTGACATGTTGCGCCGTCTTGTTGTAACCACAGCTCCTAGACATCATGATTGTTCAATTCAGGAATGAAAAAGTTAGTAATCATGGCTCTATGCCGATTACCATTGACTGTAACGTTGTGGCCTTCATCGTTTTTGAAGAAGTACGGACCAATGATTCCACCAGCCCATAAAGCGCACCAAACAGTCAGTGTTTCTGGATGTAACGGTGTTTCGACATACACTTGTGGATTAGCTGCACTCCAAATGCGGCAGTTTTGTTTGTTGACGTAGCCATTCAACCAGAAGTGCGCTTCATCGCTAAACAAAATTCGCTTATGAAAATCGACCATTATTTTCGAAATAAAATTGCCCAATTTGAAAGCGTTGTTCAGGCGTGAGTCTATTCATGATGAATTGCCAAACCAAAATGAGAATAAATCACTTGGCAGCTGTTAAATCGGTCACCATCTTGGAAAGTAATGCCAACTTAAACTTCTATACCTGAAAAAAAAACTCTGTATGTAGAAGTCTAATTTTTTTCTACGCGCATTTTTTTATTATTTTTAAAGTTCTCATTCTTAGATCCGGCGTATAACGCGCCAGTATATTTCGATCTTATTTTTTGTGTTAAAAGTGCGCTTTATACACTGAATTTTACGGTATTTATGAAAATAATTAAGGTATCCGAACACATGTTCGGAGTAACTTTTTGAAAAATAGCATACTAAAACATTATAAATTCTTTTTAAGGAATCTATACCAATAAATACTAATATTTAACTAACAGTATTTAAAAAAAATTATCTAAATTTTGCAAACATCGCAATTAAAAGTGCAATTTTAGAAATATTTCTGAAAAACTTCAAAGCAATTATTAAAAACTTACAACAATAAATTACTAAAACAAACAGGATAAATTTATTTAAAGAATGTACTAAAATTTTAATGTTTTACTAAAATTAAAAAAAAATTGAGCTGATCAATTAAATATACAAGAAATGTGACGTCCTTTTTAAGACCATTATTTAAATAACAGGCCATTACTTAAAAAATATTCATACAATAAGAAATATTCTAATACATTTTCTATAAAATAGTATAAAGACTAGTTTCAAATCATTTTATAGAAATACATTTATAATATTCTGAGTTGTTAGCCTCATGATAATATATTTTGAACCATTTAAATGCCCACTTCTGGTACATTAAAGACCCACTTCCGGTTTTTCTAATTTTATAAAATTGATTGTAACTTGACCTCTAGGTAACGTAGAAACAAAACAAAGTATTTATAAAGCCAAAAATAGCTCTATTCAATAAAATAAAAAACAAAAAATACGTATTTTGACCGAATTCAGTCATTTCAACGCGTTCGGATTCCTTTATTACTAAAAAATTAGATTTCTAAATTTCTTAAGTTGTTAATAATGTTTATCTCTTCCAATAAAAATTATACCACTAAATACTAAATAAAGATGTTTTTAGTTCAAATATTTTAATACGTTAACACGAGAAAAAATAAAACTTGACCCCCAAAATAAGAGATATAATATATATATATATATATATATATATATATATATATATATATATATATATATATATATATATATATATATATATATATATATAAAATATATATATTATATAAATATATATATATATATATTATAAATATATATATTTATATAATATATATAAATATATATATATATATATAAATATATATAAATATATATATATAATATAGATATATATATAATATATATATATATAAATATGTATATATATATATAAATATGTATATATACATATAAATATGTATATATATATAAATATGATATATATATAAATATGTATATATATATATATATATATAAATATGATATATGTATATAAATATGTATATATATATTTATATATATATATATAAATATGTATATGTATATATATATATATATACATATTTATATATATATATGTATATATATATAAATATGGTATATATATATATCCCTACTCCAGCACTAAAGAATCAACTCTTCACTCAAGTTGAAGAGCCGTCCCAGTCAAATTGTGCTGTACTCTATTTCACCTCATTTGTCGGTTGCGGGGTGGGACGTAACACCCACACCGAACCCCTTTTCTGTGATATATTACGTGATACCTTGTCTCACACATTGTCCAATAAGGAGTGTCTCTTGGGAGGTATTATTCAGGTTGTGTGAGTGTGACTTCGTCAGGGTTTGGACGACAATAAATTAAGGGAACGGCGCCTTTGAAAAGCTCCGTAGACAGAACGGGAGGACAGGCTTTATCTTAGTTGCTCCAACTAGTCAGCTGCAATTTATTAGTGTTGTTGAGGGGTGTTTTCGGCTGTTTATAAGAAAAATAACCGTTCATTTCTTAGTAGAGTTAGTTGTTTTATATCTCATTATTACATATTGCTAAAAAAATAACTCTATAAATTTTAAAGTGATTTTGTAAAATATGTTAAATTACTTTGTGTGAAAGTTTCTATTTTGATTCTAAAATTTGTCTAAAAACGTTTAAAATAAAAATGGGTATATTTAAGATGGATTACACTAAAAACTGTATTTTTATTCATAAAATAATAAAGAAAAGTAACGAATGTATTAAAATAAAGAAATACATAGCGGCAATGGCCCAGACAAAATTTTTTCAGGTGGTAGGGAAAGGGATCTAGGGCAGAAAGTCCACTATTTTCGTACCATACCCCAATACGTCAACAAACATTTTCTTTTGATTTTAACGAAAACCGAGAACAAAAAACAGTAAAATTAAATTTTTGAGTAAATAATTGCATTATTTAATAAAAAAATTATTAATTATAAATATCTATTTAATTTACGAGAATTACCACATTATGTCACGTACCAGGTGGTTCTAATAAAATTTACACTATTCAGAGGCCTGTAGAACCTGTTCTGGTCATCGGATTTTGATGAAACTTGAAATATATACTATATGGATCATGGAGAAAAGTTTTCTGCAATAAAAAATAGTACAAATTTTGATCACCAGGTGGCCTTTATCGAAAATTGCTTATGCAAATCTGTAAAACCTCTATATAAACTTGCAGTCATAGCAGAAAATCCTTCAGCGTGCGTTTGTCCTCATTAATCATGCCCGAAAAAAAAATAAAGATCGAGAGATTTACTAGTAAAACTATTTTATCGGATCGGCAGCAACCACTTAACTGCTTTGCGTAAATATCGTTGTTTAAATGATCTGCGAAAAAGCCCCATGTCGATAATTGGTTAAAGGAAGATGATTATGCAATTTGAAGAGACTGGGAATTTGGGTGTTGTTCTGCCCGGAAGAGGACGAAAACCAGTTGGAACTGAAATTGTGAAGAAGTCGGTTGAAAGAAACACAGTTCCAGAGCTATTCTTCAACAAGTGGTCGATCAGTGACACGTGAGCTGGTCGTCAGTACGAAAAATTCTGCTATGTATTTTGAAATGGTATCCGTATAAGATCCAAGTAGAGATGTAAAAGCTGAAACCTCAAGATCAGAAAACACGCCTTGAATTTGCTGGCTGATTTTTGGCGAGAATGGAAATTGATGACGCGTGCCCTTGGAAAATTTTATGGACAGATGAGGCACACTTTTATTTAGATAAAGTTGTGAATAGTCAAAATTGCCGCATATGGGGCATTTCACCTTCTAATATCCTGCATCAACAACCACTGCATTCTGATTACATGACTGCTTGGTATGAATTTACTGCTGAGTTCTTATCCTCGAATATTTTTTCTTCGAAACTCTCACTCCACAAAATCCTAAAAGGTGCTCTCTCACGAGTCCAAGGTACAAGTGAACTCCTTCAATAACAGATCATTCCTGCTTTACAGGAAAGACAATGTTTGCAAACCTTTATCCTTATTTAAGATGGTGCAACTCTTCACATCAGGCTTCAAGTCAAAGCACTGCTTAGTGATAACTACTTTGACGATAATTGTGTAACATCCAGACCTTTTCCGGATGCCTAGCCTTCTTGTTCATCCAACTTGAATCCCTGTGATTTCTGGTTGTTGGGATTCCTAAAAACAGTCTTTGAAGTGGAGGAATTAGGACTTTACCTGATTTGAAAGCTAGCATTATACGCCATGTGGCTGAAATACCTCATGAGTTGTCTCGCTCTAACATTGAAAACGCTATAATGCGCTTTCAACACATCATTGATGCCAATGGAGCATATATTGAACATATTCTGTAGTTGAATAAATTTTAACGATTCTAACATATCATTTGGGCTCCACATTTCCTCTTGGTGGTTAAAATTTGAACTGTTCTTTTTATTGCGGAAACCTTTCCCCCATGACGCATATCCAAGTTACATCAAAATTCGACAAGCAGAACGTGTTCTACAGGCCTCTGAATAGTGTAACTTTAATTATAATCATCCGGTACATTATACATAGAATTTTAATTAATCGAAAAAAATAAAGGTGGTGGAATGGGGTCTCCAAAACGAATGTAGTTTTGAAAATGATTGAATAATATTTCGAAAAAGAAAAGAAATAGTGTACTTGAGCACGAAATCTATGTCAGAACTGTTAAAGAATTTTTTTTAAAAATTATAAGTTAGGTTTTAAAAAAATCAGAAAGGGGAGTTTCTTGTAATTATAAAGCAGCTAAATAACATTTGAAGCCTTTTTAATTGATGCGATAACAGTTTTATGATCTCATCGTACTGCAAACTGGAATGATTTCGAGTAATGAAGATCTTCAGTAAAATGCATAAATTACTTCCAACTCATTAATATTCATGATAACATACAACTTTAGGTACAATTTTTCATACTTCAGTAATGTATAATCAAAGCTTAGTAGACTTACGAAAGAAAATATACCTTCCTCTATGTATCAATTAGAAATTGTACCATCTGCGATCAGAATGAGACTTCGAATTAGATTTGCATACGCAGGTGAGTTCTACCACAAATAATTGTAATAATGATATTAATTTACATACACAGCATAAGATTTCCTTTACGAAAGAAATTCAAAAACATTTTCTGTGATAATACAGATTGATTTTTTCAAATTGAACTTCGAAACATCGAATAACCAATCACATTTAGTTGTCTAACATATTTGTAATCAATCCCGATAGTAAAGTTGTATGAGAAGCATTCAAAGCAAGCCTTGTTAGCAACATGTTAATTAGATTAAGTTTATTAATTTTAATATTATACTGGTATTGTGCTTGGAGAAATATATTTAGAATGTCTAAATATATTTTATGTATTTATAATTATAAATTTATTTAGGAAAACATGATATTGTGATAATGTCTTTATAAGAACATGGCTTATAAATTTAGAAGTTTTTTATGTGGTGAGTAAGTATTGCTTAAAAATGCCAAATATTAGTTAAAGAAGATTATTCAAGATTCTTTGAGATACTTCAAAATTTCTTTATTTAGATGTTCAGTTGTTAATTGAAACGCTCAAAGGAGTAAAGTTTATCTTTATAATTTGGTACCTTTTAATATGGGCACAACTATGTAACGCATACTTCTGAGTTAAATTATAAAATCTTGAGTAAAATGTATTCATGCAGAATGCAAAAAGAAATAAATTTATTGAAAAAAAACCAGGTAAAAACTATTTAATTTTAAAGATAATGGAAAATAGAAAAATATTTGAATTAAATAAATGAAATCAAGTATTAATCAAACCTTTATGTCAGTGTTTCTCAAACTGTGGGGCGCCCCCCCTGGGGGAAAGTAACCCTGCGAGGGGGGCGCGAGCATATTGAATGAAAATAAAAGATTAAATAACAATTTTTTTGGAATGAAGTGAAACAAAATGCTTTCTGACGTAATAAAAAATACACATTTATACTGATATAATTCATTTTTATCATCTGGTGATCATCAAAAATAAAAGTTTCCACTTCAAACGCTCATTAGCCATCTTAGATCCTATAACCAAATTAAAAAAATACTTTGTTTGCTTTGCTGTAATCCCACGATGAGAGATTTTTTTATTTCGTCTCTTTTAACCTAAAATATTACTTTAGCTGACCTTCGAACTTACTGGTATGGTTATCTCCGTCGTTTTTTTAGGGAAGTTGTAAATAATATATTTCTGTTTCGCCTTTTTCCATTTGAAAGAGTTTTATGATATATGGATAAGCATATTGAACACTTTGAAGAATTATTTGGCCAAGATTTATTTTTGAGTAATTTGAAACATATAATGCATAATGAAAAACGTTTTACAAAATTATTGCTTAGAGCACATTCTACACTTTCCCCATGAACAATTTTGTGGTTTTGATTGCAGTTTTGTGTGACTTATTATGGTTTATTAATGTAAATGAGCAGAATATTAAAAAAAAATGGGCATCTGTGATTCCTATTGAAAAAAGTTGAAGCTGATCAAGCTATTGAAGAACCTACTGAAATAATGCGTATTAATCAAGATAGCGAAAGTAAATATCAGAAAAGCGTTAGACATGAAACGTTTGAGTTGATTTGAAATTTTCAAATGCTGACTAAAGATCTCTATGAAGAAAACTATGAAGCCATAATGTAGCACTTCGCCTTGTCAAAAAGACACAAGGAAGAAAAAGTTCAAAATGCTATTTGTAGATTATCGAACTACAGAAAACTACAAAAAAGTGAACAAAATATGACAGGTTTGCTGTGGAAAATAACGTTCCTGTGTTACCAAAGGTGTCAGTGATTTACGTCCTTTATTAAGGACACGCACATTTGGAACATTTTCCTTAGCTTTATTGGATTTTTCTCAAATTTTCAAAGAAAAGTTGAAAAGTTCTTGAAAGTAGGTAAGTATATTTTCTCTTAATTAAATTATTCACTGGAATTGTGATTTTTATCGTGTATAGTAAAAATAATTATAAAAGAAATTATAGTTTTAAAACAAACAAAAAACGCTTTTTATAGTGAATCGAACTAAAAAGTTAAAAAAAAAATGAAAACATATATTACTTAAAAGTAACATATACAAAATTTAATACTTATCTTGTTAATTTGTACGGTTTATAATTATGATCGTATTGAAGCTTTAGCGCCCCCCCACAAAAAAAGTGCATTATTATTGCATTCAATACATTCTTATTTTTAGGGGGCGCGATAAAATTTATGATTGAAAATTGGGTCGCCAGTAGTGAAAGTTTAAGAACCACTGCTTTATATAAAATGTTTCAACTATTTTTTAAAGTAATCAAACTAACACTCACTATTATAAAAAGGATTATGACTCCATTTTTTTAAAAAAAAATGATTAAAATATGTCTTTTTTCACCCAAGTTTCCTATCGACATATTTTTTATTATCGGTAAAAGTCTTCAACAAAGGCAGACATACATTAAGCAGTCATTTGATTACGCTACTTAATAGTTTTATGAACATGAGATGTTGTATTACAATGTTGCTGCTAGAGAGTTAGGTTAGCATAAAAAAAAAAAAAACTGAGCTCCTGCGACTGTAGAATAAGTGAATTTCTTGTGAATATACGATGATTGCGCATGGAAACGTGTTTTGTTGGACTTTGACACACAGCGAAATTCATGTATTTGTGAAATGTTGATAAACAACTATATATGCATCAAGACTGGAATGGCAGTAAAAAAGAATATGCTTGAATGGGAAAATTATGGTCATCGTAGAGTGCTGAATGATCGAGAGTGAAATGAAATTACGAAAGAAGAACAGAATAGTAACAATGCAACAAATTGCAGCAGATCTTAATCACGAATCGTCTCAAAGTATTTCTAAGCGTTTTATGCGCGAAAGGACAATGAGAGCACCGTTACTGTCTGCTGCAAACAAGATAAAATGTCTCAAATTCTTATGGACATCAAAGAATTCGACAATCTACAGGTGGAAGAAATAATACAGTCCGACTAATACCATTTTAAATTACATCATTCAGATCAACATGATACAGTTTGACGGAAACAGCGCGACAGCTTGGACCATAAGGCATTGTTTCAATACTTCAAGCTGATAGACTATGTGACGTTTCAGAGAAAGTTTCCCTGATATGGTTTGGGATCTTTCTTTTATGTGCGTTGTATGTGCTAAATATCGTTGCTCGTTAATTACATACTGATAACTTATTCAAGTGGTAATGGGTTCTTTAAACAGAATAATGTGTTTTGTTATATTATTGGAATTGTGCAGGATTGGTTTGAGGACTATGATGGAGGCTTCACATCGTTGATTTTCCTCCTACAATCTACAGATCTCAACCCTACAGAGCAATTCAGTGTGGGGGGTGTAGTGAAAGATCCACCCCACATCTAGATCCACGATCATCAAACTGTATGCTATTGGAAAGTGTTATTGTTCACGCATGACCTCAGACTTCACACATACGATCTTCAACATCCCGTTTAATCTATGCCAGAAAGAATCAATGCTTTATTAAAAACAAAAGATGACCCAACAAAATTTCGACGAGGTGTGACGGGGCTTTATCGTACATTTCACTATTCCTCTTGGGGAATCTTTGGGGCCAGAATGGCATTTCATTCCAACCTTCTCAAGAAGAAAACGTGATAGGCAGATTAGGGATTGATTATATACATTGGAGCTTTAGCGTTCGCAAAGAGGTTGGCTGGAGGCCGCCAGAGTATTATAGGAGCCATATAGAAGACGGTTAGAAGCCAGAAAGTTACATAGAAGCCGGATCAAGTCGGATAACAGTAATATATAGAAGATTTACATTAAAGGAAGAAAGTACAAGAGGCGGATATAAAAGTTTGGTTGCAGATTGCCGTGAGATATCGGTAAGCGATAGATTATTAAAGTTTAATTATAGAACGGATTCTAGATAGTTAAGGAATCGGCTATAGATAAAGATTCGGAGGTTGATTTATCATAAAGATAGTGAGTAGGATTTAAGGCGCTATTTGCTAAGAATTGTTAATTACGTCGTATCACTCCTGATCGTTTTCCTCTAAGACTTGTGTTGCATTGATTAATATATATTGAGATATAAATAAACTAGTTTTATATATATTATGGAAGGTTCGGGTGATCAATCTTTTATCCCTACAAATCTAGGTCACGTGGATGAAGAGATAATACCACCGGCTCGAGGGTATGACAGAGGTAGTTACAATAAATCAGTCTCACTAACTATAATTAGTACAGAAATACTATACTATCTATTAATATTGTGTAAAGACTACTAATATCATGAACATGTAGAAGAAAAAAATTCGTTCACCCCAAATTACAACAAATAAATTAGAACATTAATTCTTTTTACTTAAGTGAAAGATAATGAGATGCATTTAATTTTGCAGCATTTTTTTCGTTTAGAAGGAAGTCATTTGATTGTTTCAATCAAGAAGTAAAAAGTAATTATCTACAAACGTTGATTTAAAACAATAAATTGGAAAATAATGATAGAAAATATATCAGTTTTTTGCACCGTTGTTCATTTTAAATATAAGCAAAAGAAGAGTTCGCTCTCATTTTACCACAAATCTATTCGATTTCCTTATTTTACTTATAAACATCGAATCTCCTTATTATATGAAAAAGAAGATGAGATGTCAACATCCTCCGAAACTTTCGTTCTGACATCATTCTTCCGTTTAGGAAACCACGCAATAAACACTTGTTATTATGTAACAACATTATATATACATTTTATTTCCCTTTCCTCATTTTCTTGTATTTTAAGGTTTTGTTTTCTCATTTTCAATGATTTTCCTTTATTTATTTTTTTAGTCAAAACATAGCTTCTTTTTTAACCAGACTGTTGTTTATGGCATTCGACTACGTTCGGAACAGTGATTTTACAAAAGCATATAGATGGATACTATTTATGTTATTTAGTAACACTTAGATTAGAAAATGCATGTAAAATTGTTTTAAGAATAGTATTACAATAAAAAGTTATTTAAGTACAATATTTTGACAAAAAATTAACATAGGAGGACCCATTTTCAAAATATTCTCCTTTTGGGAAAATTGCTTCTATTATAATAATATTTTGCATGTTTATAGCTCAGACCTCTGTACAGAGGCCCAACTAGAATTTTAAAAAAAAAAATATAACTCAGAAGTGGGTTTATCCATGTTTTACGACAACACAGGGGATAAATTTTAAGAAAAAAATGCCGATAATTATTTCAAATGGTTGTAACTCTGAAAATAATGTGAATTTTTCAAAAGTCATAGTTGGGCCTCTGTACAGTGGTCTGAGCTGTATAAGGCAATGTATTATAATAGAAGCATTTTTCACAAAAGGAGAACATTTTGAAAAAAGGTTATTCTAAGTTAATGTTTTGCCGAAATATTGTATTTAAATAATTTTTTTGTCAAAATGTCCTTAAAACAATGTTATACATGTATTCGAATCTAAGTGACACTTAATATCATGAAAATTATCCATTAAGGGCTCTTTTAAAATCACGGTTCCAAAAGTAGTCGGATGCCTGAATGCGAAAGCTTTCGAATATCAAATGTTTTGAAGAAAACATTGATTCTTTTTTTGTGTTCAATGAATTTCTGTTCTTTAGAGTTTTGTTTTTATTATAATCTTTGCACGGATTCTAGATAACAGGAAATATAAGTACATATCACAGGTAGTACATATCACTAAGATAATATGATTATAAAGTCATACACAAGGATTGAATTTTAGAACTTCGCACACTGAACTTGTTTATTAGGGGGGATCAAAAGATTTTTTTTTCAGAAATTCGAAACCCACTTATGCGGAAACAGTTTCTCTTGTATATAGATGAAGGTATTAATAAAATAATTTACTTTTTATGTAAACTGCTGTAACAGGGGGAATAAAGTTTAAGTATTTAAGCTTTTTACGGTAAAAAACCAATTTTTGTTTTAAAAAAAGCTGTTTTAGTACTTTTTAACATTTATTGCGATGAGAGGACACACAGTAAATAATTACAAGAAACAAGTAAGACATACAATTTTTTTCAGAGTCAATTTCTATTTAAGTCAAGAAAGAAATTTTTATTTTAGTTAATTAAATGCAATTAATGAATTAATTTTTGGAAAAAACTGTATTAACATCAAGTGTAATCCACTACAAGTTTTAAAAAATATATTTCAAGCCAAGAAAAAATTCGTTAGAAAAACTTACTGGTGCCATTGTTGGTGCTAGTTCTAACTTCGTCAGTAATAACGCAGAAAAAACTTAAAATTAAAAAATAAAATCTAATTAATGAATTAATATTTGAAAAAACTGTATGGAAATCAAGTGTCATCCTCTACAAGTTTAAAAAAATGTATTTGAACAAGATATATATATATATATATATATATATAGCCTTATTCTTTACAAACAAGAGATAACATCCAATAATCACATTCGAAAAACACATAGACAGTAGGAAAATCACACAACGAAGGACTGCTGCAGTATTATAAACATTGTTGACTTAGGACAGCTAATATATAAAATAACATATAAAAGTGGGGTTGAACATGTTTTTTGGCCAGCCAACCTTCCCCCTTTATGTAAATAATATTGAGCAAAAACCTATTGAAAGTAATGGATGGGAATATATAAATCCATTATAAGATAGAGGTAATTTACCTAAAAATTGCTCTTAAAAATGCAGAGACCGCGCTAAATCTGAGTGCATTAAATGAGTTATTGCTAGATTTTGGACCCTAATGTAGATTTAAATCATGTGAATGGCTGAAAAGTAGCACTTAATAAAAGTGTAAAAAGAATGGAAATAAAAGTTAATAAGAGAGTTACAAATTACCATAACTTTAGTAACACTAGAGTATATGAATAAAACAATAATAAGTAATTTTATCTAATTTTAGAATATGGAGGTAACTAAAACTATGAAGTATGTAAGTTTATAGTAATAAACTATTATTTATCTCAGAACTTTTAATCCTTACTATTTCGAACAGCTTTATTCATATAACTATTTATACAATTAATTGAGTATTTCTGATTTAAGCAATATTTAGCAACATGTTTGTAGTTATTTATTATTTTTGATTTTTTGACACCAGAAATTTATTGCGTTGTATATAATTAATAACAATATTTTTGAATATAGAAACATGTACATTTCTCTCCCAATGAGGAACTTTTATAATATTGAAACTAAAATCTTCTCTTTTATCATAAATATTAGAAAATATTACATTATCTTTTAATTTGATAAGTATGTTAAGAAAATTTGCTTCATTGTTGTTACTATTTGTCTGTATTAAATTAAATTATTGTTGATAAAAATTAATGTTAGGTATAAAATTGACTTGTTTGCCAAAAATGATCATGTCATCTATATAACGATAAATATAATATTTAGAATTATTGATGTAACTACTTTCGAATAATGTAAGTATAAATTGGCAAGACAGTTGCTCGCAGGGTCACCTTGTGGTAAACCTTTAATCTGCAGATAATAGTTACCCTTATGATATATATAGTTCTCTTTGAGTAAAATCCTAAGTAGTGAACCAAATCTATCATAATTAACATTATTAAATAAATTATCTTTATGTAAATGTACAAGTTTATTAATCAAATCATCAATATTAATAGAGTTAATAAGATTTTCAAAATCTAAATTATAGACTGAATACATCTTTTTATCTTTCATTTGTTCAACAAGTGATTTACTATTTTTAAGAATGGCTGTGGATTTAAGATTATTTATTGTATCATGTAATATTTCTCTCTCTCATGGAGAATTTTGCCTGTTTTGCTAATATATGTATAAAATACATTTGTAACTGTCCTAAACTTGATTGGGTCTTTATGAAATTTGAGAGTAAGAATTATATGTGGAAATTTAAAATTATTATTAATTTGAATTCTTAATTTTTTATGAAAAGCTAAAATTCGATTATGTATTTCTCTATCAGAAACAGATGACTCAATAAAAGTTGTATTATTATCAAAATAATTGTATGATTTCCTGGCACTTAAATTATAATAAATTTATTTTGTATTTTTAATCATGTGAAGGCAAAATTTTATTAATCTGCTGGCACTTTATCAACATAAACTATAATAAATTTATTTTGTAATCAATTTTAATCTGATTTTCAATATTATTTGACGGTGCGGCAAAGAGAGATGGGTTAATTAAATGTAGCCATGTTCATTTTACTATTCCCTGCTCAGTACTTAGTTACGAATAATCATCGCTTTTAGTTATTTGTATTGTAGACAAATAAGTTTATTTTGAGTCGAATATCATCTAACCAAAATTACGTCCTTTTCTTTCTCCTTTTCGAAAATTCAACCCCTGTGCGGCAATATTAAATTTTGAAATAATTTTTTAAAATTATTTTTCTTCTAATTTACATATCACAAATCATCTTTTTCTCATAGGTAGGTTCCAATTCAAAATATTTTTTTCTACATGTAACCAAGAGAGAGATCTACCCTATGGTTTTATTATTTTCCAAGCCTGATTAATTGTAGCAAATATACTTTTTTCCTGTGTTCATTCCAGGGTTTCACATACCGAAAAAATGAATTGAAGAAATGACAATATATAAAATATCGCGAATAAAACAAGCTATAATACCCAAACAGTTTAAGGTATCCGACTACTTTCGGAACCGTGACTTTAAAAAAAGCACAAAAATGGATAATTTTTGTGATATTTAGTGTCACTTAGATTAGAATATATGTATAAAATTGTTTTAAGCACATTTTGACAAAAAAATTATTTAAATACAATATTTCGGCAAAAAATTAACTTAGAAAAACCTTTTTTCAAAATGTTCTCCTTTTGAGAAAAATGCTTCTATTATAATAATATTTTGCCTGTATATAGCTCAGACCTCTATACAGAGGCTCAACCAGGAATTTTGAAAAAATCACATTATTTTCAGAGTTACAACCAATTGAAATAATTATCGGCGTTTTTTTCTTAAAATTTCTCCCCTCTGTTGTCCTGAAACATTAATAAACCCACATTAATAAAAATATTGATAACTCCACTTCTAAGATATATATTTCAAAAATCCTAGTTGAGCCTCTGTACAGAGGTCTGAGCCATATACAGGCAAAATATTATTATAATTGAAGAATTTTTCACAAAAGGACAATATTTTGAAAATGGGCCATTCTATGATCCTTTTTTGTCAAAAATATTGTACTTAAATAATTTCTTATAGTAATACTATTCTTAAAACAATTTTATGTACATTTTCTAATCTAAGTGACACTAAATATCATAAATATTATCCATTTATACGCTTTTGCAAAATCACGATTTCCGAACGTAGTCGGATATCTTAAAGATAAATAATAACATAAACGAATGAATGAAAATAAAAGAAATTGTATACCTGAAGTATTCATACAAAAAAAAATCACAAAATATTTTTCGAATAATTCCGCAAAGTACAACATACATTAAATATTTATAGGAAAGATATAAAAATGAACTATTAACAGCTTATATAAAAGCTTATACTATAAAAACAAAATTTGCTTCCATGCTACAAACTCTTTCATATTTACGCTATAAATTCACGACATGTTAGTTCGCAAACTTTCAAAACCCCTTGTTTATGGCTTATCACAGAAATATCTTCACTGTTTATGTAACATAAATATTCTCTGTAGTGCCCAACTTTCTCTCATGCATCCACATCGCACATTTAAATGCATTAACTCAACGCATTCCTGTAAAGTTGTCTTCTCTAACAAGCTCCCGATGCTTTTAGCGTCCCTGCGCTCCTGTAATATAACTTTCGTACAATACCCAAGGCAGGGGTCCTTCCTTGTTCAGAAATGTCGTCTGATCTGATTGCCTGTCAAGATTGATTGTGATGCTATCGGTCTAGTGGTCGGCCTATCTCTCTCCTGACCAATCCCGTTTTCGGTTGCCGCTATGATCCGGTTTTGGTTTCGGTTCATCGGAATTGGGCTTATGAAAAGGGACTGGTAATGGAAAGGGTTGTCGTGTCTTCCCCAATTAATGTCCTCGCCCCGGAAGTTTGTTCTCCAGCTTAATCTAGATAGGACGAGCTTTGGGGAGGAAGGGGACAAGATAATAATTTAGGAAGGAAATTGTATGTACTTACTCTCTGTTGTTATGGAGTGAGTTGTCAATTATGGTCAATCAGTTCGAGGGAGATTGAATTATTTTGTGGGGACATCTATGGATTGTGTCTTTGAAATATGATACTAATTAAAAGATATTTCAAATGAATTATTTTAATTGGAACTAATTTTTAGCAAGCTTTAAAATAAAAACTTTTAAGAAGTCTCAGGGGTGTTAATTTTGTTTCGAGAGTAGATATAATTCCTTGAGGTTAAAATTAAATGATTTTATTATTTTACACATTTTTTTATAAAGGAATGACGTTTAAAAAATGCAAAATGTTTAAAATATAATTGTAGTTTTAAAATTTATAATCACAAGAAACATTTTTGTAAAAAATATTAAATAAGTTTTTCATTGCGCATGCCATTTTATAAAATAGCAACTCTAATTACTTGGAATAAGTTGATTTATATAAAGTCAAATATACCTTATTTACACCGTAGCTTTTTTGAATAAATCGTATAATAAATAATATATTTTTTTAAAAAATAAAACTTTTTTAAAAATTACAATATTTTTTAAATAAAAAAGTGATAGAATATTAAAACTAGGTAGAGTTTAAAGAGTGGGATAAATTTTATAATTCTATGTATTTTTATACATCAAAGACTTATATTTTAGAAAATATGTGCAATGTAAAATTTACTTAATATTCTGTAAAAAAATGTTTCTTATTTTCATGTACTCATAGATTTTAAAATTACGATTATATTTCAGACATTTTACACTTTTTTTGAAATCTTATTCCCTTATAAAATATGTGTAAAAGAATAAAAATATTTAATATTAAACTCAATTATATTTTATGAAATATTGTTTATATTTTTATCTCTAGAGATAAAATTAACACCCCTGTTAATACTTTGTGAAAAAAAATGTGCTAGTTGTTATATAAAGAGTTAAACTAAAATGCATCTTTAAACAATTTTGTCTGAGCAAAAATAAAATTTATTTAAATGTTGTAAACACTACAGAGTGAGGATCTCTTTAATTTTAATTGCTTTATTTAGTAAGATTTAAATTTGTGCAGTTTAATTTTTCTTTCAGTGAGACTGAGTTCATTTTTGAAATTAGGGTACACAAATAAATTTGTAAATAAAATGGAAATTTTGTATCTTTTGGCTTTATACATAATATTCTTATCGGATGTCACTGAAAGAAGAGATAGTATGCATAAATGGAAAGCTATACAACGATATTATTTCACTCCATTTTATGCAGTTGTATAAGATGAACTTTAAATGGAAGTATACAAGGTGATTATAAATGATGAACTCCATTTAAAAAATTATATTATCGAATTAATTGCACATAATAAAAAAGTGACACATGAATACAAAGAGAAATATACAGAGTATTTTTTATGTTAGAAATGTTCGATGTGTGGCCCTTTTGTCACACGGCATACGTCCAACCTACGATCCAGTTCGTTCCGTATATTTTGTAGCATAACTGTGTTAATGATTCGTAACGCTGCACAAATGCTTACTTGTTGTACTCTGTTGTACATTGTGTCAATTGCAAATTATACGGCTTGACACTTATTTTTTTTTTTTGGTAAAATTTTTCATACCGTTTTCTGGGTCATTTCAAGTTTATAGGCGGCAGTCCTCGTAGACATCCGTGGACTTCGAACAAAAAAATATACCTCACACTCTCCATTCCTTTTTTCGAGACGTTTGGCCGGCCGTTGCTTTTCTTTTTACACAAGCAAACATTTTTCTTAAGGGGAGTAGGAAACCTCTCTCTCTCTATACTGACAATGTTAAATTGTCTGTTTTCGATGTACCTTTTCTCAAAATCTGTTTTATGCACATGCTTGAAATTTTTCATACTATTAAAGTACACTTCTCTCATTATACTAAAATGAGCTTTTAACTAATTTTGAATTTTTTAATAAATTAGGAAATATTTTATCAAACATTGCGAAATTTGACCCATTTTTTACTTAAAAAATTTTGTAAAAATTAAATTTTTGAGTTCTTTACAAAAAGCTCATTTTAGTATATATTAGACATCATTATAAATAATTCATAAAAAACTTACATACCTGTGAACAGTAGTTTCTCAGAAAAAGTACATCGCACATTAAAATTTACATTTTGAGATAAATTTATTTTAATGTATACAGTGAGACTTCTAATCGGCTAGGAAATAAAAAAATTAAAGGCTCAATTTAAAATAAAAGATACATGTTTTGGTTTATATCAGTCGTTACACTTTTAAGCAAAAAAAAAAAAGTAATTTAATTGCAATTTTCGCCATTAAAATGGGCGTGGCCCAAATTCAACGATTATTTAAAAATGCGTTTTAAGGGCTTCTAAATATCCTAGAGGCTAAAGTAAGGTATTTTTAGAAAGGTTAAAATCTATACAATTTGAAAATGTAAAAATCTCAAATTGTCAAAAAATAAGAATTTAGCTTTCCAACACTCCTTAAGGTATCCGACTACGTTCGAAACCGTGATTTTGCAAAAGTATATGAATCGGTAATATTTATGATATTTAGTGTCACTTAGATTAGAAAATGTATATGAAATTGTTCTAAGAATAGTATAACAATAAAAAATTATTTAAGTACAACAGTTTGACAAAAAATGAACATAAAATTACCAATTTTCAAAATGCTTCTATTATAATAATATTTTGCCTGTATATAGCTTAGACCCCAGTACAGAGGCTCAACTAGAATTTCTGAAATATATAACTTATAAGGGGGTTTTCCATGTTTTACGACAACAGAGGGGAAAAATTTTTTTAAAAAAAAAACGCCGATTATTATTTTAAATGGTCGTAACTCTGAAAATAATGTGAATTTTTCAAAAATCATAGTTGAGCCTCTGTGCAGAGATCTGAGATATATACAGGCAATATATTATTATAATAGAAGCATTTTCCCAAAAGGAGAACATTTTGAAAAAAAAGTTTATCCTAAGTTAATTTTTTGCCGAAATATTGTATTTAAATCATTTTTTTTGTCAAAATGTCCTTAAAACAATATTATACATGTATTCGAATCTAAGTGACATTAAATATCATGAAAATTATCCATTTAAGCGCCTTTATAAAATCACGGTTCCGAACATAGTCGGATACCTTAAATTGATAATACCATCACAGAATACTTTTGTTGGTTGATGTTTCTTTTCCGTAGCGATTTCTAAATGCACGTTGCACCGAAATAACTAAAAATACACATGCATACTATAATACGCAAAATGTCTTCTCTGTCATTGTCGCCGTAAATGGATTTCAATCACTGCGATCCTGAATGTGATAGTGATCATAGATGAAAAAAACTTGGTATATTTTTCTTTACGTTCATGTATCGCTTATTGTATTATATTGCTGCCAAAATAGCTAACTTCCTTTGCTCTGGACACGTTCTACTGCCCGGACTCATGCACCCGGCTGCGGGCGACTTGCCAAAAATAACTTCTTTTGTTTTCTTTGTATCTATTTTAATTTTGTGTTTCAAGCTTATTTTTATTAATTGCAATTATTTCTTACTCTCGTGCTTTTATTATTGTTAATCGTACTTGTATTTATTAAAATTAACTGCAATTATAGTTATGTAGACTTCTGAACTTTCGATGGCAATATATGAGCAAAGGAAATATTCAGTTCGTGGAATAAAGCCTTGAGTTGTGACTAGAGAGAGTTTTTGTCATTTGACGTATAAAATTAATATATTAATTTAATTAAGGCGACAATATGCGGTAGTCTCAAAAAGATATTTCAAATTGGATCCATCATTTGTACTTACCTTGTATTTTGAGTCTCAAATGAAAAATAATCATTACATGAACATTTGTATGTTTTAGTTGAAATTTGTATTCATTATAGTTCTTCATTGTTCTCAACTTTTTTTACCTCTAATATATTGTCTTACTTTCCTTCTGCAATAAAGTTTGTCTAAAAATAATTAATAAATCTGTAATAAAGTTTATTTAAAGAGAAAAAAGCTTAATTTCTCGGAGAGTTTGGCATTAAAATCCTAAATATTTTAATGTGAATCCAAGAAACAGCCGAACTATGCAATATTTTTATAATGTATGAGCACATCTTATCATTTTCAGCGTTATAAATTGAAAACATATATGTTATGCTTAGTTGTCATATTACACAGTCTTGCTTTTTAATTGTGGTACTTTTTAAAGTAATTATTTGCTTAATTTTGTAAAATAATTTTTTTGCAAGAATTTAGTTTATATGTGTATAAATAACAGAGAAAAAAAAGACTTTTAGAAATAAAAAATAATCATTAACTAATATTAACTTTAACAAAATCAAATTTAATATCCATTTTAATCAGAAAGAAATTTTTTGCAAATATTTTTCCTATAAGAAAAGGTGTTGAGAAAATATAACTATAACTAGTGCGAATAAATGTGAACTCTTAGACCCGTTCAGATAAAAATGTTAAACTTTATTTAATTCTTATGCTGCCAATTCAATAATAAGATTTTAAAATGTTTCTTTCATTTTGGGACAAATCTTCCACTTATCTGGTTCAGGTATCCAGCAAGAGTCCATTTATGTCAATTTATCCCTTTTTTAGAAAAAAAACTCGACTAAAATAACAATTGTTTGTTTTAGAACGTAGAATGTTTTTATCCCACCAAGATGATTAAACTTTTTTTAAACACTTTTTTTTTTTACCTAGAAAAATACTTTTTATAGAAAAAAAAATTGCCACTTTAAAAAAAATTATGTAAAAATACCGAAAAGGAAAACATGTGTTATAAAGATAACAGCCAGTTAATATAAAAACCAAAGTGAAAAACTGAAAAGCACATTTACATAGTAAATTTAACAATTCTGTTAAAAACATTACCGTAAATTAAACATGTAAGCATATAAAGTGGCATTGAAAATATTTCGATCTTTTTTTTTCATTTTCATCTGTTGTAGGTAATTAAAAGGTTCCTTATAATAAACTTTCATTTGATATTTCTCTTTAATACTCAAGTTTTATCTTATTATACTTCAAAACTTTTACCTCAATTCTGTTTAAATTACAATAGGGAGGTATTCAAGGATATTTAAATATTATATAAACACTGAGGAGCCTTTTTAAATTACTTCAAATATCTTTTTGAAGATTTAAGACTGTTTTAACAAATATAATGCTTAAATATGTACAGGTAGTTATAAAAATAATGGAACACCTTAGAGTTTTTAAAGAATCCTTTATTAGTTGGTGTAGGACCACCTTTGCTATGTAATGCAATTTGGATTCGTCTAGGAATCGATTCATACAAGTGCTGAATAGTTTTTAGAGGAATATTGTATCATTCTTCATGAAAATATTGTGAAAGTTCTGGGAGAGAAGCCGGTGGAAGATATCCGTTTCGTATTGAACGCTCTAAAATACACCATGACTGTTCAGTTATTTTGAAGTTGAATTACTGTGCGGGCCAAGGTAGATATTAATCTTCATCCTTGTCTTCATCAAACCATAATTGGACGATTCCCGCGGTATTGATAGGTGCATTATCATCCTGGAAAATCCCATCTTCTGTAGGAAACAAAGTTTGTATCATAGGATGGGCCTGGTCTCGGCGAAAATTTCTCTATACTTTTCCCCAGTGATCCTTCCTTTCAGGGTTATGATTGGTCCAGGAGAAAACCAAGGTTGCCCACATTATAACAAATCCACCTCCATGCTTGTCAGTAGGAAGGAGACAATTACGATCATACGCTTGTGCAAACGTCCTGCAAATGTGCACTAGTCCTGTTGTAGGAAAAAGTGTGAAAGATGATGATTCGTCAGACCATATTACTTATTTCCACTTATCCACTGAACAGATTTTGTGTGTGTGACACCTCTGCAGACGATTTATGGCCTTAGCATCTGTGACAAGTGGCTTGGTAATTGCTGCTCTGCCATAAGTGTTCTGTTTATGAAGGTGCCTTCTAATTGTAATTATTGACTCTGGAGAATCCTGATGCTAATTGAGCTCTGCGGTCACTTTTGCTGTAAATGCTCGCTTTTTAGACATTACGATCTGCTTCAATATCTGTCGGTCTATTTCACTGAGCTTCTCTTTATGTTCACTATTCTTCTTTGTCGAGCTGTGTGTATGCTGTCATGGCTTTAGACACCTTACTTCTAGAAACGATTAAAAGTTGAGATATTTCAGTCACACTTGCTCCTGCTGGACGGGTTTCTACAATTTGGTTTCTTTTAAAATTTAAAAGCTCCAACATTTTAAGCTTTTGAAAAAAAACCAAGACTTACAGAATTCAATAAAGCTACCACATACTACCAAAATATGTACATTTTTATTCCTGAAAAACTAGTAGCTATTATTATATTTGAATGCTTACGAAGTGTATTCAAAAATGTCACTTTTATTTACAGGTGTTTTTATTAATTTGATAACACCTATATATAACATTGAAAAATGCAAGAGATTCAAATCAAATGTCTACAATTCATCATAGAGAATTTACGTTACGAAGTATTATTTATTAACTACCACCTGTATATATGTGTATTCACTGTTTACTCACGAATACATTGTGCTTAGAAACTACTTTTTTTAAGATTCAAAGAATTATTTAAACGAGCTTTAAGTCATAAAGATATTTTTTGGCTGCTTAATTATTTCAAATTGTAAGATATAAACATGAATTATGAAGTATACTTTAATGGTTTTCCTTTTGTATATAGTATTAGTTTTCATAAGTGAATCTATCTTATTTATTTATCTGTTTATCATGCTTCTTCTATAGAAAAACAAAATGAAGACTTAACTTCAATTATTAATAAAATATTAATCATTGCTATTTTTGTAAATTGCTTATTCGGTTTTCAAAGAAAGAAAATAAAACAAAAATTATTTCATTAAATATAAATATTCCAGCGTTTGCTAATGCTTGTAATAAATCAAACATATACAATTTTCAGTTTTATTACCTTGTAGATATTAATAATTCATAGTATTTTAGTAAGTTTTAGTTAACAATAGAAAGTCGAAATAGAATGTTCTGAGTTTGTTCAAAAATTTAACGAAATATTATCTTTTAAAAAAATTATCACTATAAGAGCAAAATGCTTTGTACCATGCATTATAACTGGAGCTTCTTTTTCAGGTTAAAATATGCAAAATTAGATTGTACTTTGCTATACAAAAATTATAATTATATAATAAATCATAATATAAATATAAAATAAGTTATGTTATATAAATACATAATAAATTCAAAATATGACAAAATTTGTCAAAAAATATTACAATTAATATAATTAATTGTACTATTAAAATTCTTAAATCCTTTTCATAATTATTTTTTATTCAAATTTTATTGATTATTATTATTTTCTTCGACATGACCTTTCTCGCATAAAAATACTTTACTTCTTTTTTATAACTGGCACAATTTCATGATCCAAAGAATTTGAATTTTCAAATTTTGTAGCCACACATAAACACAATCAAAATAGGAACTGATTTTGTTTAAATTAATTTTCTTTTAAAGCTGCATACAATTTTATAAAAAGGGACTAACTAAAAAAAATCTTGAGCTTTCTTTTGCGAACACAGAGATTCGTTTTGCACACAACATTTTATTCACTATTATTTGTTTTTAAAACATTTATACTTATCGCAGACACTAGGACATGTTCAAAAGAGTAAAATGCCAAAATTAAGACTCTTTGTTTATGGGATATATATCTTTAAAAATTTCTAACAAAGCTTAGATTTTTTTGTGATCTTATAATAAAGATATTTTAATCGTTCTGTAGAAATACAAAAATAATATTTTAGCTTAAGAATTTTCTTTTCTATTTAATTTAAGTTGGACATGATTTTTGAGACGTCATAATACATGCTTTTGTATAGGTACCATTTTTTTTAAAGTGTCCCTTAAATATGTAAAGTATTTCTTGTACTTATATAAACGATACAGAAAATATTGTGAACCTATTTTTTACTAAAAAAATAGTATAATTTCTTTAAAAAGAATATAAAACTTTGTAATTTTGAAATTTTTTTGTTTTTACCTTTTGCACTTGACTGATTTTTCATATGACTATGGCGTCACGTGAATTTAGTCCTTTGGTCAGGTCTCCAAAATTGATAACAATTTGGCTGTGTCACCAATATTGCGCGAAGTTTACGTCGAAATGCCATTATTTTGCAATAGATGGCGTTGTTTGCAAATATTACAGTTTTATCACGAAAAGTAATATTAACGAATTAAACATCCAAACATAAATTATTTATACTATTTTAAGCATTAATTATACAAAATGCGTTACAATATTTAGCATGGAAGAGAGATTCTTCAATTATAACCATACTGTACTCAAATCTAAAAATAAAATATGCAGCTGAAGAAAAAATAATTCAAAATCTTATCATTAATCTTAAAAAACAACGAGCTACTACATAAAATTGCTTCTGATTACACAATAATTAATGTTTTTAAATTGAGTAATTGCCATTAAAATGTATTGGAAAAGCCATTGCGTGACTCAACACACTGATCAAATATGATAATATGATTAGTTGATTAATGACATTGAATTAAAAGGTAAAGCTTTTTCTACTAACGTATCAATCAAGCTACATATAATCCAGTTAAGCTATCGAATTAATAAAGAAAACTTTGTATAATATATTTATTACGCTGTGCAGTAAAATATATATAATAAATAGCGAATTCTGTATAAGATGGGTTGTAACTCTTCACACATTCATTTGCAAGTTGGCTTGTATAATTTATTATCACTGTTGCAAAGCTCTGTATCTCTACAATTTTTATTGAAATTTATTTGTATATGTTACCGTTAAAGGGTAAAATTCAGATACTCCATAGAATAACTAGGTATTTCGTGAGATAACTAGACAGGTCAGCTGAAGTATATAATAGACGAAAAGATACTTTAACTAGCTATTATATTAAATAACTATTTGTTCTATATAATAGCTAATGATAGACCATTAAAGTGAAAAATAAAGATTTTAAAAGTTATTTTGTAAATTAATTGATCAGATATAGCTAAAATCTCTCGAAAAATACATTTTATCCCCATTATGGATGATTATTGGATAAATAATAGGAAAAGCAGATAATATAGTTTATTATTTCTCATATTGATAACAGTAGTTAAACAAGAAAGATAAAATAAAAGAATATGTTGCAGAAATAGTTATATTGAAATATTATCAAAAAAATAAATGCTGGGAAGAAAACTTTTGCTTCATAAAAACATTGTGTAAACTTTTTCAAACAAAAATTGTTGAAAATATTAATTTAAATTTTATGTAACGCATTTATTTTACTTTTCATTATTTATTAGACAAAGGATTGCTGCAATGAAACTTTGAATGGCGTCGGATATCATTTTTGAAACAAATACCCATTTTACTATTACAAATTTTTTTACAAGAGCACTTTTTAAATCCTTGTCCATTGCCTCAACTTTGAACTGTTGCAACAGATCGAAGTGTTGTGTCGATATTCGGAACTTCTGTAGAAATTAATTCTCGCTCAAATATACTGAGCTGAGATCTTTTAACAATTGTTTTATTCTGCCATCTTTTGTTCTTAATCGGAAAAATCCTTCCACAAAACAGCTATAAGCGATTCAATGAGCTTTCGAGTTCCGTCTTTCATTCTTTGACTATCAAATAATTGTTATTCTGTAGAATACCCTGATAAATCATAGAATTCAATTATTTTATATACTTTATTTGACTTGTCTAGTTATTTTATGAAATACCTATTTATTCTATAAAATAACGGATTTCTCACTTTAACGGTATATACACTCAGGAACATTGAAAATAGCGACCCAAGAAGGAAGCTAAGTACAATCGCGAAACTTTGCAAATAAGTACAGCGTAATATGATATGCAAATGATCCAAGTTTTGTGCCAATACGCATGCTCATACACGCCGAGGTGGCGCTACAATCAGGAAGAGGGTGCTATATAAGCCAGCGCAAATTCGAAGATTCATAAACGTAAAGATTACCCGCCGATTGTTGGAAGACTTTGGTAAGCGAAACATGACAGGTAAACGTGCTAGAAGACATTTCTCACAGTTAAGTGAGTTTGAGAGAGGCCTGATCATCGGGATGAAAACTGCAGGCTGGTCGATGGGCCGTGTTGATGGCCAGGTGGATCGTTCGGAGTGTGCCGTTAGAAATTGTTGGGAGCAGTGGACACCAGAAGGTACCCACGCGCGGAAAACCGGGTCTGGAGCGACCAGGAAGACCACGAGGAGAGAGGATCGAAGGATCGTGTGGCAAGCACTTGTGGACCCACAGTGACTCATTCAACGATACGAGTAGACGTAGGCGTAGCAATTGTTCCACAAACAATTTCCAGACACCTTGCAGAAGTAAATATTAAATCCAAGCGCTATTTCCGTGCTCTCCCTTTAACACCGGAACATCGGCAACTGCGACTACAGTGGTGTCAAGCCAGATCAATGTGGAATGTCACAGATTGGCAAACGGTTGTGTTTAGTGATGAATTTCGGTTTGTTTTGGGGACAGATGATAACCTTGTACGGGTGTGGAGGCGCCCTGGTGAGCGGTACAATTTCCCTCACACTGTTCTACGTTACACTGCCCACAAAGCTGAGGTAATGGTCTGGGTGGCACAGCCTATGATAGCTGGTCCAGTTTAATTGCGATGCGTGGAACCTTAACGGGCCAAAGTTACGTTGACGATATTCTTCGACCTCATGTAGGACCTTTCCTAAATGGTCTTCCAGGGGCAATTTTCCAGCAAGATAATGCTGGTCCACATACAGCAAGAGTTGCTCAAGACTTCCTACTTCATTTTCAGACTCTTCCATGGCCGGCCCGCTCCCCCAATTTGTCCTCTCTAGAGCACTTGTGGGATCAGCTAAAACGGCAGAAACCATCGTGTTACTCTGTACATTATTTAGAGTTGGCTGTTCAAGATTTGTGGGCCCATCTGCCTCAGGACAACATAAGGTGTCTAATCAACTCAATGCCGGACCGTGTGGCGGCATGTATTGCAGCTGGAGGTGGTCCAACGCGCTATTGAAGTTGCCCAGTATTCATGTAGTTGCACACCCTGTATTCGTTTAATTGTCTAGTTTTTGAGATCAAGTGAATCTCTCATCTCTGTCATTATGTGTATTAAATTTCATTTCAATCCGATGCTTTCTTCTTGGGTTGCTACTTTCAATGTTCCTGAGTATATATATTGGTTATTTTTACAAGTTTTAACTAGAGTTTGGTAACATGTATTTTTATCACTGATATTATTCGCGTGTTAACTTCATTAAGGAATAATAATAATATTTTTCATGACAAATATTAATGCGAAATGGAAGCAAAAATATACTTACATTTAAGTTATGTTTCTTTAAGAGTTCGCATTGATTTTAGAGTTAATATCAATCGAAATAATAATTAGTGTTTTCAGTTAAAATGTATCTTCTGTGATACATTAAAATACAAGAGTAAATCCACTTTTAAAATACGCATTTCGAAAATCCATGTTCAAGTTCAGTATAAAAATGTTAGCAATATATGGGCAAAATATTATTAATTTTGAAGCATTATCCATAAAAAGGGAATATTTTGAAAATATGTAATTTTTCTTCATTTTTTGCCCAAAAAATTGCATTAAATTTTTTTTTATTATAATAATAATCTTTAGGTAATTTTATATCTATATTCTAACTTAGGCGAGACTAACTAAAAAGAATAAATTAATTTACTTTTTCAGAGTCACAGTTCTGAATGTAGTCGGATACCTTTCCTGTTAGGATATTTCGCTGGGTTCTGGTTGAAGAATTCACTTTTTTTTTGGCTGTTCAAATTGTATCTTTTAAAAATTTTTTTACACATTTTTCTTTTTCTTTCTCATAGTATGTATATTTATGTGTTTATTCTCTATTCTCTCTGTTTTTTCAGCCCAATAATGTAGGTAAATTTAGGGGAAATTTGGATAGCTATAAAACAATGTTTAGTTGAACAATTTTTATTCCTAAACAACGAGTTTTTTAAAATATTACTTGGTCTTATCTTGTTATTTACTTTTTTGTATATTCCCATTCGTTGGTAAGCTTTCAGTTAGATTTGTAGCAGTTTAGTAGATGTGATTAATATAATGACATATACATTAAATATATATTATGTCTAATTTAGTACAAAAAAGAAAAATAATGCTACATCTGGGTTTTTATCGCATTTTATACGGTTAAATTTGAAAGATTGTTTTACTCAAAAAATAGGCTCGAAAAAAATGATGATGCATAAATGCAATCATTGGAAGCTATTTACTATAAGAATACATTTTACAAGCCCAAACATACAGTAAAAATCGTTTAACACGAAACTGACGGGACTGAAATAATAATTCGAGTTAAAGAATACTGAAAGAACCCCGTATATTTCACAAAATTATGTTTATTAGAGCACATTTAATTCATATTGATAAGAATATATGTATGTACTTAATAAAAATCACCGAAATAAAAACATTTACAAGAACATAATGAAATTTAATAGTACATTATCTTCCATTTTTTTTTTGAAAAACAAATCATTTATTGAGTTTTTGGAAAATAATCTGATATTTTTATTTGCATTGTCAATTTTTAATATCAAGTTTTCTACAATTTATTCAATGTCGTTCATTTTGTTTTTCATTTCGCTAATGGAATGTGCGTCGAAAGAACTGTACATACTTTTTCCGTGATGTTCATCATTTTGGATGTTTTTGCGTGGCATTTGTAGGGACGGAGGGTGAAAGTAGCTTAGAGATAAACAAAATTGACTATTCCAAAGGTATTTCAAAGCCAAGTCAGCCTCTTTTCTACGAAACACGTGAAACCATCTAACATTCATTGCACACCCCTTTTAAATCGTGTTAAGCGATTTTTGTTTCATGTTGAGAGAGAAAAAATTACGAAAACACATTGTGTGTTTGTCGGGACAATTGTGTTATTTCGTGTTAACCAATATTTCATCTTAAGCGTTTTCGCGTTAAAGAATCTCACTGTGTATTTAATTCTTATTTTATATACTTACTATTCTTAACTGCGTAATGTACTGGTTTAAAACTAAAACTAAACTCAGTGGTGCAACAGCCCATAGAAGACCAATACTTACTGTTTCCGTCTCAGTTTACGGGATCTTAGGCGCTGTGGTGTGTGAGGTGTTCTGAACAGGTGGTCAGTCTGATGCGAAACCCCCAGTCTTTAGTTCCCAAGAGCGCTTAGTACTCATTTGTAGAAACACTGAAGGGATGAAAGGCTGAATTGACCTTTCTCGGCTCGGATCTTGAGCCGCGGAACCGTAGCAGGAAAACACGATACACTTTTAATCAACCACTGGACTTCAATTTATTGGTTTAGAACAGTTAAATTATACTTTTTGTAAACATACGAGCGTTAAAAATACTTTCTTTTGTATATCACTTTTTTTTCATGATCCTTTCGAATTTGTTTCATACAATTCATCGAAGTAATACTTAAGCTTCTTTCGAAGTAATACTTATGCAACTTAAAGGAAGTCATATATGGAGGAATTACTGTACATTTTAATAACGAGGAGTTCATTTTGTGTTGGTGGTGAAGAATGTGAATAGATATTTTGTAAGAAAATGATGGTGAGAAAAATAGCTTTATGCTTGAATAAAAGTAATGCAGACTTTTCCTAAATTATTTGTTTCTTCGAGAAATCCAGAAACAAAAACACAAGAGCTAATAAAATTTTATGTTCTCAGTGGCGTAACTAATAACATTTTGGGCCCCCTGCAAATCAGGATTTGGGACCTCAAGTTGGATTTTACAAAGGATAGGTACTTGGAGGCAATCAGGCTTAACCCCCCGCGATGCAGGGGTTACGAGGATGTACGTTACGCCACTGTATGTTCTTACTAGAGGCTTAGCTATCGCCGCATCAATGATACGGGCCTCAACATGTGTAACGATAATTCCACAAATGGGGCTGCCATATCTAAAAAAGAACGCCGAAGAAATTTTTATACAGGGCTCCCTCAGAGCTAGCTACACCAGTAGTTCTTACACACGATTGCTCGTATATATATGTGGTGCCGGCGACTATTTATAAGTCCCACCACTAACTGCTAGGAGAATGCTCAGTGTTTTGGGTGCCTGGCTGTCTATAGACGCACCTACTACCACGACGTTAAAGGGAGCCGACGCCATAGAAAATGAGGTACGACACCATAGACGAAAGACGTAGGCATGGACGAGATGACGGACTGAGAAAGACGGAGAGCAAAGATGCCATTTGCGTGGATTGAGACGTTAAAGACGAAGACGATAACACTTCACGTGTTAATAACGAACTGAAACAAAAGCCTGATGAATATATTGTAAATAGTTTCGAGCCATTTAAATCTATGATTAATTATAATCTGTGTGCCAGCCATTTCCTGACAAGCGCCCACCCACATATATATATACTTTGTATATATATATATATATACTTTGTGTTCAGATATCTACTGTTGCAATAACGATACCTGCAGAAACGTAACATGCAGAAAATGCTTCTTTAGGAAAGTACTCCAAGAACGAACTGAAAATTTGGATATGGAAACCAGAACGAATACGAGCATCACAATTTTTAAGTGCTGAATACTATTATACAGTGATTGTATTTCTGTTATAAAAGCTTTAAGGTATCCGACTACGTTCGGAACCGTGATTTGCAAAAGCCCATAAATGGATACTTTTCCTGATATTTAGTGTCCCTTAGATTAGAATCTATGCATAAATTGTTTTAAGGACATATTGACAAAAACAATTTATTTAAATATAATATTTTGGCAAAAAATTAACGTAGAATAATATTTTTTCCAAAAGTTCTCCTTTTGGGAAAAATGGTTCTATTATAATAATATTTTGCCTGTATATAGCTCAGAACTCTCTACAGTGCCTCAACTAGAATTTTTGAAAAATTCACATTATTTTCAGAGTTACCACAAATTGAAATAATTATTGGCGTTTTTTTTCTTAAAATTGCTCCCCTCTGTTGTCGTAAAATATGAATATAAACCAACTTCTAAGTTATATATTTCAAAAATTCTAGTTGAGCCTCTGTAGAGGTCTGAGCTATATACAGGTAAAATATTATTGTAATAGAACCATTTTTAATAAAAGGAGAGCATTTGGAAAATGATTATTCTAAATTAACTTTTTGCCAAAATATTATATTTAAATAAATTGTTTTTGCTAAAGTGTCTCTAAAAGAATTTTATGCATGTATTCTAATCTGGGTGACACTAAATATCAAAAAAATTATCCATTTATGCGCTTTTTTAAAATCACGATTCCGAACGTAATCAGATACCTTAAGCATTTCTCCACTGAGGTGCAGAAGCTACTTTTTCCATAAATGTATTTTAAAGTGTTTATTTATCAAGAAGGGTACATCACCTAGTTTCAAATACTGTCAATATATAAAAATATAATAATAATCATAAACCAAGAAATTTTTTTTCTAATATAGGTCCAAGAATTTTCCATTCCATTCTATCATTTTGTTACACATGGATATAGCATAAAATACTATTAAAATGCTAAATGATTTGAAAAACGGGACTTTTATCGAAGATAAAAAATCAGTTTGTCATAAATATTTTTTCCAGAACCCTATCTTCCGCCTCTACAGCACTTCACTTCCATTTGTCAAGTAGGAAGGGAGGCTGGGATCTTTCATAACGGATTTTAAATGTCAAACCAGGAAAAAGTCACTTGGAAGATTCTATTTCCGGTTACTTCTTTTTTTGTTACAGTAAAAATGAAGTAGGAAATGCTGAACGAGGGAGATTTTTCTGACAGTGAAATATATTGGAACAATAGCTTGTGGATGGTTAATGCTAGAAGATATTTTTGCAGTTTGGTTATACGATTTTATTTCATTGGCAAATATGAATAAAGGCTAATGCTAATTATCATGCAAATTGATTAATTTTTAATTTCTTCTTGTACTTTAAAAACTACAGTTTCCTATTTTGAAGATTTCTTTTGAATTACTTTGTTAAAAAATTATTTTTAAAAGAGGAAAAGTATTGAAAAAATAAAAATACAATTTTAATAAATATTCGTAACAGAAAAAATTAAAAATATGACTTAATTGTTAATTTAATATTTAACTAACCATAAATGTGCAACATAAAACGATATCAATGTTAAAATTTTCTGAAGTATTACTATTTGTTATATTGAAAAAAAAGTTATACGGAGAATATAATATTGTTACGAATTTTGTGTAAATAGTGTAAATAATTTGTATTTGGATATGTAATGCATTTATATTACTCAATGTTATATTTATTTTTTGTTAAAATTGTAATATTCACAAGCAATGCTGTTCCTTACGTTATAATGGTTATTCAATGGGAACTTGGCGAGATCTTGGAGATAGAGTCAAGTTGGCATCATATTTTGCGATCAGGTTGGCTGCCAATTTGGTGACCATGTTGGCGAGTTCGAGACCTGGATTCTTCTAGAAACTTGTAGAGTAATACATTAATTTCACGCTCTATCACGCAAGCAGATTCTTTCCATCCATTGTTATCCATAAAAAGAAATTCAGCACCCATGGCACCCCGAAACAAACGTACACGTTGTTCCAGAATGACATCCCAATAGATGTGGCCTGTCATCGTTACACTCTGAACATGCAGGACAGTTCTGGAACCAAGAATAATTCCTCCCCAATCGAGCCATCCTGCACAACCGTAATGGTGTCGTTCAATGGTGTTTGTTCTCTTGGTACCTGGCGATCTCCATTTTAAAGTCCGGCGAGAATCAGACTGCAAACTAAACCTAGACTCATCGGAAAACATCACACAAGACCACTGTTGTGGTGTCCACAATGCATGCTCTCTACTCCAGGTTAATCGCAGGCGACAGTGAGTTGCGGTAAATGGAACACATCTGACAGGCCTACGAGCATATAGACCAATGTGCCCTAAGCGTCTGTACACGGTCTGCCTTGAAACTGTCGT
Organism: Trichonephila clavipes; assembly: GCA_019973935.1. Lineage (NCBI taxonomy): Eukaryota > Metazoa > Arthropoda > Arachnida > Araneae > Nephilidae > Trichonephila > Trichonephila clavipes. Next base: position 247,854 of record BMAU01021276.1, on the reverse strand, counting down.
ACCGGTAGCTGAAGAGAGCTGATGAGACAGGTCTGATGCTGTGCTTCGTCTGTTCCTTTTGGCAGTAACTGCCAAATACCGGTCCTCATTCGACGTTGTAACTCGGAGGCGACCTGTGCTGTAACTTCTACTCACGTTACTATCATCTTGAAATCGTTGCCAAAGTCTGGAGATGAGACTCTGGGTGATTCCAAGTTCCTCGGATACTTCCTGCTGGGTACGTCCACATTCCAGTCGTCCAATAATTCTACCACTTAAAAAATCAACCAAATGCTTCCTTTGTGCCATAACTATGCGGTTATTGCACTGAAAGTCTTTTAAAGGGCTTGTGAACAATTTTACTTCTTTGCCACCATTCCTTACATACCCCTCTCTTACACTCTCGTCATTGTGACGTACTATCCGCGCCATCTGGTGGTTTCCTGTAATTTGCATGTTCTCCTTCAAGACGTGTGTGATAATTCTACAGGTGAAATTTTTCTTTTAGAGTTCAATTTCTGTTTGATTCTGAACTATCCTCAATTTATGGACATGTGTGTATTAAGAAAGCGCATACTTAAAGGAAATGTTATTCGAATGAGCTTTGGATTGGAACAGAGATTTTTCTGCTAAGGAGCTATCATTTTAAGGTATTCGAATACCCTAAAACCATGATTTTTTCAAAAATTGGCAAATTTTTTATGACTTGGAACAGAGATTTTTATTTTCTGCTAAGAGCTAAAACTCATTTTAGTAAAAGCAAATGCCATAACTTTACTATATTTAAAATGATCAAATGTGTTTCTGATATATCAGCAAGGACTAAATTTTGAAAATAATTAGTGAAATTTTTTGTTATTTATGGTATCTTCAGATTTATAAATCACTGTTTTATTTCAATTTCTTTGTGTATAGTGTCAAGACTTCCCTCTATTAAAAATACAATATGTCTTGAATTTCAAAAATACTGTTTTTATTTTTTGCATTTTTGTACAGAGCGGGCCCCGTTTATGTAAATCATTTTTTACTAGATTTTAATAATAATAATATTTTTTTCTTTTTACTTTTTAGGATTTTTTCCTTAAAATATACTAAATAAATATAAAAATCACAAAAAAGATCTCCATATCTCCTTTTTTTTTTCAAATTTCAGATCTGACAACAAATTAATTTTTAAGATATTTGAAGTTTTATGAGCTTAGGTTTTGGTTTCGGTTTCATTTTAAAGCCTTTTTCTCATTCTTAAATTGAACTAATTAAAAATATTTGTGAGCACAATAAACTCTTTTAATTCAACTCTTTCATGTGTGAAATGGTTGTTAATTTCAATTTTCATTTCTAAAATCATTTCTGCTTGATTATATTTTGAGTTTCTTTAGTTCTCATAGCTACTTAATTAAGATAAATTTCAAGGCCAATTTTTGTTTCAGGTTGCTATGAGAAGCAATATTTCAAAGAGATGGAATTCTACTGAAAATGATGTACCTAATATTCGCTATCAGCTTATACTGCCATTAGACTTCAGATTGCAAATATTCTGAATTCAAGTACAGCACAAAAAACTTAATATTTCCATGTACTATAGTAAATATTTATAGTAAACATATATTGTAGTACTATATTTTAGTATTTTAAAATTTCGTAACAAAAACTCGAAGTCTCGAAGTTGCTGAATTGCTCCTATTTAAAACCGAAAAAAATTAAATTTATGTACAAATATAGCGATTGTTAGCTTAAGTTAGTATCATTATTATTTTGTACATACATTAATAGTAACATAATTACATTATGTTTCAAAACTTTTGCGAAAACAATAGTTTAAGATTATAAGCAGAATAACCTGTCGTTTTAACAAATGCTATCAATATTATGCTAAAATATATTTTGAAATAAAAAAATGTTATCCGTCATATTTAATTAAAGTAGTGCTTTAATGTACAACATACGTTGGAAAATAAAATATAAAAAATTAGAGCTTTACTGTGAGAGATTACAAACTTTTAAATGTTTTTTCTCTGAATTTTAAAATTGAAGACATAAGTGTTTTCTAATCTCCCAAAGATTGTTTTCTGTTCAAGATTGAGTCTTGAATTTTTTTGCATATACTCCTAAACGTATGTTCTATAAAAAGTTAATATTGGTTTAGATTTGAGATCTAGTTATTTTTTTAAAAAAATTCCTAAGTAAAGATTTAAACATTTTTTGTGTTTTTTCGAAATTTATCAAAAAAGGTAATTATATATTAAAATTCAACAAAGGAACAGATTCTCAAATCCATACTAACTTTTATTTGCAGCAATCTAAGTAACAAAAATCACTTAAAATTACTAACATTTTTTAAAGGTTAAACATTTTATAAAAGTTTGAAAAAACTTCAAAAATTCTTAATTTTTTAAAATTGTTAAATAACGGTTAGTTAAACTGACTTTTTACTTTTAAAATGAACTTAATAGTATAATCTGAATATAAAACAAAAATTATTTTTAGTATTACTGGCTCTAAAATATGTTTTGGAAAGGGTACTGTATAGCCATAAAGCTAAATTTAAACTGAATTCTATTAATAGATCAGAACATAAAGTTTATATGAATATTACGCACAAAAAGGTATATAATTATATAATAACAGCTGCGTTTTAGTTTTGAGAAATTTTTATCCTTACTAATCAAATTATCGTTCTTTATTTACTACTTTTTTCAATTCCTACTATTAGCTCACAATCTCTATTTATTTATTTATTTATATATTTATTTATTTATCTTGGTGGAATTTTCAATCGTTAATAAAATACATATTAAAGCGCTCAGTTGAGCTGAAATTTTATATACAGGATTATTTTGGATGACAGTACAATAATATATAATAATAATTAATAAAAATTAATTGATTAAAACTAAATATTTAAAGAATTACAAATACAACCACGTTGGCATCATTTTTGGCAATTTAGGGATCCTTTTGGTGACTTGTGTCAAAAATTGAAAAGGTTTTTTTCTCATGTGTTAAAGTATTCAGTTGAACTGAAATTTATATACACGATTGTTTTGGATGACAGTACGATACTTTAATGATAATTAATAAAAGTTAATTACGCTTAATATTGTGATTATGTCCTATGCATATACATATTTATATTAATTGTAACTCTATTTAATAAAAAGTAGCTAAAACAAAATTTTCTTTGTTGATCTAAGTAGGAATTGACTTAAATTTTTTTTATATTAAATATATATATTATTATTTATTCTGTATGTGTTCTTATGAGTATGGATGGTCTAGGTCATGCAGGTGTTAAGAATTAATTAACAAATGAGTTAATTTCAACGAAATTATTCCAACATTATATAGAATTATCACCCATCACCTTTTACTATGCCCACAAACACGTAATTAGGGTAAAACTGAGCACGCACACACACGCGCGCGCGTGCGGTACACCAATATCATGTAAATCGTTAAATGTAACGCGAGATTTATTTAAAGACTACAGTACGTAGGTTTGTAATTTCTAATGATTATGAAAAAGAATGAGAAAAGTAAATAAATATTTCTTTGTAATCAAAATTTCTTTTTCTAATGTGTCGTTGTCTAAATTTTTTAAAAAAGATTTGAATAGTAGTTTTAAGAAAAAAGACATAGTTAAATAAGTTGGATTAAATTAATATTTTATCTCGTATAATTTACTCATGCTTATTTTTAAAGTGGATACATTAGTATATTATGTAAATGAGACTGAAATACATCTAGCATTCATCCTTATATTTCTTTCTTTATGCATAAATGAGAATCTTTCACTAGTGTACTAGCGTATATTTTCACATAAAATTGTTAATAATACTTTTCATTTTCGATTATAATGCATTTCTAAAAGGACTTTTCATTTTATCGTCTATCTAATTTAAAATGAAATTGCAAAAGCCATATTCAGTTTTTAATCTTACAAAAATGTAATACAGGAAAGGAAAATCAGCAATAAATTTTAAAACATTACTCATTTTAAGAACTTTAAATATTTAAGCTCTATATTTTATTTTAGCTTAATATTCTATAGATATTTACTTAAAAATCTTTTAGACTTTCGATTTATTCATATCGAAAGCAATTTATGTTTTTCCTCTTTTAACATTTGAAATTTTGATCTCACTTTTCAGAGTAGACACACTTTTTATTTACTTACGCATTATTTGCTGCTGGTTTTTTCGAATAATGCCATTTTTAAATGAAAAAGGTAAATTCTAAATAAATGAAATCCAAAGAAAGGATCACTGAACAAATATCGAAACAGAAACAAATTATGTTAGGAGATAGAAAAATATTTCGATTTAAATTTTAAAAGAGATAAAAAAAAAAAATGCCATATGAAAAAAAAATTAGGGTTTCAATTCTAATTGCAATATTTGTTCTCAATTTCATTTGTTAAATTACGATTAAGAATAAATAAATTTAACAAACATGTTTGGGTGTGAGTTTTTTGTTTAAAGAAGTAAACACATTTTTTTAAGTTAAAAAAAATATATTACGTGCAATGCCATTAAATTTAATCCTGAGGTGCTTAGGAATAGTTAATTGACAAAGATCTTTTAATAAATAGCTTAGGAACAAACAAGTTATCTTTAAAGGTTCTAAATGAATAAATTAAAGAGGTTTTAAAGCAATTTGTTTTTGTTTTATATAATGATAAATCCATGTTGTTTTAAAAATGATTCTATTTATGAGACTATTGTGATAAATAGAAAGAATTAACTAAAGAACAATTAGAATATTTTTTAGTTAAAATAATTATATTCATACTGTGGTAATTAATTTTTTTTCAGAATATAAGCAATCTTTTCTATAGACTAGAAATCCTTTTTTCTTCAAAGAAAACAATTGCTTTTTTATGTAAGATACTTAAACAAATAGTTTGTTACGTTAGTTATACGTATAAAACAGTTTTACTTTGAGATTAATGAAATGATACGTATAAAACAGTTTTACTTTGAAATTAATGAAATGGAATTAGGAGTATTTTACAGTCATATATTAAGGCATTTTATTGTTTGTTGATACGCATTTTCAAATATCATTACAAAGTTAATATCAATATTTGTTTACATGTGAGAAGCCCTGAATTGGTTTTGGAGAGGTGTAATCTTTTCAGTTAATATTATTTCATCTTATACATACGTCGGAATATCTTTAAAATCAAATTTTTAAGATGCTTTTCATGAGACAAACAAAATAGATTTCGAGATTTCTTATGGCTGTGAAAGAGAAAAACGGAAAAATAACAATATTTTTATTATATTTCCAAAAGAAATATTTTATAATCCAAAAACGTTACATATTACAACAAACGATTCCCACAAATCTGATTAAAACTTTCAAATATTGAATTTTCCCTCTCACGAAAAGTATTTATCATTTTCTAAGACTTAAAAAGAATTTTAAACAAAAACTAATTCAACTTCTTGCTATCATTTTGGATTCAGTGTATAAATTGTTATTTTATGGAATTTTTGTCTTGTCTCTTAAAACCTATATCATTGCATTTTTTTGTAGAACGCAATGGAGCAAACAATAAACAAGATTATAATAAAGATTTCTATGAAATTGCATTTTTTTACAAGTTTTGAATTTGCTTAAACTATTTTTAAAGATTTCATAATTTATTTTTAAAAACCGAGTAAAAAATAAAAAAAAATTCAGAAATTTTTTATTGTTTTTTTTTTGTTATTTTATGTTTCATTCTATTGCTTACAACTACATACAATAATCAATACTTTATGAAGAAAGTAAATATTTTTAAGTGCTAAACGTGAATAAAGCCATATTTTTTAAATCAAAATAGCCGATAATGAAAGTTTTAAGATTTCCTTATACAATACCAAGCGATAGATCCCAAAATAGGAACACCTTTTCTGCTAGAAAATTACTTTAACATTAATTAAATATTCTGATTTTGCTGTCCTGTCGATGACAAGATATTTATTAAGCCATGCATTTCTACTTGAACAATTTTTTTCCGTTACTAAGTACGTTCTACTTTTAGTCTCGTATATCGCAATACTAAGTGAATTTACACTTAACATATTAAAAAAACAAAAGTGTTTTCCTGGAATATTTTAGAATTTTAAAATCACTGTGTGTATTATAAGTTGATAAATAAGTTGCAACATTTTGCAAATTTACATAAATTTTAGCATTTTCTCTCTGTAAATGTGTTTCAAGTTTGATATTTTTTACCCTTGGAGAAGATAACCTTACTTGAGATAAATATTTTTATCGCAACTATTTAGGTAATTTGGAAAAAAAATATTTTTTTATAGTTCGTGTGTTTTTATTATATATTATTTTAGTTCCAGAAATAAATTTCAATTTCAACTGAATTTTAGATATTGTGAAATATATATTTAACCAACTCTTAGATTAAGTTACCACCACAAAATTATCTTTGAATTTTTGACAAGCATACTAAAAACACCACCTTATATTACAGTGAATTCAAAGAAAAAATAAGGCTTAGGATGGCTTATAAAACTAGCCTGAGTGAATACATTACAAATTTAAACATGGCGACTTCCTCGAAATATACCGTAAATTCCGGCGTATAACGCTACACTTTCAAGTTGCATTTTTGAACTTTAAGGTATTTTATCCGTATAACGCACACCTCCTTTTTTACGAAGAAGCCTGAAATATAATTATGAAATTCTGCTACTTTTTGAAGGTATTTATTCGACGTATTATGATATAACTTTTTATTCTCCTCTTTTTTTATTTTACTTTTAAAGATATAATTTTGATACCCGGCGTATAACGCACATCAGTAAATTTCGATCTTATTTTTGGTGTTAAAAATGCGTGTTACACCCCGGATTTTACGGTATATATAAAGAGAGATATATAAAGAAAGAGGAGAAAAACACATAGAGAGCGACTCACTCAATTATCCAGAGATTTCAGAACTGCTAGACCTACAAACATGAAAACTGGTGAGCGTAGTCTCTTTTGTTGATTAGAGATTCCGAGAGATTTTGTCGAGTTCCATAGAAATCGACTCCTGGAGGGAAGGGGAGGGAGGGTAAATAAACACATCATTGTAGAATTTCCATTTTTGAACCATTACACCTACATACTGGCATAAGCATGTTTCTTTTATTCAGTACAGATCCGCCAAGGACAGATTTTGTGGCAATGGACTCTCAAGAGGGGTTGTAGAAATTTATAAAAACGTTATAAATAACCGAATTTCAATTTCTGAGCTGTTAGAAATACATAATTTAAAATTGGCAATCGTGTTTGTTTTATTTAATCGAGATCTGCTAAGAATGAATTTTATGGAAATCGATTCTAAAGAAGGTTTACAGCAGTATTTTAGATAATAAAAAAAATCCCGTTTTTGAATGATTACATCCATGGTCTTGGAACTTGATAAGCATGGTTCTTTTGTTGAGTAGAGAAGTGATAAAAACGAGTATTAGCAAATCGACTCTCAATGAGTATTGTGGGGGTCTCAAAAGGAAATATATTTCAGCTATATAAATTCGTTTGGCCTTTTAAACCAAGAGGTGAGAGCTTTTAATATAATGAAATGCTTTTTGCTATAGGACGCAGATATTAAACACTTAAAAACAGTAAATATAGTTTTACAATGTTATGAAATACTCAGCAAAACGGGTGGGTAATGGATAGTCACATATACAAGTTAAAGAAACCTTCTGGTTTTAAATTTGTAAGTTTATGTTTTTGTAATAAGCACTCGGAGCAATATTATGCGTTGTGTATGCTGCTCTTATATAACCAAGAGAAAAAAAATTGCGATGAATAAATACTTTTAAGTTCACAAATGGAATAAAACTGCTTTTAAAATTATATGTAAATCAGGAATAATATAATTAGAGAAAAATACATCGATTCTTAAACAAATGTTATTTTAGCATTCCAAGCAAGAAGAACAGAACAGTAAACTTAATCCTTTGTTTTTCTTTTCGTCACTGTAGAAATCTGTAAGAAGTCAAAGAATATTTGGTGAGAATAGGAACTTCTTAACTTCCGCCCCGGAGAAAGACTTTAAGGAGAAACATTTTAAACTGCTATGGGATTATGTCATGCTTCTTCTGATGCTGTCACTAAAAGGATTATAAAGCTGTCGGGAAGATTAGGATTTTCTTTTCGCCGCTCTTCACGCGTCGAGAAACTTTCTGAAGAGGGATTTTCCCCAATTCTAGGAAAGGTTTGTCTTTGAATTAGAGAGCAACTCTTCTCTTGGAATATATTTTGGAACACGTCAGTGAGTGTTAGGGTGGAGATAGTTGGATCAATCACTGAATAAGTATTGCTTGGGCAGGATATTCGGAGTGATGTCAAAATACGGAAGTCATTATATTAAATTGAATGGAGGATTGTATATATTGTTTAATTTAAGTAGAATAAACACATCTTTATATTCACTTTAAAGTTAACAAAGTAATGCATCCCATGAGTTGGTTCACTCTTCTGGGCTTTTATCAAATGCATTTCATAATTCATAAATTTATAAATTCCGCATTGAGAAGTTTTAAGTGAAAACAAAGAACTCGAATACATTTTTTAACATTGAAACTATCCAGCTTCATCTCTAGATAAAATTAGAATCAGTAAAGGAAAGGATTGTGGACAATCGGGAGTGATATTTCTTTTCTTCCGAGATATTTCTTCTCTAATTGGTCAAAATCAGACGACTATCATGCAGGTAAAGAACAATGGACTTAGAAGGACCACAATATAAATGTCATGCAGAATTATATGCTGAAGAATAGACAAGTTTTCAGATCAGACTTGAAGGATCGTAAGGCAACATCTCGAATTTTGAGTAAAAAAAGGGGCTTGTTCGCAGCACGACTAGAATCTGAGCGTACAGTACGACTTTGAAGCAGCACGAAGAGTCTGCAAGTTGACTATTACTACAAATTCCCTTCATACTACCGCATAGAGAAGCACTCGATAGTGGCGCGAGCAATGACAAAACTGGATACAAGAGTAAAATAGTATAATATTCATAATAATTAGGTTAGCCTCTAATTGAAACCCGTGTCAAAACAAATGACATATGTCAGGGAACAATTATTTTAAATAAAGGTTCCGTCTGCATTACATCATAACTTACCACTTGCCAATAAATCATTATAAATATTGACTTGCTACTTCAAAGACCCCTTTTTCCGTAAGTCGCAAATATAAGGACAGGAGTAAAAAAGCGCTTAACTTTATTATCAGGTAGTCGCATTCGTACCAAAAAGGTTGGCCATCCCTGATGTAGACAGTCGTGCATAGTTGTCATACGAAAAGCAGCGACACCTTGGTATCTGGGATAGTCCGGAAGGTTAAGGTTTTCCAAGGTTTTTTTTCTGGTTCTTTCTTTCAACTTGGATGCGTGTAGATTTCTCGGGGACAATTTGATTATTCAGGAAACGGATTTGTAGCAAGTTTCCTCTGAAGGGATCTGTTGAATGATACACCCTCTTTGGCCAACTTATATGCACCCTCTTGCAAAGGGAGAGCCTTAAAATGTGCTACGGTTAGTTGGTGATAATTTTTCTGCTTGCAAGTGTTTTTAATTTTGGCTAAATTTTTATTCCATGTTTTCCCGTTGGGATTCAGAATTTTTTTTCAAGAATATATCATTTGCTTAAAAAGCGTAACCGAAATATTAATGTTGCGAATATATGTACACATATACATTTAATATTTTGTACACTTGGTAAGCTGATTTAGTTTTATTTTTCCTTGGCAATTAAAGATTAATATGTTTAATGCAATGATGTAATAATGTAAATTAAGATTAATATAAAATGTTTAACGCAATGGTGTAATAATATAAATTAAGATTAATATTAAATGCAATTAGTTTCAGTACATTTATTATTAAGCTTCTAATGTTAAGATCATTATCCTTAATATTAATAATCGGGTTTAATCTTATTCTTATTTCTTTTCTCTAAATTCCAATAATACAGCCATACTACAGGTGAGGGTTGGGTGGCCTGTAAACATTGTTTAAATTTGCAATCTTAGTTCATAAGGTTAAGAGAGTTTAATATTATATTACTAAGGCTTATTTACTTTTGAACTACCCTGCATGGCTAAACTTTAATTCTAGCTTTGTTTCTTGAGATTTATATATAAATTTAGCGCACGCACGCACACACACGAAATAATCATTGTCTTTGGTAATGATTACTGTTACGAAATAACAGGGCATGGACATTGGTGATTGTTTCTTAAAGGTTGATCGTATTTTAGATAGTTGCAATGGCTAGGCAGTCCGGTGTTCAGTGTTAACCCTCTCTTTATTGTAGTTGTAAAGACACACAAACATAAACATGTTAAACACAACACTGAAAAAACACAGCACAAAAACATACACGCATGGTTTACATTTTGACAAGATAAAGAGCAAGGAAGGAAATAACTAAATATCATAACGCATTATAAAAATGCAGTCACGTGTTTAGGCAAAGGGAATAATTAGTTATTTATAGAAATGATATTGTTTAGGGAATACTAAATCCCCTGGTTAGTAAGGCACATGAAAACAATTAATGATCTTGCATTTCTTGGAATCGCCAATAAATCAATCAAAAATTCAAGGTATAAGGAATCAGTAACAAATATAAAAATGTATTGTTTTCAATGCTTTAGAAAAAGATAAATTGAGACGTGTTTCAAAATAATATGGTATTATGATTTATGAATTAGATGTTAATAATAAAGAGGATTCAGATTCTGAGTAGATATCAATTTAAGTTATATATATATATATATATATATAAGAGGACAATTCGGGAAGTAATCTCCGAATCGCTGTAAAGCTTGAACCATGGAACATGAGGGAAATATTTTTTTATTTATATATCATAGGTACAAATTGTAAAGTTCTCACCTATGTGCCTAAATGTGTGGGAGAATTGGAAGGAAGACTAGCATATATTCAAAGTCACTCAGTTTATTCACAGTAATAATCACAGCACAAATTCAATCAACCAAACTTAAATTACCCAATTATTAAATATGAGGACAATTAACGAGGTACGCGAGATATGAGGACATTAATTATTTAGAACACTTACGTCAATTTAATCGCTCTGACTTCTTAGCTACCTAATCTATACTAAATCTAAAGTGACAGATCGTCAACTTATTATAACAATTACTAGTTACTAAATATCCGCGCCTCACTTCAAATGGATTAATCAATGCTCCACTAGTAGTCTATCCTAACCCTCTCTCTCCTCTAACCTGAAAACCTAAACTTTTTATAGTAGTCTTAATTTGCAAACTCACGTTTTCTTCTTCTAGAGGAAATTTTATAATAAAATAATTTTTAAAGACCATAAATTCCCCATGGAGACTATTAGCAAGAAGACCGTAGATAGAGCCGTAACAAACTCTTCTCTATTTTTCAACATAGTCTCCTCGATTATTCAAGTTCTTGTTGTACTGTTTTACCAATTTCTTCTGTATTAAAAACGACCGCCAGCGATTTAAACCAATGTGTCCCACAGTTTTTAAGTTCCTCATCGTGAGCAAAATGCTGTCCCTCAGGCCACTTCTTCATTGCAGTAAATAGATGGTAAACAGAAGAAGCGAAGTCCATTCTGTAGGAAGGATGTTGAATCACATCCCATTTGAATTTGCTTAAAACCTCTCGTGTTCTTACAGCAGCGTGAGGACATGTATTATCGTGCGAAAGTACTACCCCAGAATACAGCAGGGCACGATGTTTGTTCTGGATAGCACTTTTTAGTTTCTTCAGAGTGCGACAATAAATTTCGGAATTTACTGTTGTTCTAGGTATCATGAATTTGATAAGCAAGGCTCCTTGAGCATCTCAAAAGACGGTAAACATCAAATTCTTCCCTGAAAAAGTTTGACGGGGTTTCCTCAACTGGATTGTAGAACCGGCATGACCCCATGCTATAGACCAGGGGTGTGCAACCCGAATGACCTTACGGACCACTTCGAAAAAACATTATAATCTCGCGGGCTGCACATAAAAATTTGTACCTTTATATCGGATTTGGAAAAAAAAAGATTTATTGGAGTGAAATTTTAAAACAGAATGAATTATTATTATTGTTTTTATTATATTTCATGTATACAGACACAGGTAATATAATAATGTTTTTATAATATAATAATGTAATGATCAAATAATGTTTAAAATATTACAGTGTGTGTGTTGCCATGCTCTTGAAAAATTACGGTGTTCCAGTTAAATTGATCGTTCGTTACTCATTGTTGAAATTTGACAGTGCTGTTATTCGCAAATGATTTACATATTGTCCTTTATCTTTACCGTCCTGTACTTTTTTTTAGCTTTAAAAGACATCCCTGACTGCTAATTGCTTTTTGGGCACTCCAAAAAGAAAAGGAGGAGGAGAAGAAACAAAAGTCGCACATACAGAGAATCATATTCCACCATGCATAACGCAATTGGAAATTTATTAAAAAAGTAATTTACTATAGTAAAATCAAATTTAACTGTTTGATAAAATATAAATATATTTTAATACAAGGAACAATTCTATTATCAAAAAGGATTTATTTTAAAACAATAACAGTTAACGGGCAGATACATTGTACTCGTAGATATATAAATATATATATATAAATTTCCCCTCAAATAAATTTCAAAATGAAAAAACTTTAAAAATTTGACATGTAAAATTTCTTTAAAAAGAGTTGGTGGACTACAACTTATGCACTGGCGGGCCGCATATTGGACACCCCTGATATAGACTGGTATTTTGTCTCCACATTGACATGCGCTACGCAAGTTTCGTCACCAGTCACTATTCCATTCAAAAAGTCCTTCCCATCCGTGGGGTACTGAAAAAGAAATTCTAAGGCAGCACTCATTCGAGTGGTTTGGGGGATCTCTCCATTAACACTTTCGGTATCCATCGAGCCCAGATGCTCCGGTATATATATATATATATATATATATATATATAGCCTAATGTTCATAGAAAACTGTACGAGAAATGTTTGGAAAGTATTCTTAAAGTTAGGAAATTGTGAAATTGCAGAGCAAACGAATTTTTCATCGATTTCTATGATAAGATCAGCACTTTCTACAGACGGCCTTCCACTCGATGATTCTCTCGGCTGTTTGTTCTTCCGTCCATGAAAAAGTGTATCCATTGAACCCCTACACCTTCCCTCATAATGTTTGGCCAGTGAAGGTGTAGTGCTTCAATTCTAGATGGATATCCGCTGCTGACAGTTTTTTGGTTCAAAGAAATCTTATCACTCCTCGCACTTCACATTTTTCAGGATTTACTATGGCAACACACATTTTGCCACGTTATAACTAGCAAATTCTTGAATCTACGACACTCTCACTAGACGACTTGAAAGTTTCTGAATCAGAGACTGCTCGTGCATTCGATTGAGGGCACTCCGAACTGTACTTCCAGCGCAACGTTCAGACGGCGGTTAGTTTCTGAATTGCCCTCGTATATATATGTCTTTCTCTTTATATAGTGCTATCTTTAACAGGAATTAATAAATTTCACTTGTATGTAATAGAATCTTTTGAACTCGATTTTTACCCACTTTAAAAGGTCAGATTAATTCGAAATTTTGCGCACTTGTCAAAGACCAATGACAACGCAATAATTTCATAATTTTGTTTCATTGGCCTGATCAGGATCCTCTAAAATAAGGATTTTAAGGATTTCGAGATTTGGCGACTAATTGCATAAACCATTTTCAGATTTGGTGACTAATTCCACATGCCATTTCCTGATTTGGTGTCTAATTCCAAGTTTAGTGACTAAAAGATTAAGGTGTAACCCAGTGTTTCTCAAACTGTGGGGCGCGCCCCCCTGGGGGGGGCGCGATAACCCTACGAGGGGGGCGCGAGCATATCGAAAATAAAAGATTTAAAAATAATTAATTTACTGGAATGAATTAAAACAAAATACTTTCAGACATAATAAAAAAGTGCACTTTTACTCTGATATAATTTATAGGCGCGCGCGCGCGATATTAAGTCAACAAAAATAAAAAAATCTTTGATCCTATAACCAAATAAAAAAACTTTTATTTGATTTGCTGTAATCCCATGATGAGAGATTTTTTTACTACGCTTTCTGTTTAAAACTAACATGCAACTCTTTCAGAGAAAAAACAGATCCCAGACGCAGAATCGAAAAAATTTAGGAACATAAAATATTCATCACTGTCATTAATTTTGAAAAATACTGCACATTATAGCTATAATCTGTTTAACCTTCTAAGTTATTGGTACAGTTAGTTATGACCCCTCTCTTATGTGTTTGTTTCTCATTTAGGGAAGTTGTAAGTAACGTATTTCTCTGTTACGCTTTTTTCCATGCAAAAGAGTTTTATATTTGGAAAACCACGGAGAGCACACACCTTGAAGAATTACTTGGCCAAGACTTATTTTTACGAGTATTCTATACACATAAAGCATAACGCGAAAAAAGTTTTACACAATTTCGTATAATCATAATGAATACACTTTTTACCCGGAAGTGGTCGCGCGGGACGCATAGATTACGAAATCTTTAATTCTGGTAAAACTGTTTAATTGTTACCAAAGAAAAATTGAAAAGTCCTTGAAAAAGTAGGTAAGTAAACTTTCTCTTAATAAAATTATTCACTGGAATCACGATTTGTATCATGTACAATAAAATAATTATAAAGAAAAGGATTAGGGTGACTCAATAACCCCGCTCGACCGTATCCAGTGCGCGCCTGCTCCCGGGTTAAAACATGTTGAAGTCTTTTCGCTTTAAATATTAAGTATAATACAGTTATTCTTCAACGAAATTTTATATTATAGTTCATTATTTAACATCAAATATGAATGCTAATTCTATGAGGCTTAAAATTACCATTCGCTTAAAACTAATTATAATTTGAGCAACCATTTAAAAAAATCATTTTACATTTTTGTAAACATTGTAGAGCATTTGGCTTAGCACTCCTTACAATTCAGCTATTATATCAATAACGTTTTATTTTCTTATAAATGAACTCGAGCAAACAGCGGGCACTTCAGCCGGTATACTTTTAATGTATCAGTGCTGCACAGAGTATTTTATAACTAATTAATTAATACTAAATTAAGAACAAATTTAATAAGTAT
This sequence comes from Trichonephila clavipes, assembly GCA_019973935.1. NCBI lineage: Eukaryota > Metazoa > Arthropoda > Arachnida > Araneae > Nephilidae > Trichonephila > Trichonephila clavipes. Next base: position 232,733 of record BMAU01021276.1, on the reverse strand, counting down.
TAACGACTTCCATGGGCTTGTCTTGCAAAGCAGAGTTTTTATAAGGAATGCTTATGATTAGAAATTGACCCTCTGAGTTATTTTTCTATATTTAGCAGATATCTATATTTTGTCTTCTAAGCAGCCACCGCATTTTGCAATATGTTCAATTTAAAAATTAGAGAAAGGAAAAATAACATAATAATTATCCTATTATTTTATTTATTTATTTATTTATTTATTTATTGCTTAAAAGTAGTATACAAAATTTTAATACTTATGTTACTCATTTGTATGGTTTATAATTAAGATCGCCTATTGTAGCTTTAGCGTCAAAGTGCATTATTATTGCATTCAGTACATTATTAATGTATAAGGGGGGGCGCGATAAAAATTGTGATCGGAAAGGGGGCGCCAGTATTGAAAGTTTGAGAAGCACTGGTGTAACCCTAAGGCTACAAATAGGCTTGTGGTTAATACAAATAAAACAAATAAAAGTGTTTTTACGTGAAAAGAGTAGAGTGAATGCGTAATTTTTCTGAAAATGAAAATAAAGAAAAACACCCTTGCATGTGAATAATAATAATTTATGTTCTAACAGCTAAATATTTTTTATTTTTATAAAGCAATTCATTTAAAAGTGATGCTATGAAGTAACATTATAACAATGCTTTTAAAAAGTGATATATTTACGTTTAACTGCTAAATATTTTTTTATTTTGATAAACTAATATGTTTTTTGAAGTGATGATACGAATTAACGTTATAGCAATACGTTTAAAAGGTGATAATACGATTGACAATTAATATTTCTTCTTAACACACTGTTACTAGTTAGACCTGTATCTATAGAGATGGAATCTTTGAAATATAACTATATCGGACTCATCCGAAACCCCATAAACGGCGAGAATAAATATCCTTCAGGCACATTAATTATAATATCCATTGAAGAGCAAAGCTAATTCCAGCAGCCATATAATTGCGGCTCTAAATATCAAACTCAAGGATAAATTTAACAAAGAATAAATGGTAGTTTTAAAAACTAAAAATACATGCTTTTATTGTAGATCGAACTAAAAAATGAAAAATAAATTATATTTTTAAAAAAACTAAGAAACACACTTTTATAGTGAATCGAACTAAAAGATAAAAAAATAATCAAGATATATATTATAAATGTGGAAGTATGTTTGGAGATGTTTGGTAGTCTTTCACGGAAAAACAACTGAATGGATTTTAATGAAACTATACAATAATATAGCTTATACATCAGAATAACACATTGGCTATAATTTATAAAGATATTGTATGAAGTTTCCAAAGTATAACGATAATTGTCAAAAAAGTAGGAAAAAACTCTGCCAGCTGCACAAAAAAGCCCGTGACAGCATACATCTATCTTTTTTTGCGTGAAACTAAGCTTTCTCTTTTGTTTTGTCTATGTCATGCCTCAGTGCGCACTCTCTTTTAATTTATTCCGTTAATCAGTGTAATTACTATTTTTTATTTCATAATAAAATTAGATTTCGAAGGGAGAGATAGTGGCAAAATGTTAACATAAAATAAATATAACAAAAAGCAATATTAATGTATTACACATCCAGATATAAATGATTTACATTATTTTAAGGGCTCATTACACAAAATTTGTAACAATGACTGTGGAATGGAAAACTATGAAATTGAAATAAAATATCAAAATGTTTTTATCACATAGTTTTTTTTTCTATTTGAATTTTTTTCAGTACATGTAAATATGTATCTAGGCTTTCCCCCTTACTTTTTTTTATAATTTACACACTCACACACACACACGTTTATTCAAGCATTAAAAAAAGCAATTATTTCAATAGCTATCTGTAAATTTTTCTCTTATTTATTACTTATAAAAATGGATTGTAATGAATAAATATATGTTTTTTAAAAGGATTATTTATATTATTTCATTACTAAATTAATTATTTGTTAATTAAAAAGTACATCGTCTATTATTTTGGATAAAAATACATTTCAGAGACATTTTTAAGCTAACTATATGTAATGATTAATTAATTCACGAAAATCTGAAATTTATTTTATTATTTTAGTTTCTTAGAAACTAACTTATTAAAAAAATGATGAAAGTTTTAGCTATTAGCATCAGAATCTTTTTCTTTTTATTGCTTCAAATTAACAATGTATTACCTAACGCAATATTGTTTTTTATAAATCATACATCAAAATTTGAAGCTATATCTTATCTGTGTGTGGGGGGAGGAGACAAAGAGGGAACAATAATTTTACACTAAAAAAACCATGTTATGCCGGGCTAGAGAGAGCGAAAAGAAACCTGTCTTAAATCGACAATGTGTGGAACAGATTTTGAAAAAGGGAAATCTAATGAAATAATTTTAGAAATCACTCACATTACACACAAACTCACACACATAATTAACATGAGGGAAGGAGAAAGCCCCGCCGGGCCATGCAGCTAATTCTTAATATAAGAATAAAATGATTAGCGAGAAATTTAATGTCATTGGGGTACAAGTGTGGGGTGTGCTTTGTACTACATTTTTACCTTAACTCAGCATTTCGGAATAGAACTAGTAAGAAATTTTTACAATACATATACAGCACCCCACGCTTTTATCCAAATGACATTAATTTTCTCGTTAATCATTTTATTATTATATTAAGAATTATTTTTTTTACTTTTTATTTCGATTTAATTATTATAGATAGAATATTTTAAAAGCGTGTTTTTTATTTTTATACTATAATTTGTTATTTTTACATTCTACGTTGAGATTTTGAATTGAAATTTTCTATTTTAATATTCTATTGACTTCAAACTTTGTTTCTCTGTAGAATTTGTGCTCAATTTATTTATTTTTAAATATATGTATTTGAATATATGAATTACTTTTCCGAAGTAGTTTTACGTTTTGTTAATTTAGATGTTTATGCTGTAGTTGTACCAAAATGAATGAGAAAGCTTGTTGGTTGATGCATTTGATTTTACCATTTTTGGTAAAACATATTAACAAAAAAACACAGAACATATACTCACACAAAACTACTACATATATGACAAAAACACTAATGGTTTCCATGGATATCAACAAGAATATTCTAATATTTATGCAAAATGATGCCAACAGGAAGTATATAACTCGTAAGTTAATTGTTACGCAAAGTTAGAAAGTTAACGTGAAATATTGCGTTTTTAGATTAACTTAAATTATTACATATTTAGGTATGCATTCTAGTGATCTATTATTAAAATTTTTATATGCTACGAAATTCAATTATATAATATGTTTTTATTCGAAGTATACTTATATGTCGCTGTACTTCAACTGAAAAACGTCTATAATTAATTTTATCTTTGGAGAAGCGATCTATAAATCTGTATACATTTTGAATAAACCTCCAAAGAAATTTAAAGAGCTTCTTAGCAAAAATCATAAGCATATTAGTTTATGAAAATGATGACGCAGTAGTATTTTTACATATGATGAATAACATATTGCCATAATTTGTCATTCAAGCATCCAATGAAATACTCATTTCATTTCAGCTTATTTAAAGTAGGTCACGGATAAGTAATACAACTTCCTTTTAAAATGAACATTGAAGAATCAGATTTGTATTTGCAATTTAATTCAATATATTATTTTATTATCAAAATGACAATAGTAAATTAAAACTTATTAAAAAGTGCATCTAAAATTCAAAAAAAAAAATTATACAAAAAACATGTAAATTTTCAAAGGAATCTTAGTCTAAATCCATCAAAGAATAAATCAGAGTTTGTCTGCAGATCGCTTTTACCGTAATATAATTATACCGGAAAATATCACTAATTCCCGGAAATCCTGTAACCACTAATCAAGAGAAAAAGTGAATTATATAATTAATTTATATTATTTCATCCATTTAGATACGCATCTCGTTAATTTTGCAATCGATGAGCCTCCAGGAGATATTTGATGTTTTTGCCATGGATTGCTGGAGATGTAGATATCATCTACGATCTACTAATTTCCTTTCACGGTTCAGAGATTTCAAATGAATTCGGAGATAAATTGGTAAGACTTAATTTCGTGACAGTATTTTTTTCTTCAGATAAATACAGAGACAAACCTTTATTAATGCTTTGAACCATGAATTAGAGAAAAAATGATTCCTTTGTTAATATGGACTCAATAAAATAATTGATTGTGGAAGAATATCATGTGGAAAATAAAAAAGAAAGTAGGATTTCTTATATTATAATGCTTTTATTTAGGTTAAAAAATGTAATAGAGAACTTTAATACTTAGATTGAAGTTATCTATAGTTTAAGGTATCCGACTACGTTCGGAACCGGGATTTTGAAAAAGCGCAAAAATGGATAATTTTCATGATATTTAGTGTCACTTAGATTAGAATACATGCATAAAATTGTTTTCAGGACATTTTGACAAAGAAATTTTTTTTTTAAAATGTAATATTTTTGCAAAATATTAACTTAGAATAATCTTTTTTCCAAATGATCTCCTTTTGTGAAAAATGCTTCTATTATAATAATATTTTGCCTGTATATAGCTCAGACCTCTGTACACATAATGCTCAACAATGATTTTTGAAAAATTTATATTATTTTCAGAGTTACAACCAATTGAAAAAATTATCGGCGTTTTTTTTCTACTCCCCTCTGTTGTCGTAAAACATGGATAAACCCACTTCTATAAGTTATATATTTCAAAAATTCTAGTTGGGCCGCTGTCTGAGCTATGTACAATAATTTGTACTGTAATACTATTCTTAAAACAATTTTATATACATTTTCTAATCAAAGTGACACTAAATATAATAAATATTATCCATTTATACGCTTTTGCAAAATCACGGTACGGAACGTAGTCGGATACCTTAAAGGATTATCAATTTGTGATAGACATGATTCTAGGCAAAAAGCAATAGATTTATTTGTGCGAAAACTCAAGAATATAGTAATTAAATTAAATTATGCGATAATATATATATATATATATATATATATATATATATATATATATATATATATATATATATATATATATATAAATTAGGTGCCCCCTGTTTTATAAAATCTTACTTTTGAGAATAAAACCTTTCACGATATTTACTGTTTTTATAAGCAAATTGAAATATAATAGCTTTATTATTGTTAATTTTTGTTCTTTCTTTTCCAAAATTATCACGAAAAAACAATTAATTAGGTAGTTTTCCTAATATAATTGAAAACACAGTATCTTTTATGAAGAATATTAAATATATTATACTTATATATATTTTATACAATTCAAACTCTCTGTGTTTGGAGCTAATCTTATGTGTAAGAGTATGTTGTCCTTTCCAGTATCCATGCTGTTAATCTGTGTTAATTAGTTTCCGAAATTAGCTAATGGTTTATTCAATCTTCATTTCATTGGGTATCTTTTTTATAGGCAAAGACGGCTGGGTTGTGTAGTTAGTTTGGTGCTAGGCTTGTAAGTCTGAGATTAAGGGTTCGATCCCGGCTCATGTTGGTGGTTTTTATGAAGCTGGAAATTGACAGCGTCCATGTCATACCATTATGCGGTATGTTAAAGAGCCTTATAGTGCCTACTTGGCTCGGGTGCTCTCGGCAAAATTAAAAATTCCTAGTGCCATTTTGCCTCCTTTAGAAGGAGGAAACTTGTCGTCACAATTAAATTGCGGTGATTGGTATTCCACCTACATGGAGCTGCACATAAAAGTGATGTCAAACTCCCGGGCAATGTACTAGGTCTGCAATGGTAAATACCAATCCACAGCGTCATTGGAAATAAGAAAAACCTTTAATAGGCTATTTTGATTTGGAAAATGTTATCTTTTATTATTGAATAAATTGTACTTACAATTTCCAATTACTGAGAACAACATTTTAGCATTATTTTACTGCATTGAAGGACATAACGTGTAAATAATTCTAATAATTTGGATTTTGGAAATTTTTTTTAATTTTAAAATTAAAACATCAGATATTTTTGGACTTCTAAGTCAGGGATGGGTAACTAGCTGCCCGTAAAACGTTTTTATGCGGCCCGCTAAGCAATAAGAAAACTCGCTTTGAACAGATATTCCATTAACGTGCGTGATCAAAGATTCGTTTTTTATTCACTCATAGGAAAACAAACACTGGCGAAGATAGCCCTGAGTGGGCCCTGTATCAAAATTCAATGGGGGCCCTCTTCTGGGGTCCCGTAACATTTTATGAGGTTTTGCTTATGCACTTTGGGGCCCCTGAAGCATGGGGCCTCATATCATTGATACGGTGGTAGACACGCCCCTGAAAACAAAGTACTTTAAAGTCTTTCTACAAAGAGATCATCTGAAGAGTTTGGAGGACGAGGTTATTCAAGAATATTTTAGAATTTAAGAAAATTCAGCCTAAATTCAATATGCTCTATTATACCTTTATTGATCTACAGTTTGAACTTAATTACTTGAAAAAATGTTTCATGCTAAGACACTCCCTTTTACAAATCTTTGTTAACTGAAAAATTTCCATGTATGAAGAAATTTAAAGGGAAATTGATCTTTATATTTTATTCGACATATATTTGCGATCAAATTTTTCCTTATTGAAGATCAACAAGAGTAAATGTATAATCAGGTTGATTGACATAAACCTGCAGGCTGTGATAAGAATTTCAACAAACAACAATCTCTTTCCTGATTTAAAAAAAATATAGAAAGTATGATAGGATGTGTACACACACACACACACACACACACACACACACACACACACACACACACACACACACACACACACACACACACACACACACACACACACACACACACACACACACACACACACACACACACACACGCACACACACACACACACACACACACACACACACACACACTAATCTCATTAAACTGATTCTAAACTTAAATATGCTTGCAGCTTTAGACAATATGCAATTAGCACAGTAAATAAATTGAATAAAAAACTGCCACCATATTATTTAACTTACATATATATATTTTATAATGAATGTACAATAAATTTAAAAATACTCCTCTGCTCCCACAATGTGATCTTCGAACCAAAACAAGTTACCTACCCTTGTTACAGGTGATCATTCATTATTTTTAATGTGTGTGATACACATAGAATATTTATGTTCGTGATATTTTAATAGAAATAGGTGTAGCGGTATCATCTATACAAGCCAGAAACACCCTTTGTACTAAAGTGATAATTTTGGTAAAGTGGTTAAGTTACTTTGTTTCGGATCCAAAGTTCTTGGGTTCTGTCCTCCGGATAAGCATGCCACTTCAATGGTAACCCTGGCTGACCTTAGAAACCTTCTGAATAGTCGTGGTGCCATATATCCGCAAATAATAGCAGCCAATAACTCGTCAAAATTTACTTGACGCTGCCCACTCATCGGATTCACTTGACGCAGTTAACAAAGTTGTCTAACTCACTTGACGCAACACCTCCAATTCTCTCACCGACAACTGACCGCTCGCAATAACAACTTTATCGTTCGTTCACCTAACCACCAACTCACTGGTAGGGGAGTGGTAGCGGTATCCTCCATATGAGCCCCAGTAATAACCTCTTTACTAAAGTGATCATTTTGGTATAGTGGTTAAATTACTCGGTTTCGGATCCAAAGGTCCCGGGTTCTGTCCTCCAGATAAGCGCGTCACTTCATATGCTTAAAGATATCAGTAAGGTTACCATCGGTTTCACCTTTTAACTTAAATTTAATAAACAATTTGGCATATTAGTACACATTATAGATGCTATTGGCTGGTTCATAAACATCATCCATGGTTAGTAAAATACAAACCCAGTCATGTTTTGTTCCCCCACCCCTGAATTTTGTGAAATAATTTTTCAAAGAAAACGGGAAGTGTTGAATCGTAAATGAGCAATTCGATGTTGAAGTCCATATACTACGAAAATGCCAGGAAGATGTAATAGCGATGATGTATCGTTCTCTGAGGTATCCCCACTCTACAAACTTCCCCACCACTTCTCATTGGTAAGACTTCGGGTATAGCCAGATTTACGTGCTATACATACAGCGGGTTTTTAGTGGTATCAAGACTCGAACCCAGGAGCCGACGACGCCGGCCACGAGTTTGTGACCATGGCTACCTGTTTACCGCATCACTAAAAAAAGTCGTAAATAACAATTACCATAGTCATACATAATTATTGTTTTTATTTTCACATAATTATTCAAATATTTCTGGAACCATTGTGAAACATATATAGTGAGCAATCTAACTATTGTTTTTTTATTTATGTGCTCTTTTTTAAATAAAATTAAACTACTAAAAATTACTTTTATGTCCTATTTAGATTTAAAATCATTACATTTTCTTTGCGAATATTTCAAGGAAAATCGAATGTGGTGTGTTTTCTTGTAATTGATTTATTGTCATTCTAAAATTTTAATTAAGTGTGTGTATGTGTAATTTTTCACAGCATTTAGTTTAACAGAAAATGTGAATTTCAAATAAAGTTACAAAAAATACGAGATTCTGCCTTAAAAATTACTTAAATTTAGCAATGTAAAAAAAAGTGAAACTTTTAATTTTGTGAATTAAACTGCCAAAGAAATTAGCATTATTTTAGTCAGGGAAATTTAACACACGCTGCTTTTAGTTAAATATATAATTCTGAAATATTTTAATAACTACTTATATAATTAATTAATCTTTCTTAGAAATTATAGAGAATATTTTTTTAAAAGTATCCTTTTGCTTCTCTTTTTACAATTGCATTTGCAAAGTGAAATGACTGTGAGGATAGGACAAGTATTCTCAGTACTTAACATATTTGCTCTCAAATGAACGAAGCTAACTTATAGAATTACTATTTTTAGATAGATATTTTGAGCTTCGTTCTTTAAACCTACGTACTGAGACAAAGAACTTTAAGTTTGTCAACAATAATGATATAATAGTCATTTTTATACACAAAAGTTAAATTGTACATACAAGTTTTCAAGAAATTTCGTGTACCTCAGATTTAAAGAAATAACACCAATTTTACTCAGACTTTCATCCCTTCAGCGGGTTGATAAATGAGTACCAAGCTTGCTTGGGTACTAAAACAATGGGGGATTCGCTTCCGTCTGACCATCTGATCGGGACATTTTTTCGTGCACCTCAGCGTCCAATGGTCACGTATACTGGGATGGGTACAGTAGGCCCTGGCCCTCATGGGCTGTTGTGCCACTGAGTTTGAGTTTAAATCAATTTTAAAAGAAATGTAAGGTTTAACTTAAATGAAACATTGATTATTATCCAAATACCATGCACTAAGTTACTGAAACTGAAATAAATGTATTTTATTGTAATTACTGCAATTACGTAAACTATTGATAATGAAAACCTCTTCCATGATTCCAAAAAGTAAAGGAATATGGCTAAATTCCAATTCATATAAAAATTTTAGCCAATCATTAATCTTGTAGATACTTTTTGAATGAAATTAAATAGCAGTATTTGGAAATAGCTTTAATAAAGGCTACGAGCTTTTAAATGAACTAGTTGTATTGCCTAATTTGGAAAGATAATTATCCTAAATGTAGTTATTCTGCTCAGCAGTTTCGCCTGGTTAGCCATTGACTTATTTGTCCAACTCGTGTTCGATACTAAAAAAAATTTATCAGCATCGTAATCTTTTCTTTTTAAACGAACCTCTTTGCGAAATAAAACATTAGCACACATGAATTAATTCAGCTGACAACATGCTTTGACTAGATGAACTTGATAAAAAGTGTAACGAGTTGCTAAAATATTGTGTTAATATATATAACGAGAGAGAGTTCATGTTTCGAAATGTACATAAAATTTATCTCAAAAGAATTTGAAGAGATAAAATGAAAAGAGTGAAATTCGACTGTTAATGAAATTTTGGATCTAATTTCATATTGGAATGCTACGCGCCAAGCAGCACTTGTTGTCGAGTGATATGGAGTCCAAGATGGCAGCTTAACTGTAGCAAATCGTCAGGAAAATAATTTTAAAGAACTATTTTGAAAGATTTTGAAATATATTTCAAATAAAGAATGAAGGAATGGATTGAAAATAACCAATATCAATCAATAACTAATATCAATATAATATAATAATAATTATAAATTATGATAATTATATTATACAATATGTAATAATAATCATATAATTTAGTTTAATAGTAATTATTACATAGGATAATAATCATATAATATAATATAATTATTATTATTATACATAATATAATAATTGTATTATATAATTATCTTATAATATACATAAAATAATTACATAATTTATATTAAAATTAATCAATAATGAATATGAATTACTAATTGCTGATAGCTTGCAATATTCCAAAAAATGTGAGGTATTTAATGAATTGCATCGAACAAGGAACGTTTAAAATGCATCATTTAAAGTTAAATAAAGTGGAAATGCGCAATTTATAGCAATAATCAAAAGCATTGCTCTCATATTCTTAAAAAAATATCCTGTTAATCACCAATTATATTAGAAATATCCATATTCGAAAATAACACAAAATACAACAGCAGTAGCTTGAAGAATGATTGTAATAAAAAAGGCTAAATTTTTGAAGAAGTCGAATTAAAATAATTTGTAATTAATAAAGTTACCACGAAATAAAACAATAAAAATTAACCATAATATATCATCCCCATAGCAACCACAATACCTCACGATAAAAATATCAAGGTAAACATATTGTAACGCGATGACTCATCTTGGCGAACAAAACAACTTGGCGCGTTGCACTCCGATATCAAAAATTAGAACATAAATTTCAAATAATTTCCATGATATAAAACGTTGTATTAGTTCGTTACACAGGTAATATGTTGATGTCCATGTTCAATACCTACTCGTAGAGAGAAATTTTTAAGATTAAAGCGAAAGCGGTTGGCATTTTTGTCGCATAAACTTAAAATAAAAAAAGTAGTTTTTTTCTCTCTCTTAGAGTACCAAAGAGACAAAACGGCTGCAATAGCCAGATGTTCATAGCCACGAATTAATTCATGTTGACATTATTTCTGTCAAGTAGGAGGTTTGAGTCCAGGCACCACTTAAAAACTAAAGTGCAGAGAGAAGCATATTCACTTTAAAGACATTCCGTCAACTAATTAGTTGGTCAGTTTCGTAAGAGTAAAATTTCCGAAATATGAAATGAAATTAACCCGTTTAAACTCAGATGACTCGTAATATATCCTAAATTTATTCTTAGTTGGAGTTTAGTGTCGTAACTGACGCTATTTTGTAGCGGGTGGTACTTATTCTTTGTTCGGCATTACGATAATGGAGTACAACGGTGCTGAAGAAACGAAATGCTGTCTTTGATTCATGAAAATCATTCCGCGGCGCAAGTACGGTGAAATTTTGTTAAAGAATACAAAAAAAATGCCCCAAAAGAGATACTATTGTTTCATGACATTTACCTGGGTATGCTACAGATTTTCCTCATGCCAATCATCAAAGAAAATAAATGCCAGTAGGGGTTACATTTTTCAACAAGATGGGACGCTTTTTCACTACCACAACGACATTACATCTTATCTCAATGCTGAGGTACCAGTTTGGATTGATCATAAAGGTGTTAATCAATGACCACCACCATCACCAGATCTTTAAACGCTAGATTTCAGTATATGCGGTTTTGTAAAGGATTAAGTGTACACTCTCCGTTATTTCCTGATTCCATTCCTGAACTAAAGACAAGAATCTTCAATCCAATTAATTTTATCCAGGGAAATATATGTTGGCAAATCTGTGGCTAAAACTTATTTACCTATGAGACATTTTCAGTAACGAAATAAAGCAACTTCCAGCATTTGTGATAATGACAAACATTTATCTATTTTACAACAATATACCTTAATTTTTTTTTCTTCTAAATTACGTGCAATAAATCCTTTTTTTTTTGCCCAACTAATTTGTAGTCACCCTTTCTGTCGTGGCTCAAAATCCTTTCGTAGTATGGAAACTTGAGTAATTGAATGCCAACCTAGGTGTCTTCCTCGTCATTTGTTCATGGTTCAAAGCTGCGAGGCTCGTTGCTAATAGCTCTCATGTAGCTTCGAAATAAGACACCAGTACACATTACTTTAAGCAGAGAACAAAAAGAGTAAAAATAAATGATTGTAAAAGTGTTTGCTCCTTCTTTAAAGATACACATAATAAAAATAAAGTATATATATATATATACTATATATATATATATATATATATATATATATATATATATATATATATATATATATATATATATATACAGTCCAGTCACATTAATGTGACCACCACGTACTTTCCACTTCAGAGTTAAATAACCAATCACAGAAGGCAGGTGGCAGCACAGTGCAGTTGAGCGTATATAAAGGGTGTGTGAGGGCTTCGGAAAACATTTCTGTACAAGCAAATTTTGCGTCCAACAATAACGTATGGGTCCCCCATTTGGGGGGCCACGGCCCCGACCCACACAAAACGCATTCAAATTATTCAAAACAAAATTCTTAGAATCATTGCTAACGCACCTTGGTACGTTAGAAATAGTGTCATTCATCACGACTTACACATGGAGCCGATAGATAATTACATCACTAGAACTTCTAGAAATGTTTTTACTTCTATTCAAAATCGTAACAACCCAGTAATTAAAGCACAAACACTATTCACGTATCCTCACGCTAAAATAAATTTTGCTTATGAAACGACAAAATGGAATCTGCCCTTAAAACCGCCGTAATTACAACAATAATACTTAATTGCTACACTTAAACAACATTTAAATGCATTTGCTTACATCAGAACTGGGATCAGTGATTAAAGCTGGCTCCTGCTTCGATTCCACACTTGTTCCGGCTGCAAGTTCTGTCTTGTAGTCTCCATTCTCTTTTTCATTCCAGCTGCAAAAAAAAAAAAAAAAAAAAAAAAATCCCGCAGCTTCTCTATTCCGATTGCGTTTTGGTGCTCCTCGAACGCGTTCTTGGGGCTGTTAAGCCCCCTTCCTTGCGCTCCTCCATTCCTGCCCGCGTAACGTACTTTTGTCTCGTTTTCGTCTGGCCGCTTCTTCTTCCATCCTCCCCCCCTGCGGGGGAGTGTATTCAGATATTGATTTTCATTGCTACTTTCTCTCCGCGATTTTGGGTATAAGCGATTCATTTCGCTGGCACCCGTTAAATCTAATTTTCGTTTCGTTTCGGAAAACATTTCAATCGTTGGCGTAATGCAGAAACGAAGCGATTTATCCGACGTCCAAAAGGGCATGATCATTGGCTTTCGGGCCAAGGGTGGAAGCATTTCCGAAACGGCTGAGTTTGTGAACTGTTCGCGTGCCACCGTGGTAAAAGTGTACCGTGCATGGCAAAATGGGACTGTTCAAAATCAGCGACGTGGCAAATGTGGTGCACCACGGGCCATAGATGACAGATGTGAACGACGGTTGCGGAGATGTGTTCGGGCAGATAGACGGGCTACCGTTGAGCAACTGACCACCAAAATGAACCAAGAGGCTACCAAAAGTGTCTCCCAAACTACTATTCAGCGAATATTGCTGCGTCTGGGCCTCCGAAGCAGACGTCTGGTTCGTGCACCTATGCTGACTGCTGTTCATCGACGACGAAGGCTAGAATTTGCACGCCAGTACAGCAGCTGGACGTCCACAGAGTGGCGACATGTAGCGTTTTCAGATGAATCGCGTTTTATGCTCCATCGGACAGATGGACGTTGGCGTATAAGGCGTGAAACCTCTGAAAGGAACCACCCTGCAACCATTCCCGGAACGGTCCAAGCTAGAGGCGGGAGCATTATGGTCTGGGGAATGTTTTCCTGGCATTCTCTGGGGTCACTGATCATTGTGGAAGGCACGATAGATCAATACAAGTACGCATCTGTCCTTGCGGACCATGTCCACCCCTACATGCGCATTGTTTTTCCTCAGGATGATGGCATCTTCCAGCAGGACAATGCGAGGTGCCATACAGCTGCCAGTGTACGTGCGTGGTTCGAAGAGCACCAGGATGAGTTTACCGTCCTCCCCTTGCCAGCAAACTCACCTGACTTAAACCCAATCGAGCATCTGTGGTACCATCTCGATCGAGTTGTTCGCGCCATGGATCCTCAACCGCGTAATCTAGCGCAGCTGGCCACGGCATTAGAGTCGGCATGGCTCAACATCCCAGAGAACACCTTCAGGGACCTAAGTGACTCTCTTCCTGCACGTCTCGCAGCAGTCCGCTCTGCGAAAGGTGGTTATTCTGGCTTTTGACAGATGGTTATATATATATATATATATATATATATATATATATATATATATATATATATATATATATATATATATATATATATTATATATATATATATATATATATTATATATATATATATATATATATATATATATATATATATTATATATATATATATATATATATTATATTATATATATATATATATATATATATATATATATATATATATATATATATATATATATATATATATATATATATATATATATATATATATAAACAAAATATTCAATTCTTAAGTAATATATTCCTTGAAATGAATTTTACGATATCGAAATCTGAGTGTGTATGTATGTTCCTAGGTCGGACTAACGTCAAAATTCGAAAATACTGCTTTTTTTTACTGAAGCATAAAAATAAATATATAAACAGGAAATATTTCCTTACTTCTGATTAAAATAGCATTAAGTTATACTGATACTGTTAAAGAAAGCATTATCATCTGTATACTTTATACACAACTAAGGAATTCTATGTTAAAATAAAATTTGCAGACAGCCCAACAGATTTACATTTATATGAATAGAGTATTAGAATCTGTAGCATAAAATTTCGTCATATTTTAAAAAGGTTTACGTCATAAAGATTTTTGTTCGAATAAGTTTCCCAGTTTACGAATTTCCAAAGAGTTATAGTACATGATGCTGCGTTTCACGAAATGCACATAACTCGTTTCATACACGGTATTTGTGCACACGAAAAAATATGCGATTGAATGATTGTTTACTGGAGTCACCTTTTAAAGTATCACAAGGGGCTGTTGGATTTGTTTTTAATTTACATCGTACTTTGAAGCAACACGAGGGCTTTTGGCAACGGAACCCGCATTTTTGAACCATGGTCAAGTCACGAGGGTGATACCTGAGCAGGCACTCCCTTTCAAAACTTCCATACCAAGCCGTGGCATGTCTGTTTTTGAACGCGCTCTCAGCACCATCAGATCTAGAATTTTATTTTCCAAACGTTTCCACCATGCTAACTTTCAGCATCGGCAGTTTAACGAGCATTACTACACTGCTGTCTTTAGTGGAACCAGAATTTCAATTTAGGATTCGAAAGAAGTAACATCAAACTTGAGTTCACTACCATGATCACTCGGTTACTGCGAACACGAAATACCAGTTTGTAAAAAGTTTGTATAATAAATGCATTGTGTGTGTGTGTGTGTACAGGGTGTTTCCGAATTTGACCGACAAACTCAGAAGGGTAATAGTAGGCAGCATGAAGATAACAAATTAAAATAGAATCTAGGACCACAAATCACGTTTTCGCAAAGTAATTCACAAAAAATGGATATGAAAAGTGTGATGTCGAATGGAATTGAAAACGGCCAATCCGATGCATCGACCAATCGTTTACTGGTCGACGGCGATATTGCTAACCGTTGGAATACTCGGTCTTCCAATTGAAGTATATGCACCTTGTGTTCTTGCTCAGCATTTGGCCTCGTTGTCCGAAAGAATATGGGCTCTCGCAGCCGTTGTTCGATGCTTGTGAAGGTGGTATGATGCCTCATCGGAAAATAATCTTGGTACATTCTCTGTGCTAGGCGTCCATTGCAATTGGCTCAGGTCATATCTGCATATTCTCGTCTGTGTAATCCGTCCTTTTTCAACTCTTACTATTAGCTCACACCCTCTGTATATTTATTTATTTATCTTGGTGGAATTTTCAGTCATTAATAAAATACATTTGGCTGCGCTCAACTGAGCTGAAATTTTATGTACATGATTATTTTGGATGACAATACAGAAATTTAATTATAATTAAAAATTAATAGATTAAAACTAATTATTTAAAGAATTATAAATACAGCCACGTTGGTACATCATTTTTAGCGGTTTAGCGATCCTTTTGGTGACTTGTGTCAAAACTTGAAAAAGGTTTTTTTCTCACGTTTTAAAGCATTAAGTTGAACTGAAATTTTATATACACGATTGTTTTGGATGACAGTACGTGATTCTGTCCTATGTATATAAATATTTATATTAATTGTAACTATTTAATAAAAAGTAGCTAAAATAAAATTTTTCTTTGTTGATCTAAGTAGGGGAATTGTGTTAATTTGTTTAATACTATTTTTGTTTATAATATGCAGTTTAACATCCGCGCTGTATGCAATGCTCCCTTATGACAAATTTCTCCCTGCTTTTTTATCCTTCCCTGACGAGTGGGAAATTTGCGTACGGGTGAGTTTCTTATACTCTACCAAGGAGTTCCATATCCATGCATTCGCTTAGCCACACCCCTCATCTGGCACATCCTTTACCCGAACAACTACTTTTTTCGCGATTTTCACCTACTAAACGGGTTTACCAATCCAGATTCTATGTTAATTTGTCATCCCCATGCTGTCTACTATCACCCCTTTGAAATTTTAGATCGAATTTAGCAACGCTCTGTATATAATAAAAAGAATGGATGTGTTTCACGTATTCAAAATTTAAATTAAAAATCGTGTAGAAATGATAAAAAAAAGAGCTGCAACTGTGTACGTTTTTAAACGTGTGCATTTATGATTATATGAAAACGTTGAATAACAGACTGGAAAAGTATCATTAATTATTCGTTGTTTATTATTGATATTTATAGCACCCCTGTTGGTATTCAGATGAATAACTTCTTTTTTTGAAAATATTTTGTGCACTACAGATTTTTTAATCAGAAAATCTTTTGTTTTCATTTATTTTGTATTACTCAGGTAAACAAATCTTCAGCTCTAGTTAAAATTTTACACCATGTTCAGTATTTAGGTCAATGTTTAAAAAGAGATTTTCCATGTTTTTTTTTTTTTCACCAAATTTAAGTCCTAAAAAATTTATCTAGTAGTTAATTAATGAATTTTACTTTGCCTTTAGTGGAATAATCAGTGATCCAGAATCATGCTAGAGTAAATCAACCGTGTAGGAAAAAAACATGTTAAACCTTTTAGACTGTGTTATTTTAAAGCCGTAAAAAATGACTGTCGAAAAAGAGTTAAGTCACATTTGTCTTTAAAAAAAAGACTATAGTGGTGTATTTATAATAATTTTTACGAGAAATTTATTAGAAACACTTTCTTTTAAGATTAAAAGTGGTTTATGCATCAAAGGTTAGCATACAGGGCTTAGCGTTTTTCGCACTACCTACGGCATTTTTAAAGTCATTCGCAACATCACTACGGCACTGCATCATGTGATGTTTCTAAAATAAATTGCAATGCATTTTTTAAAATAAATTTTCTTAATTTTAAACATTATTTTCATGAACAAGTAATTCAGGTCTTGTGAATTGATATCTAAATGTAAAAATTTATAAATGCGAAGGACTAACGTTGATTCATGTTGAATATTTCTGTAATACTGTTTACCTTAAATATAATGAGGGCAATTACATTAGTTCTGTCAATCCTGTTATTGCTTAACTCGTATATGCACATATATACAGCTTTTTCAGTCCTACATATGTACAAAAATTCATATAGTACATTTTGTACGTGAATAGAATATAGGATTAGCACTGTTTAAAGCATTTTGTTTTTGTTTTTGGCACAAGCATGCACCTGTTACCTCTGACGGAATGGTACGGATCTACAATAGTATGTGAATTACAGTTTTTTAATTTAACTTTTATAATTCGATAATATACACCATGTCCGAAAAAGAATGTACCCTTTTTCTTTATTTTTTTCTAGGTACCCAGTATGTAGAGAGTGATGAAAATTGTCCTGAAAGCTGCTGGATACTCCAAGTTTTGAAATATCTTCCTTTTCTGAGTGCACAAAATTGTCAACATGGCATCCACCAAACCACAGAAAGCACTTCGTGCTGTGGAATACGCAAAAACAATGTCAGTTATGAAAGTTTAACGCGGCATTCGTCGACAATTTGTGGTACATCCAACGAACAAGAAATAAATTAAACGTTGGTATACACAATTAATAGATGCAGGTTGCCTATGCAAAGCGGAAAGCACCAGGTGACCGCGTTTGGACAATCTTTTCCCGGACACAGTGTAATGATAATATGAAAAATCCTCATGATACCAACAACTTCCTCATGTTATCAACCATCATGGTACAACAACTTCACCTAATTTTTATTATGACTGTAATATATCCAGATTGTTTGTGTGCTGTTTTGTCATTCTGGGCACCACCACCTGACTTTTAGCCAAAAGTGCTATCGTATAGGATGCAATTTGTCATCAAATTCTGATTTTGCATAGAAAATTTGAAAGGGCGATTGAAGACTGCCTGGCAAAATATACCCGAGGATAAAATTAGAATTTTATATTATTTTTATCCGTCAAAGTGAATTGTATATATAAGGAGACTCGGTGACCAGGTAATCATGCTACAATCTTCAAGTTGACTCATGGGCTTAAATCTTTTTACTTCTATTGAGACCCGTCATTCTGATTCAAAACAGGGCTGCGGTAGCCCAGTGGTCAAGGTAACGAACTCGTGGCAGGCGTGTCATGAGTTCGAGCCTAGTACCACTGAAGACCCGCCGTCTAGAGGAGCGATGCATGTTAAATCTGTCGATTGATTGATTGAATATTAACGTCGTACTGTTCAGGCTACACGAGGGCTTTTGGCAACGGACCACGCTATTTTGAACCATGGTCAAGTGACGTGGACGACACCTCAGGTGTCACCTCCTCTCCTAACTACCACACCACACCAAGGGAGGATGTTTCAGCTCTCGACAGATTTAGCGTGCATCGCTACCCTACATGGCGTGGCATGCCTCGAACTCATGACGAGGCATGCCACGATCCGATACCTATACCACTCGGCTACCGCGGCCACGTTAAATCTGTCGAAAGCTAAAATGTCCTCCCGTTGGTGTGGTTTGGCATGCTAGATAGTAGATGGGGTGCCAGCTCAGGTGACGTCCTCGTGACTTGACCATGGCTAAAAATTACGAGGTCTGTCGCCAAAGCCCTCAAGTAGCTGAAAAGTGTGACGAAAATATACTCTAACTCACTCTCACTGATTAAAAGTAGGATTAATGCATATTAAACATAATGAAATTTGATCTTAAATTTGCTGCGTGGTTTACTTAGGTCACAGGTTTCCTCTTTGTCATTTTCCTATTGTTTAAAATAATGTTACACCATGAATACATTTTTTGTAACGATAATATAATTTAGTGCCATGGAAAGTATACCTAATTAATGATTGCAATCCCGACAATGCTAGCTATGGATAACTTTCAGGAGTTCGAAATTGTACTTACTTCGTGTATGTGTTTACGTTTGAATTCTACACATATAATAAGAAAATTTCTTCATAATAATATAGTTTTCCTTAAAAGTGTGTATTTTGAATATTAAATTTGACAACAAAGACAATACGAAGATAGTTAAAAAGAAAACATTTACTTTGTTAAGGTATATCCCCCGACTGGTTTAAAATCACCATTTTCATAAAAAAAAATATCTAAATTTATTTTAAAGTCTATTTTTGTAGCCTGTTTAAAAAGCTTTCTAAGACTTTTCTACTTTTAATTCTGAGTCAGTTAGAAGAAAAATTATAGCTGTTTTAGTTTGTTTTCTTGTATTATAATGAATGCTTTCTGCTAAGAGCTAAGGGTAATTTTTCAATTACGGTATTTTTTTTATGTAATGTTATATGAAAAAAAAAAGTTTTTTAAGAAAATTCTGGGTTTTTTTTTTATCTCGAACACCTGTATTTCATAATTTTATAGTAGAATTGGAGCTTTTTTAATATAAAGCATAGTTAGACGTTATAGAATTGTATTCCTGCAAACATTTTATTTATTTTTGAGATATATA
Source organism: Trichonephila clavipes (assembly GCA_019973935.1). Classification (NCBI taxonomy): domain Eukaryota; kingdom Metazoa; phylum Arthropoda; class Arachnida; order Araneae; family Nephilidae; genus Trichonephila; species Trichonephila clavipes. Next base: position 212,617 of record BMAU01021276.1, on the reverse strand, counting down.
TTTTTTTAGAGTTGTTTACAAAAGAGCAATTTTTTGTACTATTTTAGTAGAAATTTCTCAATATTTTGAAAAATAAGCTTTCAAAAAACTCGTCTTGCAGTATTTTCATAGTTTTGCAACATACTTAATTAAAAAATAACAACAAAAATTATTATTTAAGTTATATTTATAAAATTGTCACCGAACCCAGTCGGATACCTTAAGAGAATTTCATCTAAATATCGATTATATTGAAATTTACATTATAATAAACTAAACTCTTTTTGGATAATACGAGTACTTACGCTAGCTGAGTCTCTGTATTTTATTTAGAAATCTCAGCAGGAAGAGATCAATGTGGTCTATTTCTCGAACAGAAGTAAATCTTGGTATTAAAAATATCATTTTAATACTACAAATTTATCTTAAAGTAAAACTGAAATTTTGAGTTTCATTAACAGGTATACGAAGTTTTTTTAAGAAAACAGTAAAAATTATAAATCCATTTCATTTTATGCAACGTAACATTTTCTATAAGCATGCAAACTTAAAAAACGTAACAATCTTAAAAAGTTTCCACAATTTTGGCCACTACTGTATATATACGAGTATACACACACACACATTCGAATTAGAGCCTCACTCAAAATTCTCTACACGTTTTTGTGAAAAAAAAATCAAAAATAGTTTAAAATGGTTTATCTTTTACCGATACTTACGTAGTTTAAAATGAGATCTAATAAGAAATGAATAATTTATTTTACAAGTATTCAAGTCAGATGTGGCTTAGATTCGAAGGCTAAAATATTTGTTCGTTGGGGTAAATTTAATATTACTTTTCAGAACTATTACATGTTCATCTTTTAGTATTAAAAATTTAAATGCATTGTTGAATCTATAAAAGTTCTGACCATCAATATCATATTAGATTTAACCCTTACAACGAATTTTCCAGCCTTCAATTCTAAGCCACACCCAACTATTTTCAATAGCATTAACATGGCTTAGATTCGAATAAATGATATATATATATATAATTTTTTTACATTGAACCTAACACTAAACAAAATACGTATAATATTAGTTCTAATGGAGAAAAAAATCAAAAACTTATTAAATAGATTTAAACTGCCATTAATTTATAGTTATTTTAATCGCTGAAATAAATATATTAATTAATTGAAAAGTTTTCAGAATAAAGAGTAAAAAGTAAAAAAAAAACCCTATTAAAATGCATTAAATATAATACTAAACTTTATAGAAGATTCAATATCCCACGATTTATTGTAATATGTAAGAGACCCCTTCACTTTCTTGATTCAACACGTTCAACCTCACTTAGCCGAACATTAAAGCTGACAAGAATGATGTAAGTAGCAAAAGCGAGAGGGTGAAAAAAAATCATTCCAAAAAAAGAGAAGAATCGACAGATAAAAGAGGTTTATTCCGGCCTCCTAAACTAAATGTCGCAGATTTAAATAATCGCTCTTTTTGGTCCGATACTTTTCCTTTTCACCAACCGATTTCTTTAAATTCTTTCTCCCTGCTTCAGATATTTCGTTCTTGGATTCTTGGAGGGGTGGAGAAATTATCGCTTGGTTGCCAGCACTTGTCACCCTTTGTTCTGTCATCTTCTAGTTGCCCTAAACAAAGGATGTCACATAGCATAAAACTCCTCTCTCTCTCTCTCAACCTCTCACTTCTTTGAAGCTCTCTCTCAATTCCCCCCTCCTGATTTTTTTTTATCGTTTGGTTGCCTAGAAAAGAAAATCCGTTTCTGGTGGATCTTTTTTTATCGTTTTCTTCCTATCATAGAGATCTAGTCTGAAAATCTATGCATGTATAAGATCTTAAAATCATTCGTCTATGAATGAATTATACAAGGATTTATGATTCTGAATGGTTTTTGCTAGTGTCAAGGATAAATATTTTTTGTTGCGTGTTATGAATTGTTTAGCGTGTGTGTGTTTATTGTTACTTTAACAATAGAAGCAATGCAAATATCAATAAATTTTTTTAAAAAAGTATCTTGAATATCATATCTAATCTTGTTTTCTTCCAGACTTTTGTTCATCTTTCGACTGTATGTAGTTTTAAAAAAATGAAACATGAAATATATTTCTTTTATTTTTATTTGTAAGTCAGTTTTGCATAAATTAACAGTTTTCCCGTTTAGGTATTTTTAAGTGTTCTTCTCGTTGTTAAAACTTCTTTTTACATTGTTTGCCATCTTTTATTCTTAAAAACGTATATATTTATATTTTTATATTTTTAGTTGCTGAATTTCATACACAATATAGAGTTTATATATATATATATATATATATATATATATATATATATATATATATATATATATATATATATTCATTTAGCGTAATTGAATAATATTAATAAACTTAATGTAGATCTTGTGATTGTGATAAGGAAATTGTATCGTTTTTTTTTCTACGGAAGAAAATTCTCCACACCTTTCTAAAAAACAAAACAAAATTCACAGAAAGAAAAATATAATGTGTATAATCTCACTAGTGATGTATATAGACTTTTCTCGTGTGGTGATTACATTCTAAGCGCTGAGATGTAATCTGTACGGTAAAAATTATAAATGTGTTGGTCAATGAGAAGGGGCTACGCCCCTTGTGCACATCACTAACAACTACTTAAAATCATGGAACTCCAACATCATTCCTTAAACCTAAAGAATTACATATATTCGGTTGGATAATCCTTATGTTTACCGACATTTTTCCCTTTGAAAACCAGTGAAAAGATATTTATTTTAATAATTTTCCATGCTTTTTTTTCGTGTTCATAGTGATTTGTTTACTGCCTCCAACTCTACTATTTCTTACCAGTAGATCCCTTTTTTGTATATTCACGAAAATATTTATCCACGCTCAATATAGCAGAATTTGAATTATAAATATGATTCTGTGAATCCTACAAAATGCTTTTATTCCATTATTATTGCATTTATTTAGAAATGGCTAGATCAAATTCACAAATTATGTCTTTTATGATTAAAAATAAAGACATTTATTTAACTATATGAGGAATGTTTTTTGGAAAAATAAATTAATTTCTCTCTCAAGATTGTAACATGAGACTTATCTGTTGTAAGAGAGAAAGAATATTTGTTTATTGATTTTATTTTAAGAACGAGAAAACTCTTTTTAAAGTTTAATTAGATGAAATGGAATAAAAGCCTGAATTTCTTTTATTTTGTGATAATGGTAATTATTATTTTTATATTCGTACTTTTGTTTAGTTCGAAGCAATATTTCTTTATTTTATTTAGCTTCTATGCATCATTTAAATTTTCTCTTAGAATATTTATGTGGAAAAAAAGATTAACAAAGATTAAATATTTTATTAGTTCATTTAAAGTTTGCGGAAAAGTTTTAATTTCCTCACTTTTTAATTAAAATGCGGCCGTCTTTTATTTTAAAAACAGAATTGCTGTTAAAAAGTGTCAAATAATATAATTTTCTTACGTGACTGCATTATGAACTTTTATTTCCCTTAAGAATATATATCGTTTCGCCTTTTTCAAAAATAGAATTGTTTGAATAATTAAGTGAGTAAGGACTCTTTTGATGTTAACTTCAATAATCACTGTGAAAGGTGAATGAGGGAGTAAATATCGCTGATTCTGCGTAAAACATTTTTTAAATTAAAGGTTATAGAGTGTAATTTTTATTAAATAAATCTTATACGCGGGTAATTGAGTATGATTCTGAAATGAAAATGTTGCTGGCTCTTAAAATATTGAATATTTTTGATCAAACTTATTAACTAATTATTTTCTTCTACTGATATGCTCTTAAATATATTTTGCACACATTCGATGTCAAATATGTTTACAATAATAAATGGAATTTATAATTTTTATATTAGTCGAATCACAAAATATGTGGGGAAAAGCAGATAATTTAATTTCTTATTATTTCTACCAGATGGATCAACATTCAAAATACAAAGAGTGAGTCTATGGTAATAGAATTAAAATGACAAAAAGTGTCGAAATTTAAAAGATGCAAATACGTTTTCGAGGAATATGGTAATATTTAAATATTAATGATTCATAATCTGTGACGAACTCTCAGATGAATAATTATTAATTTGATTAAGAATAAAGTTCTGTTTTTATGTTTCAAAGTAATTTTTAAGATCGAACTAATTAAATGCTAATTTAAAAACAATTTTGAGATTGAACTTGACAACCACTGTATATTAACAATGGAGGGATTGAAAATATAATTATATATATATATATATATATATATATATATATATATGGGAAAATGACTACAACCTAAGGATGATAAATGATTTATTTAACAAGATGAAATATCTAGATTATATACTGAACAGCAAAGGAGAACGTCTTTCTCCTACGTCTAAAGCTTAGCGTCCCTAACGTCCGTCTGCATATTTTCCCGTGTGTCCTTTTAGTCGGACATTCCTGACGGGGTGTGACGTCAGTGTGGACTGCTCCACCCTAAGTACAGGGGGAGAGGTTGTCCATTGCACATATCCAACCCTACATATATATATATATAATTGAAAAGCAAATTTATATTCAAATAATTTTCGCATGTTAGGAGAAAGATCGTTGAATAGTTATTTAGCCAAACTTTGTAGCGTATCTTAACTGTTATGCAGTTTTGTATTTAACCAAAATGACAAATAAACCGAGTAGTAAACCGGCTGAGTGGCGTAGTTGGTTTGTTTCTGGTCTTGTACGCCTTAGGTTGCGGGTTGGAAACTGGCCCAAGTCGGTGAATTTTCATGACGTAGAGAATCAACCGTATCCATGTCGTATGGTTATGCGGCATGCTAAAGATCCCTAGAGTGCCTGTTTGGTTTAGGTGTTCTCGGCAAAATTAAATTCCAATACCATTTCGTATCGTCAGAGCTCAAGTGCCTCCCTCTGGGGAGGAAACTTGGCGATTACATTGCACCGATTGTTATTCCACCTTTAAGGTGCCGCAAATAAAAGTGATTCCAGCTCCCACGGAATGTACTAGGTCTGCAATTGTAAATACAAATCCGCAGACCCATTAGAAATAATAATAAAAACTTTGGACTAAGTTAAGAACTATTAGCAATGAATGGCAGTGGCGTAATGCGTACGTAGAGAATATTTGCCCCCTCCCCCCTCTGCAAACTCAGGTCTTGGGCTCCAAAATCCAAATAGGTACTTAGCGTCAGTCAAGATTTGGGCCCCTACAGTCTCTGGTTCCCCTCAATCCGGGGGTGTACGTTACGCCACTGATGAATGAGCTTCATAATACTAATAAAACCGCGGTAGCTTAGTGGTCAAGGTAATGGACTTTTGGCAGGCGTGTCATGAGTTCGACCCTAGTACCGCTGAAAATCCGCCATGCGAAGGAGGCCACTGCACGTTAAATATGTCAAGGCTTAATCATTCTTTCTTTGGTATGGTATGGAAGTTTGGAGAGGGAGGGGGGTGCCAGATCAGGTGTCATCCTCGTAACTTGACCATTGCTAAAAATGACTAGGTTCTTCCCCAATAACCCTCGTGAAACTTTATAATGCAACGTAAATATAACTCACTTTTGTAATACTAATGCCCTTCATGTCCTTACTTCATTGTTCGAAATGGTGAAAGCTGTTTCAAATAGATTATAAGCACCTTTAATAAGAAAAGGGATTTGTTCGATTGATTGAATATTAACGTCGCACTGTTCAGCTACACGAGGGCTTTTGGCGACGGACCACGTAATTTTGAACCAAGGTCAAGTGGCGTGGACGACACCTGAGCTGGCACCCCCCTCTCCTGACTACCACACCACACCAACGGGAGGACGTTTCAGCTCTCGACAGATTTAAGTGCATCGCTGCCCTACACGGCAGGTCCTTAGTGGTACTGCGCTCGAACTCGTGACAAAGCAAGCCACGGTCCGATACCTATACCACTCGGCTACCGCGGCCACAGGGATTTGTTCGAATTAACGTAACTGTTGAGTTATACAAGAAAGCAGTTGACTGATTGGTCAACTATTTATTTGCAGCAAGCACACTTAGGAGATGAGAGACGGATATCATAATTTTGAACCATCGGTTAAAGCAGTGATTCCGAAAGGGGTCTATATGGACCTCCAGGAGTCTATGACGACCTGCAAGGGGTCCACGTCAGAGAAAAAATAATTTGGGGGTCCATGAGATATAAACGGGCGTTTATGATGGTGGCTCTCACTAAACCAAATGATTTTAATTTTATAAGAAAATTTAGTCAAGTGGAAACCAGATTTTATCTATTAATAGATTTATTTACTAATTTTAATAAGGTTAGTTTGGTGACAGCAAGGTGACAGCACAAATTTTATTAAAACAAGGGCCATGTCCACAATTTTGGCTTTAAAAAGACATATCTGTTATTTATCACGAATTATGGAATATCGTGAGAATTTCGATTACTTTTCCTAGAGAGGAGGAGTTTCAACGTGGTTGCCAATCTCCAAAACAGAAAAAAGAAAGGGGGGAAATAAGGTCTGGACACTACTAATCAAGGAGATTTAGCGTTAAACCTGACGCGATTGATTCCAAATGTTTGAAAATGGATATTGAAGCACCAGACTTATTCCACCCTTTAAAAGCATTTGTTTGTAGGTCAGTTATTTTATATATTAAATAATTTTTAACTTAATTAGCATGTTTTTCTTGAATTTTAAAGATCATGCTCGCTTAAAGTAAGTAGATCTGTACCAGCTGTCAAAAATACATATTTAAATTCGTAAAATTGCAAAAATCCAATATTAGGTAAACAGGGGTCTATACCAAACAAAAAAACATGGCAAGTGGTCTTTGAGACAAAAAAGTTTGGGAACCTTTGGGTTAAAGTGACAAGCTTGATAACTGAGCTGGTACGTCCTCTTTAAACATCCGCACCTTTTCAATGTGAGGAATCTGTTCCTCGATATATGTAGCTGCATCAGTGCCGGGGTCTTTAAATGTAACAAAACTGGACAATAAGTTTAATTTTAAAACATTGAAATAGGTTGGTTGTTTAGAGTACTTGCTGCACTAGCGTAGCTAATTCTGATTGGGCCCAGTATCAAAATTCCCTGGGGGCTCTTTTTGGGAAAATCAATAAATGATTAAATTAATAAAATTTATTTGAAAATTTCAAAATGTTACTTATGTTGGGGCTTCTGTAGTTTGGGGGCAGCGGATATGGGGGGTAGCTATGCCATTGATTTGCTGTATAAGTGAAAAGATATTATTTTGCCAAACTGTTCCAACACATTTAATTTTAGATAAAATTGTTATTAAACTATAAATGCAAGAAAGGAACAATTGTAGATAGATGTAATAAAAAGTAGTAGATTTTTGAAAATATGGGTTAAAAAACGCCGTGACATACTAGGAGCTCTTCACATGTTTTTATATCTGATTGTAAGCCCCATAGAGAAAAGAGAAGAGCATATGATTTCTTGTGGTCGGAAAACCCACATTGACATGAAAAAAGGTAAATCCCGGAGGAGATGCAAAATGAAACATAAGACATTTGACATACATCTCCAAACAACCTCGACACCTTATGAGGATTTTGAAGTTGCCTGATTTAAAGTGACGTTTCCTCATTATTTAATTGCGTGGAATCTTGGTTGAATAGGAAATAAATGTAACAAATACAATTACATTTTAAACATTTAGTATTATATTATTATTTTATAGGTAAAATTTCTTTTTTCTGCAATAGTCAATAAAACTACAAGTAGTTAATAACGTTACATAAAAAAGAACTGTTGCCTTCATTAACTTTAAACAACAACCTTTATATAAGAAATTTTAAATTTTTTCGTGAAAAATAAGTAAATAAAAATAAAGTTTTTAACAAAAAATGAAAACAGTAGCTTTACTTAGACTTATATGTCAAATACCTCTTATTGTGGTTAATTTTAGTTATTTATCTTTTCAAAGAATAAAAAATTACATTTAAGCAACAATCTTTATGTTAGCAATTTTTAAATTTTTTCGTGAAAAAATAAATAAATAAAAATAAAATTTTGAAAAAAAAATGAAAAGAATAATTTTATTTATATTTATACGTCAAATACCTTCTTGTAGTTATTTTTATTTGTTTATCTTTTCAAAAAATGAAACATTAAATCTAAGCAACAGCTCTTTTCTTTAGCAATTTTAAATTTTTTCAGGAAAAATAAATAAATAAAAAATAAACTTTTGAAAAAAAATGAGAACGGTAATTTTTTTTTATGATTATACATCAAGTACCTTCTTGTAGTTTTTTTTTATTTATTTATCTTTTCAAAAAATATATTATATTTAAGCAACGGCCCTTTATTTTAGAAATTTAAAAGGTTTTTGTGAAAAATAAATAAGTAAAAATAAAAATTTGAAAAAAATAAAAACAGTATTTTTATTTAGATTTACATGTTACATACCCCTTATAATTCTTTTTATTTATTTCTCTTTTTAAAAAATAAAGCCTTTAAAAATACTATCCAATAATAATAAAAATTAAAATCTTTTCGTTAAGTAAACGAAAATGAAAGATTACAAAAAATTATAGAATGTGAAAAATATAATTAATATTTAAACAAATAAAACAAGAATTGAAATTTTTAATTTCATCACTCTATTTCTTTCATTTTTAATAAATTCTGTTTTTTATAACTCCCTATAAAACTTTTTTAAGAGCAAAGATCTGACCACAAAAACTTTCCCTTCAAGGTGGGTAAAGGATCATTGTCCTTGAATCCTTCACCCCACAACGGATTGTTACTTCAACCGGAACAAAAACAATGCAAGAGAAAAATTTGAGGATCGCTGACCCACGCTTTTGCGATGAAAGGGCTCAATTCAGAGATAAATACTTGCAGGGGTCAAGGCAAAATGCGGGTCACCTGACCAACAATTGGTCACGGGACCAGAGAAGCATCCCGCCCTTTTAAGATTCGATCATGCGTGAGAAAAAAAATCTGTCTGTAATATCTTTTTTCTTTCTTTTTTCTTTTTGTATATGTTCTCTTTAATCTCTTTAAGTATAGAATTGAGCTTACCGCTTTCACTTTGGTGACCTCCTTATCGTTTTTTTGGAAGTAAGGCAGTTAAAGAATTCAGGAATTTTTTTTTAAATTATAAAAAATATCCATTTTTAAATACAGAATTTGAAAAAATTGAAATTGAAATTTTTTTTTGAATGAATTTATTTTTTTTAATTCTTATACTCTATTTATATTTATTTGTATTTCTTCTTTGAAATCATTATTTATGTAAACGGTATTAAAATATATATGCATAATGTAGTTTTCCTAATTTTATATACTTAATAAATATAGCCTTTAATATATTTCCAAAAATTTATTTTAATTTCTTTTTAACTAAGGAAAATAAAAAAAAAGTATAGTACTATTTATTATAATTTTTAAATAAAATATTAGCTATTTTATGTTTGAAAACGTTGCATTCTTTTTCTATAAGCTTTATTTCCTTAACTGTTACATAACCTCAGTCATCGTTGAAAAGATTTCCCACATTATTTTTTTTTTACTAAATTACAGATAATAAAATTTTTTTTGACGAATTTCAGTCAAATTTAAAGAAAATAAATGTAAAGATTTGCTAAAAATTTCATATTTTTCTTTAATTATGACTAAAATACATCATAAAATATACAGACTATGTTTTATGAAAGAGATTTACGTTTAATGAAACAAGTAGTTGAGAGAGAGAGAGGAAATGTTACGTAGAGTAATCTTTATGCCTATGCCACCCTTATGTACAATAGTGTTATTAGCTATAATTTAGTAATAAGAATAAATAAAAAACTTTTTATACAAATATATCTCAGGTCACAATATATTATACATGCATCACATTTAATGTCTTAATTATAGCATATTACAATCAGCATACCAATACTTATGTTCTTTTTAATATGCTATATTTCTATATTTTATAAGCAACTACTTTCAAGCTCAACAGAATAAAGAGAAAGCAGCAGTGTAAAATTTTAATAAATATTTATTATTGTAACTGCAACTATAAATTAAAATGTATTAATCATGATAATTTATTTTAACTTGTTACTTTTCTTATATGCTTTGCTTATCAATTATTATCAATTGATTAAAAAGAGGAACGCTTTGAATTTATTTATTAATTTCATTAAAGTTTACGTAGCATTACATATATTTTTTTCACGAATAAGATTGAAATCCTGTCAGTTTATTTTGCCTATCAATTTTGATATATTTTCTTTCATTATTTCAGATCTTTTTTGTAATAAATGGTTCAGAATTTATAACGTCTTTGTCAATTTGATACATCTCAGCAGCTTTTATAATAAAAACTCTACACCGGCGAATGAAAGAAAAGGGAGGGTGTATCTCTCTCGAAGCAAGTGTCACAAGAGACTTGAAAAACTGAAAAGAATCGAGAAAAAGCACGATCGAAGAGACCAAGTCACGGGACTTGAACGGAAGATAAAAACTTTAACCTCATATACAATGTACATATGTATACAAAAAAGAAAAAAAAATAGAACACGTCTCACCAGTTTGTAACTTAATTACAGAGTAAGGACAGCTTTCAAGTCGCTTGTCCCAAAGTATTCATTCCTCCTTACCCCACGCGCTCACAATCGCTTTCCTTTAATATAGGGCCCAGGCTGTTTTTATGGAACCGGAGTGGGCAATAAAAGCTATAATTTATCTTCCATCGGCCCTAAAAATAGGGATGTGAGGAGGATACTTTTTCTATCCGTGTCATCTGAAAGGGCTGATTTTTTTGCGGGATAGCGCCCGAGACGCACACACTTTTATGGACTTGGAAATCCATAGATCATAAAGTGAAGAACGTGATCTAGAAGCACGTTCTGGAGATGTTCATTCTTCGTCCTTCTACCCTCCTCCTGTGTGTTTTCACATGTTTTCCTTCCCCCTTATATCCCAAGGCCTATGTTTCCATCCGCTATCCCTTTATTTCAAGATTTTTGTTGTGATACATAGTTTTTTACATGGGTCCTGCGTAATGGTCGTGAAGAAATAGATGGATGTCTAGTAGTCCTCTATTGTAGTGTAATGCAGTCTCTTAGGAGTTAATTTACAAAATAAGTGTGTGAGGTTGGTTAAAAAAAGTTTATTGAATTCTTTCGCTTGTGTTGCCTAAGGATACAAAGATTAAGTTGAGAGTTATTAATGCGTTTGTTTGATGTAATCTTGGCGATATTCGGACACCTGTTGAAGTCGTGTCAAGATCATCAAAAGCGTTTTGCACTGAATCAGTTTTAATTGAACTTTATGATGCGTAAATGAAGTAATGGGTGTTCCGTGGAATTTTTTTCAGAACAAAAATTTTTGGCATGAAGGGTATTTTTGAAGAATTTGCTTTATATGATAATCGTGTACGAAAAATTAACGTGCATGCAAACCTTTCTGTCAAGTCTAATCAATTTGCGAAACGTTCAAAATCGTATTTATTAATGGAAAGAATCTTAGAGTGATTGCAGATTAACCCCTTAACGCAGTGTCTCTCAAACTGTGGGGCGCGCTCCCTTTGGGGGCCGGGGTAACCTTACAAGGGTGCCGCGAGCATATAAAAAAGTCGAAAATAAGATTTAAAAATTGTAAATTTAATGAAAGAACGCAAAACACAAAATTCATTCTGACAAAATAAAAGTAAAATACACATTTACATTGATATAATATACTTATAAATGCCTCTGTGCTGCACAATGTATTTGATAATTAATTTATCAGTACTAAATTAAGAACAAAATTAATAATTTATTGTGACTCCCATGAGCATGTCATATACAAAATTATACAAAAAATTTAATACCTATCTTGATAATTTGTACGGGTTATAATTAAAGTCACATTGTAGCTTTAGCATCAAAGTACGCTATTTTTGAAATCAATTCATAGTTATTGTATGGAGGACGGCTCGATGAAAATTGTGATTGAAAATTGGGTCGCAAGTATTGAAAGTTCGAGAAGCACCGTGTGCGTGTGAGTTAATTTTAGTGCGATAAACAGGCCAAACGGAGTCCACTCGAGATAATTCGAGTGGGGTCGTATTTTAATGCTGCTACAGTTTTCCCCTTCGATTATAAGCAAGAGCCGTCTGCACTCATGGGACTGACTGCGATTTGTCTTTCGTAAACCTAGATAAAGGCCATTGTTTCTTATACTATATCTTAAATTTTACATCAGCATTTGGAACATATATGTTCCATACAGGGGCGTAGCGACTTCCGTATCAGTCGTATCAAATATACAGAGCTCCCAAGCTACAGGGACCCCAGCATGTGTAACTACAGCCCGACTACCAAAACTCCCATACCTAAAAAAGGGCCTCGAGGGAATTTCGATACAGATAGTTTTAAGTTTCTAAAGATCGAATCCTTACTTGATAATAATGTTTTTATTGATAAAAATCTTAAAACCTATAATAAACAGTGCTACAGGCTATGAAGGATGGAGTATTAAAAGTTCACAATTCACATATATGATATCAAATCTATTCAAAGAATGTTTTAATGCGCTATTTCTTAAAGAGGAAAAAATGCCTCTAGTTCAAAGCACTTTTTATTGTAGATACTGGGCCTTTCATATTCTGTAGTAGAACCTTCAAATGCCCATCTAACACAACAGTACAAATTCGTTGATTTAATCATTGGATCAGGGTATAATAGTTACACTTAAAGTGTGTTTTCAAAGATGCTTTAACAGTTAGTATTTAAACATGTTTTATACACAATCGAAAAGAATTCTGTAAGGTCTGTTGAGAAACATTATTTAATTTTGAATTCTTTCATGAATGTTTTATTAGCTGAAAATTGTCATTTACATTAAATAATTGTTGAACAGCATTTTTGACAGGATGCAAGTATAATGGTAGCTAATACCTTCTGAAACTACAGCCTTGTTTCATAAGAATTGATGGAAGGTGTTTCGAGGATATGCAAGTTGTTGACACAAGGAATTGATAATTGAGGTTGTCCTAAATAAGAATTACTTGATGACAGATGGCCGCAATAGCGTGGATGATAAAAATTCATCATTTACCTGGTTATTCAATTTCAAAGGGAGTTGAGTCTGTTACAGGAGTGAAAAATACTTTTTTCGAACAGGGATACAAATATGAAACGAAATCCAACATTCCAACGAGATCTGGATATTTGATTAACTAGGTAATAATAATTGCGTAGAGAACTTTCGAAATAAAGGAATAAAACAGATTGTACCATTAAAAGTAAATAATTGCAAAATATTTGAAGATTTTGGAAAGTATTCCATCATTTCAAATCGTCATTAGAGGAAAAACTCTTGATTTTATTCAAGCGCAGCGAGATAAATTTTTTCACTGAGGACAGCGATTTTGAGTGATCTCGTTACGAACAACTACGTATATTGTCAACAACTAGCAACGGAAGAAAAATATTTTGATTCCCTCACCATCAACAAATCTGCTTATTACCAACAAGTAGTGATGAATAATTAATATTATTTGTAGAATTTTCAATTTAAAATTTTAATTCTAACAAGAAACATGTATGGGTTCCTAATTTTATTTTAGTTATTATTTGAAATATGCATGAGAGAGAGTTCAATATATTAAACTAGCTGCATGGCCCGGTAGTTGCACGGGCTTTTTCTTTCCCTCATGACGCCGGCAATTATGTGAGTGATTTATTATTCGATATTGGTTATTTCGATAAGTTTCACTTTTTCGAAATTTGTTCCACATATTTTTGATTTAAGACAGGTTTCTTTTCCCTCTCTCTAGCCCGGCATAACACGGGATTTTTTTAGTCTAAAACTATTGTTCCATCTTTCCCTCCCCTCACAGATAAGATATAGCTTCAAATTTCGATGTATGACTTATAAAAAACAATATTGCGTTAGTTAAAAAAATTATTAATGTGAAGCAATGAACAGAAAACGATTCTGTTGCTCAGAAAGCTGAAACATTCATATTTTTTTTAATATAATAGTTAGTTTCTAAGAAACTAAAATAATAAAATAAATTTCAGATTTTCATGAATCAATCAATCGTTACATATAGTTAGTTTAAAAATGTCTCTAAAATGTATTTTTATTCAAAATAATAGACGATGTACTTTTTAATTAACAAATAAATAATTTAGTGCTGAAATTATAGAAATAATCCTTTTAAAACATATATATATATATATATATATATATATATTAATTAAAACTCATTTTCTATAAGTAATAAAAATAAAAGAATAATTTACAGATAGCTATTGAAACGATTGTTTTTTTCTGAACGTTTGAATGTTTGATTAAACATATAAATATTTATAAGTTATAAAAAACAGTATGGGGATAACCTATATATATATATATATATATATATATATATATATATATATATATATATATATATATATATATATATACATGTACTGAATAAAAACATTCAAAAAGGAAAAAAACAATCTGATACAAACATTTTGGTATTTTATTTAAATTTTAGCGTTTTTCATTCCACTCTGTTTAGTAAATTATTTAAACACGTATCGGACGAAAAAAAGTATATTATACAAAAATAACGTTTTTTCATTATTTTAACAATGATTTCCTTCTTAGGTTTTAAAATAATAAAATTGATTAAAAAATGTTTATTTAGAAAATTGTGACATACCGTTTGCTTAAGAAATAGCAGTGAAAGAAAAATCTCGTGTATAGATGTATAATATTTTATTTATATTATATAGCTGGTATACCCGTTCTTCGCACGGGTGAATTGAAAAATTAAACAATATAGATTGAAGGATTAAGAAGTTTTTATTGAGTTAATTTTACGTGAATTGCAAATTAAACAACAACAAAAAGCTTTTTGCATATTTTAGCTGAACCAAGAAAAAAACATATTTGTTAAATTTTAAGTCTGTAAAAGGGCTGATAAAAGTAGCTATAAAATAAGCTGATAAAAGTAGCTGATAAAAGGGATTTTTATTTATTTATAACTCCTCGTAACTCTCTTGTCAGTCGATTTTTGGAAGCACCTTCCTAAACTGATCTCTGCTCAGCAAAAGTAACACATTGTTAAAACTTTTGTGTAATGAACGCTTAAACTAGTGTAAATAATTTATATCTTAAAGTGTAATACATTAATATTACTTTTTGTTGTATTTATTTTATGTAAAAATATAGCTACTACCTCTCCCTTCGAAATCCAGTTTTATTATGAAATAAAAAAAAATAGTGATTATACTGATCAACGGAATAAATTAAAAGGGAGCACGCACAGATGCATGACATAGACAAAACAAAACGCTTGCTTCGCACAAAAAATATAGGTATACGCTGTCACGGGCTTTTTTGCAGATGGCAGAAATGTTTTCTACTTTCTCGACAATTATCGTTATATTTTAGAAATTTCACTCAATATCTTTATAAATTTAGCCTATATGTTATTCTGATGTATAAGCTATATTATTGTAAAGTTTCATTAAAATCCATTCAGTTCTTTTTCCGTGAAAGTCTACCAAACATCCAATCATACTTTCGCATTTATAATATATATATATTGATATATCAATTTGTTCTGGTAATATATAAATGCTAAGTTTATAAATTTTAAAGATATTTATGTGCGATAAAGTTAAGTACATAAATGTAAACATATTGATAAAGATATTATACAGCTCAGTTTTCATCACTTTTTACTTGTTACTTCGGATTTAATAAAATGGTTGATTTCATCTTGTACGATTTTTTATAATATGAAACACATACCTTTTCACTGCACATAGTATGTTTATCTCCTCACGGCGTGTGATGATTTGTCGAGGAATGTTTCCATTGCATTATGCATAATAAGTGACATTAACAAATTTAAAATAAATTCCTACTTTGGGCGCAGCTAGTTGTAACTTCGTCAAAAATAACTCAAAATAAAATTAAGATTAAAAAATAAAATTCTTGTCATGAATTAATGTTTAAAAAAATTGTACTAACATCAAGTATTATCCACTAAAAGTTTAAAAAATATATTTGAACTTAGTCGATAAACAAGAAGTATTTTATTAACGATTAAAAATTTGAACAAGATATATATATATATACATATATATATATATATATATATATATATATATATATATATATATATATATATATATATATATAGGGAGAGTGTGAAATAATAGTAGGAATTGAATAAACTGAAGGTCGAGTTGGATTTTAAATAATGTCACTTTAGAATGAACTTGAGGATGATTGACGTGATATATACATATATGTACACGTGTGTGTAATAATTCCCTCTAGTATCCTTTTAAATAACTTTTAATTATCTGGCCCAGTCCTGTTTTATTATTGTTTAACTTATAAACTGTTTTATTATTTTAACTAGCTACCAGCCTAACCGGAACCTTTTGACTTTCATTCATCCACTCACCCAAATCACGTGATTTCCTGTTTAGTATAAATAGCAAGATCTCTAAAAATGGATATCTTGTTCCTTGTCTGCCTTCAATATGTGTTACCAGCTGCAGCTTGGTTTGTGTCTTCTTGGCTGCTTCTTTTTTTGTTGGAACGCTCTATGTTAATTGTTCAATAAACTGGATGCTCAAGACTGCCTCATCAATACCATAAGTAAAGAACATCAGCCATCTAAAATATGACCAACCTTAAAGAAAGCATTACAAAGCCACGCCCTGTCATTTCGTTACAGTATACCATCCACTCGCCACGTTTTACAGTTATCATTACTACTTGCCACGAATATTATATATATATATATATATATATCTTCTGATATCTGTTAAGAGCTTTTTATATAAAATGTGTATTTTTCACTCCATAATAAGAATGAAGGTAAAGAAAAATCATACTACTTAGAAAAATAACTGACAAAACTGACTGCTCAAGTCATGAACTGTGTGAAGTAAAACTATATTTTCTTTTAATTCTTAAAATCTGGTGAATTGTTCTCAAGAAGTAGGAGTAGGGTATTTTGAGTCGAGTGATTTGTCATAATTTATGTTAAAATGAAATTAAGTAATATTTATTAGATAGAGTGAATCAATATTTTTAGACAAAAGTTAAAAGTTAAAAAGACAAGTTATTTTGAGGTCAGAAATTTCTAGTTTCAATGACATGCATACATTACATAATGGATTTTAAAGATTACTTTTTAATATAACGTGATGTTGAACTTCATTGTATTATCTTAGTTTTTATATATGCCGTGCAAATTGTGCAATATTTTGATTTGTCTTTAAGAATTCGAGTGATATAATTCACCTATTTCACAGGGTTAAAAAACAGTCGAAAATATATTTATCATATTGCAAAACTTCCACTTCTATTGAAATTGAGAACATGTTTAGTTCGATTGTACTTTCAGCAGTTAAAGTAAAATAATCTATTGCATTCATTCATACATGTATTATCTCTTCTTGCGAAGCTTTGAAAAATAAAACATACATAAACAAAACAAATAAAAATAGATGTGTGCAGTATTATTCAAAATAGATTCAATTGATAATTTCTTACGAATTAGTCATTTTTTTCCATATTTTTTTCAAATATTCTTTTTTTACTGTTCTAAAATTGGGAAATAGACATTTTCAGTACAACTAGATCATTTCAGTATACACCGGAATGAAACTGCATTTTTTAGATGTATGGAGTTTTAATAATATTAACTTGCAATTTAGATTGAGGTAATTTTCAGAAATGTATTTAAAATTATTGAAAAATACATATGTTTAAATGATAGGATGTAAAAATAATTTAGACAAATCTTTCATTTCGAAAAAACATTTAAATCATTTTTTTACTAGGATACTACATTAAGGAAGATGCATTGCTTTGGGATAACATTAGGAAAGAAATATTAATAAAACTCAATTTAAGAATAAGGATCACACATTCTATATCTTAGTATATAGTAGACTAAATGGTCAAGTAATGCTGTGTAATCAAGTATAACTATATTTGGTCAACAAATAACTTGTAAACAATATGTTTAAAGCAGTGTTTCTCAAACTGCAGGGTGCGCCCCCTAGGGGGTGTGATAACCCTACAAGGGGGCGCGAGTACATCGAAAAGTCGAAAACAAACATTATTTAAACAAATTATTAATTTACTGAAAGGAAGCAGAAAAAATAATGCATTCTGACATAATAAAAAATAAAATACACCTTTACACTAATATAATACACTTATAAATGTATCATTACGGCACCATGTATTTCATAATTAATTTAACAGTACTAAATCAGAACAAGTTTAATAATTACCTGTGATTCTATGGGCACGTCATCAAATTATATACAAATTTAATACTTATCTTGATAAATTGTACGGTTTATAATTAAAGTCGTATTGTAGATTTGCCTCAAATTATATTATTATTGAATTATATTCATTATTATTGTATGTAAAGGGGGCGCCAAGAAGAAAGGCTTGTCTTCATAAGATTAAGGGGAGTTGGAAACCTCTCTCTTTCTCTATACTGACAATGTTAAATTGGCTGTTTTCGATGTACCTTTTCTCAAAATCTGTTTTATGTACATGCTTGAAATTTTTCATACTATTAAAGTACACCTCTCTCATTATACTAAAATGAGCTTTTAAATAATTTTGAATTTTTTAATACATTATGAAATATTTTATCAAACATTGCGAAATTTGACCCATTTTTTACTTAAAAAATTTGTAAAAATTAAATTTTTGATTTTTTTACAAAAAGCTCATTTTAGTATATATTAGACATTATAAATAATTAATAAAAAATTTACATACCTTTGAGCAGTAGTTTCTCAGAAAAGGTACATCGCACATTAAAATTTACATTTTGAGATAAATTTTTATGTATACAGTGTGAGACTTTTAATCGACTAGAAAATAAAAAAATAAAAGGCTCAATTTAAAATAAAAGATACATGTTTTGGTTTATATTAGTCATTACACTTTCAAATTCAAAAAGTAAAGCATCAAATTCAAAAAGTAAAAGATCTATGAATATCAATCAGTTTGATAGATTTTTTTGTCAATACTGAACACTTTGCAGTGGTTTCCCTCAAAGGACCCATTTCCTGTTGAGAATTAATGGTATCTCCACGGTCACGTAGTTTCGAGCGGGAAAGTATTCCAGACTGGACATTCCGACGTTAAGGAAAGTCAGTTTTAAGGCAAGTCAACCCTTGACCTCCCTTAATCCAGCTAACAGAGAGGTGACCGACGCATTTCCCACTCCAATCTCCGGTTTCAAAGTTCACCGCACGAGGGACAACAAGGAACAATGACTCGGATTGTAATCCCGGCTACGTACAAATAGAAACGATTCTGCCTCACGTGTCGCTTTTGTGGGCGTAAAGTTTTCCATTTTTAACTAGACCCCAAAAGGGGAAACCTAGTTGCTCTACCAAGCTTCAAGACTCTACAACGCCTCAACAAATTTCTACGGATACTCTCTCCAATTGTGACTTCCAGATTAGCTTGGACTCTCTCACACTTACAGTGACTTATCAAGGTTCCAAATAACGAGCATGTCAATGTCGTCCTAAAGCATGCTTCAAAATTAGTGATCCTGCCTTAACGGCAACGTCAACAGTGCTGGCCCTTAGCAACTTCAAACTTTTCGAACATTTGTGGAAACCAAACGAATATTAAGTTTAATTAAACGAAATTAGTCTAGAGTAAATTATGTTTGATTAAGCTTGCTCAAGAGAGAGAGAGAAATATTAAGAAAGTTAAGTTAATGGAGATATAAGTGTTTTTTAAAATAAATTAGTCAATCATAAAACTTTAACGGTAGTCGAAATAATTCGTTAGATTTCTGTTTCAATTGAAACAAGAAAATCTCGAGGATAAAAAAAGTACGGAGGAGGATATTTTAAGTTATATACGTATCTTTCTCATTCGATAAAACGCAATACCTTTTACGTACAAAAACACTACAACTTGGATATAAAAAATATCGTCAATGATTTTGAAATAGCTTTATAGAGAACTCGTATACCATTCTAACACCTTTAACGTCTCAATCAATATACCACCAGTAAGTACATTCAATTTAGATATTTTAGATAAAATATTCGTAGTATTTCAAGATTAAAAATCTATTTTCTTTTATTGAGAGAATAAATTATCTTTATTTTAACAACACACTCATTTATTCTGCTTTCATGAAGAGATAGAAATTTCTTAACATTGTTAAGAAATCATCCATTCGTTGATACTGCTACTTTGTATGAAGTATTTTAAATGAAAAAGTGCATTTTTGTATTGTATTTCTTACTCTTTTGCTATCTAAAATATTCTAATCTAGACATACGTATAAGTAGTCTTTTAAAGGATGGATGGTAGTTTACTTAAACTATCATCTGGTACCAAAAATGAAGTATGATATGACTTAAAAGTAAGAACAATAAATGTACTTCTGAAATTCGCATGTACTGTATAGTTCTGAATACCATAAGTTTAGTTTATTTTAGGTTTTATTATCACTCACAACTTGATTTATTCTTACATTGAATTTTTTCCCCTCTAGTATTCTTATATATTTGATATTACTATTCATTATATTTCTAAGCGTTTGAGGGTTTCAATTCTACTTATGTGCTACATTTTAACGTGCTTTTTTATACTTTCCTGCTAATTTTCTTATTCCCGGAAGCCTATGATTGAAATCCTATTTTGAGAAGTTGGGATAAGTTTTTCTTATTCTGTCGTTGAAGATATTATTGTATTTCATTTTGTGCTGTTGCTAAAATTTATTGAGGATCACCGAATTTAGATTTTATTAAATTTAAACTGCGCTTTGAATATTATTTTGTACTTATATTTCGTCATGTCCTGTTTTCACTTATATAAATTTTTTTGCTATATTACTAAGTTGAGATTCTTTTTATAAATAAGTTAATTACAATTAAAAAAGTATTAGAGCTTTACTGTATGGGCCTATTGTGATTTTTGGTCATCTGTAAGTTAACCACATAACTTTCAGTAGATTCAACAACACGCTTTTAAGGGAATGATGCGGTGAATTACATTGCTAAGTTTTTTTTTTTGTTCTCCATTATTTCTAAGCGTTCATTTAAATTTTAACACATTCATCGCGAGAGATCAGAGAACTCACCTTCTGGGATCTCCAAATAAACCATTATAGTGAGGATTGTTATTGATTGCAACTGTTTATTATTTTTCACTGTAAAATAAACAAGTTTTTAAGGAATTTGTGTTTTGTTTCAATTTTAACGCTGCAGAAAACAGCGCAGACTCTTAGCAGAGAGGGTGGTACAAAGGCGTGCCATTGCCACGATGAAAGTGTTAATAGACATCTTATTGAGAGATTGAAATTTTTTTAATTTGTTGAGATTCATCATGCTTAACAAAACACCTAAGTATTTTTATACAATATTGCTCGACTAAATTTATTAACAATTTTAAAAATTGGAAATTTCGATTTCCATCAGTTTTTGAAATTCTAGGGATTTGCGTATCCCTTTTTAAAAGCAAAATTTAGATTTAGCGAGATAAAATAGAACTTCATAAAATAATACCTTAAATTATACAGATGAGATTTAATGTCTTATGAGATATGTTTCAAAAATGCGATGTATATTTTTTCCTAGAGAAAAAATATCTTAATATTCACCTGAGTTCACTTGGTAATGTATATATGTTTATATTATGTTTTATGTCTCTATAACTTGAAACCATTCTCAATCCGAACATAGCTTTTCATTTAACTTGGTAAAATTAAAATTTTTTCATAACAAGAATACCACAGATGAAGTAAGTATATAATTTGGGATAGATCGAATTTTTTTTGCTTCAAAATTTAAAAGCCTGTCTATATGGAAAATATATTGCATGGGACATAGATGAATGGGAAAATAAAATAAAATATTAATTTTTATGGAACTGCTTTTAGATATTTGAGCTTTTTTATGATAAATAATCAAAGTGTTATGTTAAAATGAAACGGGCATTTTAGTGCTTTTCAACAATTATTACGATTAGAAGACACTTTCTAAATAGTTACAACAACAAACCCCGTCTGATACATTTAATAGGTTCTTAAACATTAAATTCTAATGAAAAAAATTACTGTGCATGATTAAGTGGAAGACGGAAAATGTTTCGATGTTACTGATTCGACACATCGGGGAGAGAGAGCTACATGAGGAAATGTTAAAAATATACTGTATTATTTGATCTTCAGTACTCATTTATCAATAATCATTGATTTTACTTATTATATTATTGAAAAATAATTTTATTTTAAATCTAAAATCCTCTAACTAAAACTCTTTCCTTTTTCTTTAGTCATCCTTTTTGTGGTAATATTAAATTTTGAAAATATTTTTGAAGTTTTTTTTCTATAATTTCTGAGCTATAATATATTTTTGCGGATAGATAGATCCCGATTAATAATAACTTTTTCTCCATATGACCTCGATCCACCCTTGTGACGGGCTCACGCGTCTTTTCTTTAACATGTCCTTTTGGGCCAGAATTAATGGCAACTCTTTTCCAACCAAATCCAAGAAATGAAGTGTGAATGAAAGATGCAAATGAACAAGCTTTTAAATATCGGAACTTAGAGTAAGCGATATGGCAATGTATGGCAATTTGTGATAGTGGAGGGAAACTGGCAGGTAGTTGATGTATAATAGAGGAATCGTGGTTCAAGTCTGAATGAGCTTTACGTGACTGTGATTAGAAGTTATAAGTGATCGAATATATTTAATTCAAGTTGCACACCCGTGCATAC
Source organism: Trichonephila clavipes (assembly GCA_019973935.1). NCBI lineage: Eukaryota > Metazoa > Arthropoda > Arachnida > Araneae > Nephilidae > Trichonephila > Trichonephila clavipes. The sequence goes on along the minus strand of BMAU01021276.1, from coordinate 189,877 downwards.
AAGTCAATACAGAGTGATTCTCCAAGCTGTAATAAGGTAGGATTGACTATTTAATATTAGAATCAGTGATTAGTTGGTTGGTTATTGATAGTGATCTGAATTAGATTAAGTCTTATTATCTAAATTATATCTTATTATCTAAATATATATATATAATATATATATATATATATATATTATGTGTTGCGTATTTCGAAATCGTAGATTCTCTCACATTAATTATTATAATTTAATTTGTTAAAGGTTTAAGTTGAATATCTTAATAAAGTCATATTAAGATAATGTTTGATTCTAGTTCTTTCGTTAACCCTACTCCTCTAGCTCACACTGATACTTCGAGAGATGTTCTACCAAGGGGAGGAACATCACACCTTAATATCTGTAGAGCTGTGTTGTTAATGTTGCTTATGCCACCTGATCTCGACTGCGTCAGATCCAGGCCCACAAAATTCATCATGGCAAGGGGCTAGATGTACGCCTGTTGTTGGCCTTAGCCTTGAGCACCATACAAGTGACAGTATAATTTAGCTCAGTTCCACCCCAATTTTGAGGAAGAACACCCTGGGGGAGGGTTAGACACATCCTACCTCTCTTCCCCTCCACTAACCTCACGAGAGGACTTACAGCTATTTAGAGTACCCCTCATGCCACAAAGGCGCTATATATTTACAAACATCCATGTCTTCTCCGGGATTCAAACCCAGGCCCTACGGCACAGTAGTCAGCGTCGCTAACCACTATACCGGAGGGGCGATATGTATAGAGTATAAAGGGAATGGAATAATTAAATCAAAATGAGTTGAATACGAATGAACTTTGCATGTTAAATAAAGTCATCCTCACAAATACGGAAATTTAAAACATCAGAAAAAGAAAAAATCATCTCCTAAATTCTAAACAGAGTAAAACAGGTTGATTCGTGAGCATCTTTCTAAAACAATTGAGATGAATGACTTATCCATATATTTAAAACTTCCTCCTAAACAGTTTCTAATCCTTCTCGATTCTTTCTTTATTTCTTTGGGTTTGAGACGCGTTGAAGCGTATCGGCTTCATAGCTTCAGGATGTTTGCAACAGCGATTGAAAAAAAAAATCCTAAGTGCTGTCATTCTGGGTTATTTACAAACTGTTCCGAAGATGATTCAAAGGCAGTTTCACTTTCGTCTCCAAGAAAGCGTGGAGGGACTAATGTTGTAGTATGTTATTGAGAAAATCATCGTTCTTAGTCTGTTTCGCTTGGTGTGAACGAGGAAATAGAAAAATAAGTGTTTAAAATAACTTTCAGTGAGTCAGTAATACTTTCATCAGTTGGATTGTTTGTCGTCGCTAAAAGCTTTAATTGTGCGTAACGGATCACGAGTCTCCTAACTCCTTAATCGCAAGCTTAAGGGTGATGATATGGTTGTGTTTTTGTCACCCATGTAATTAATTACACATTTATATTAGATAATACATTATTTTTTGTATGTTTTATAATTCAGGTAAGGATTATTTTGTGTAATAATTCAATAAAATAAAGTTCTTATACACAGTAATACCTCAACTTACCTCGAGTTAAGCAAGAATCAGGAGTTACGCGATCTTCAAATCTCATCGAATCGTCTTTTTTTGAGAAAAAAAAATTGAAGAAATTGTTAAAGTATATCCAACTACATTCGGAACAGTAATTTTGCAAAGGCGAACAACCGAATATTTTGGTGTCACTTAGATTAGAATATATGTATTAAATTGCTTCAAGACTATTATTACAATAAAAAATTATTTTAATACAATATTTTGGCAAAAAAGGAACTTTGATTTACTCATTTTTTCAAAATATTCTCCTTTTCTGAATAATATATCTATGATAATGATATTTTGCCTATATATAGCTGAGACTTTTCCAGAGGTCACCCAGCCAGTATAGTGGATATGAACCTCGGCTTGCAACCGAGTGGGTTCGGGTTCGAACCCCGAGTAAGGCATGGGAAAAGAAGTCGGACTTTCGCCTGTAATGCACCCCTTCTTGTCATATGCTGGGATAATCATCTGTTTTAAATGTCTATATTCTTCTGTTTGCATTGTATGTCTCTGTTCATCGTTGTGTTTCATATGTATCCCAGGATAGAAACACACGACAACAAAAGCTTCTCCAGAGAACCTGAACTAGGACTTTTGAAAAATTCATATTATTTTTAGAGATACTACCAATTAAAAAATAATTAACGGTATTTTTTTGTTAAAATTTCTCCGCTCTGATGTATTAAAATATGGCTAAATCCACATCTAAGTTATATATTTTAAAAATCGTAGTTTAAGCTCTGTACAAAGGTCTGAGCTATATATATACAAAATATTATTATTATATAAGCAAATTTCATTAAGAGAGAATGTTTTGAAAATATGCAATTCTATGTTGTTTGTTTGCCAAAATATTGCATAAAATAATTTTTTATTGTAATAATGTTCTTAAAACAATTTTGTACGTGTATTCTAATAAAAATGACTCTAAATATTAAAAAAAATATTCGTTTATAAGCTTTTGCGAAATCACGGTTCCAAATGTAGTTGGATATCTTAATGTGATTGAAAAAAATTGTTGGAACTTAACAACAAATTAAGTTTTAAAATTTAGTGATGAAGTTCAAGAGTGCTGGGCTCCCAAAATCAGGATCTGACAATTGATGAGCTCATAGAAATGCTGGAGCAAAAGCAAGACATTGGAGAACTTGAGTTTTCAGACCCAGTTCAATCAGATCGAATGATGTGGTGCTGGGAATTTGATAGACCTCAGTTAAATTGAACAGGGATTGCAAATTTTAGAAAATATAGATTCTAAGAATGATGGTATTTTTCCAACAAAATAAGGAATAAAAAATAATTAGCAGGTTACGAGGAAAATTTACAAATGACATAAAAAGTTTGAGCCGTCAGAATACTTTGTTTGATTTTATGAAACCTTCATTTTACATCAAAATAACTACAGTGTGCAAATGTGTATTTGTGTTATCTAAAATTTGTTAAACATTTTTCTCTAAATTATTATTTTTCATCTCTGGTTTTAACAAAAGAAATACAGATGTATTGATATGTGGAAATATACCCCGACATATATATACGCAGTTATCAATCAGTCCCACCTATTGCATAAGTTCTGGGTATTAATGTAATATAAAACGACACTTGATTTATTGTATGATTTCTGTAATGAATATCCTGTTAATATATTATCATTAAGTAATCATTTTTTAAAAAAGTCTAAGCTCTCTCTCTCTTCTTCTCTCTCTTTTGGTTAAAATATTATTACTTCACAAAAAAGTAAATTGACTGATAAATAATAATTATATATTTATAATTATAAAAATAATAATTCGGCACTATTCTTAAAACTATGATCGTTGTTTTTATAATGACCTCTTAAAGTTGACGGTCGAGTTCACTGGCCATTGTGCTGCTAAGGCGGCTGGAAGTAAAAGTGACAGTACCGATTCTATGCATGTGGTCCTCATTGTTCATATATTTTTCCAAACGAGAATTTTTAAATAGATATTGAAGCTGCTTTGAGAATTTCGCCTTTGAATTGGGAAGCCAAGGAAATAAAATAAAACTTGTGTGTTTATCAAACTATTATCTCTGTTTTAGAGCATATTTTGTTATGAGTTATACTTTAATCTATAAAAACTAAGGTACTGTAAGTTTATTGATATTCTCCATTTAAAGGAAGATTATTAGGGTAAAACATATGTGTATAACATAAATTAATATAAATAAAATTAGTAAATTATCTGTAACTCTATTGTTCCCTACATTGCTTTCCTAACTTTTGCCACTAAATATATAGAAATGGGAGAAAATTGTGACCATGATGCTATTGTAATTTATGTGAAATTTTTCGATCGTTCCTATCAATATATTGTTAAGCATGTTAAGGTATCCGACTACGTTCGGAACCGGAATTTTAAAAGAGTGCCTAAATGGATAATTTTCGTAATATTTAGTTTCACTTAGATTAGAATACCAGTATAAAATTGATTTAAGGACATTATGACAAAAAATTTATTTAAATACAATATTCTTACGAAAAATGAACTTACCTTTTTTTCAAAATGTTCTTATTTTATAAAAAAAGTTTCTATATAATGATATTTTGCTTATATATAAAGTAAAGACTTCCCCCAGAGAGTCTAAATTATTATTTTGTTTGATAAATTCCCATTATTTTCAGAGTTACAACTAATTGAAATAATTATCGGTGTTTTTTTCTTAAAATTTCTTTCATTTGTTGTACAAAAATAGGGTTAAATCCACTTCTAAGTTATTTTTTAAAAATTCTAGATGAGCCTCTGTACAGGGGTCTGAGCTATAAACATGCAAAATATTATTATAATAGAAGCATTTTCCATAAAAGGGGAATGTTTTGAAAATTGGTCATTCTATGTTCATTTTTTGCCAAAATATTGTACTTAAATAATTATGTATTGTAATAATATTCTTAAAACAATTTTATATACATTTTCTAATCTAAGTGGCACTAAATATCATAAATATTTTTATTTATTCGCTTTTGCAAAATCACGGTTCCGAACGTAGTCGGATATCTTAAGAGATTCTGTTTACTCAATTCATTGAAATAGTGGATAAAAGTTTGCATGGAAGTAGAGTTGCACATGCTAATATCGCTAGATGTGTTTAAATGTGTTTCTTATTGTCTGTACTCAAATGTTTGGAGTTAATTTTAATTTAAAATAGGAGAATCAGAAAGCTCTAATTTTAGGATATTTAGTTGCAAACGTTGATCAAATCTGCTTTGAAGATCTGTCGATCTATAGAAAGACGAATAACTCTATATTAGATCAGTGTGCCATAATAGGAACGGCAATATCTACTAAGACGGTACTCATACATAGAATCAAATGATTTACGTGACGACTCCTTGAGTGTCTCCATTTTATTTAAAAGACACAGAAGGACCCATTTACTATGAGCTAAATGACATATTACCTCAGTAATATATCAATGAGTTTTTGTATTCTTTACGGGCGAGCTCCGAACTACTTTCGAGAGTGATTCACGTTGTGTGCTAATCTGGAGAGAGCAAAATATTGTATGCTACTAATCCTATATTGCTAACCCATTATATGCCAAAGCTCTATTCCTTAATTTTTCAAGAACAAAATACACTAATAGGATAATATGAATGAAATATGAAAAAAAAAAACTGTTTTGAAGTTTCTATTTGCATTGGTCATTACTACATTATTACAAACCGTCACTTTTTGGCGTCTAGATGGTCAAATACCCTATCAAAATCAATCCACAATACTATTGGTAATGCAAGAAACTGTAATAAACACCATTGGAGGCAAAAAAATTGAATCTGGGATGTTTTTTTGTTTCTATATGATGTGTGGAATGAAACAAAACACATTTCATAGACACCATCATACACCTATCACGCACTTTCATTGTTTTTTTTCCATTACAGTACGCATATCTCACCTGTGTTTTTGGCGGCACGATGAAATGATTTCCTGTACCAAGTCATACATCTGTGGTAACCCGTACTTTCAAAAGTTTGATTTCTTGAGGTCCTCGATGTTTCAACGTTGATCCTGTTTTCTTTGAGAGGTATAAAAACACTACTCTCCTTCGAACATTCAAATGCGAAAGCTTATCATGTGGATTAGCAATTTGGTAAGCATGCCATGTGTTTATCACACAAATATCGATCATCTGGGTGAGCAATGGCCCCTACCATTTCTTTGACTTATTCCATTCTGATACCGACATAGAAATGATATTGTAATATGACATTGGGAAGCATGATATAATTTGATCTTGCTCTTACCTCAAGAGTTATAGAATCAACTGAGTGTTACATTGACATCGATACATTCATAACAAACACAACTACATAAAAATATTTTTCTCAATTGTTGTATAACACCTACCAGCAAGCTTACAATGCAAGAGCAAAACTAAAAATTGCAACAATAAGCTAATTGTTGGAAATTTTTTTTCATTGATTTTGTAAGTTTTATAGTAGTTAGTACCGCATTTAGGTATAACAATCGAAACTAAAAGACCGACTTTTTAGGTAGAAATAAATAAAAAAACAAGCATCCGAAAAAATGACAATGGTAAATAATGGGTTAAAAGACATAATTATAGAGGAAGCAGAAATTTGATTTGAGTTGGAATCTCTCTGGTTGGTCATACTGATCTGCATGTATTCGTTAACGGAACTCGGACTTGTGTGAAATATCGAGATTAGAACTTTTAGCTGTATATATCAAATGTATCATGATGACGTTGGTGATTAATTCAACGAAACGATGATAATGACCGAAAACATTGAGCTAAGCTTGTTGAAGGATATCTTGAAGATCAGGATTTGGAATGAATGAAATCTACAATTCAAACTACAAATCTAAATTCAATAAAAGATACAACACATTTTTGTGAAGAAATAAAAAAAATAGTGTAAAAAGGCTTATTTATATATATATATCCGATGTTTACGAAATTTGATGAAAATTCAAATTGAGAACTAAGAAGGGAATAATTCATTTATTTTGGCTGTAATAGAAACTTTTAAATACAAATACATGCACCTATAGTTGATCTAACCGTCAGAGTATCATGTTCAATTTCGAAATCCAACGATTTTTTTCACCCTAAACTCTAAGCCACACCCGATTTTCAGTAGCACTGCTATTGTAAAATAAGCACGGTTTTCAAGGTAATTAAGATAGTATTTCTTGCATCTAAAAATACAAATTTATCTTATTACAATTAGATAAATTAAACTGGTAAATGAAATTGATCAGCTTCGCATTTAAGAAAAAAAAGTATTTATTTTTCACACGATTATCCTGGATAGCTATCACATCTACTTTTTTTCACCTTAAAAACCACTGGCCTTGATTACTTCAGTTGTGGTGTGGCTGTACGTTCATCATCAATAATTCTCATTTGGTACATGACTGACGTTTATTTAAAACAATCAATCATTCGATAGGTTATCTTAATTGAACTAATTTATCCTTAATAACTTAATTGAACCATCTTCGAAAGTGGTGTACGTCCATTTTTGACAAAAGAAAAGTTAATTATAGCATTGATTGCAATATGCTATGAGCTTTATTATCTATGAACAGTTCCTCAAAAAATCCTTCAAAATTTTCAACACTGTCAATTTACGTAATAAGTGAAACCATAAATATAATTACTTTGAAAGTGATAAATATCTCCATATAATATAAAATGGACTTACACCACTTTCAATAAAAATGGCTCATTTATTGATCAGTTATTTACAACCGTGAATTTCAATGAACAAATGTTTGAGAATTCTTGAAATGCCCTGATTATTCGTATCAATCTATATCTTGCGTAACTATTTATAACTTTGTGTTTGTGACATACATTTGTAGTATTAGGTATCCCTATGTCCCATTTAAGTATTGTATTTTATTTGTTTTGTTAATCATTTACAGTCATGATTGTCAGAGAAATTTTTTTGATTAAATAACAAAGTTGATCAATTTAAATTTGCTTATTTGATATATTAACCCTTTATCTGCCACTGGCATTTTATACGACTCTCCGAAATAGGAAACTGTATTTTGCTTCTATCCGTTAAACTATTCGGAAAACTTCGGAATGCAGTACTGTGACGGGCTCACGCGTCTTTTGATTAACATCTCCTTTGGGTAGTTTGGGACCAGAATTAATGGCAACTCTTTTCCAACCAAACCCAAGAAGTGAAGCGTGAAGGAAAGATGCAAATTAGGAAGCTTTTAATATCAGAAGTAAAAGTAAGTGGTGTGACAATTTGGGAAATGTTATGATAATCCGTGATTCAAGCGTGAAGAGGTTTTGGAAAGGTTAAGCGTTAGCCAACAGAAGTTATTCGTGACAGAGAGCCCTTAGGTCAAGGTGCATACCATTGCACTCCTGTGAACCGCAACTTCAACTAGAATTAGGTTGATCGCTACTTCATTCGACATTAAAGTAGGAGTGACTATTAATATTTGGATCTGTGATAGTATTGGAATTGAGCTTAGGTGAGTTAGTTTTTGATAATGGTCCGGGTTACGTTATTTCGGTATTATATATGTTGTGTGTTAAGCCACCGTAGGTTCCCTCACATATATTATTATTATCTAATCTGTTAGAGGTTTAAGTTTAAGATCTTAATAAAGTCATATTTAGATCATAGCAGCTTCTAGTTCTTCCTTTATTCCTACACCTCTAGCTCACGCTGATAATTAAGGATAAGGGCACCCGAGGGGGCCCCTTTACAGTACAATGACTATGACACTGTTTGCGAATGATTTATTTATTTAAGAGTAGGATTTACTTATTTATGCCTTTTCTTTCCCCTCAATGTACCGCATAACTACAGGCATCCGTGTGAAAAACAATGGCAATCGCGAAGCGAACCATGCAACTTCTGTTCGTCAGTAAAGGGTTAATTTAAATCTAAATACATAAGTAGCAACTCAAAAATACAGTTATACAAGACTCTAATAAGACCAATTGTTTTGTATGGCAGAGAATGCTGGGAAATTAACAAAGGCGACGAAAGGAAATTGATAACTCTTTCGAGTAAAAAAAAACCTTACGAAAAATTGTTGGTGCACTTAGAGAAAACGGAATCGGGAGAATACGATACAACCTTGAACATCAATCGAAATACAGAGAATCCAAGTCACGCAAAGTGATCAAGGCAAAGTACAAGGCTGGTGCATGTATTTCGATGTAGCGATGAAAATTCTGCATTGAATATAAAATGAAATAACTTGCAAAGAAAATAATTTTCCAAACTCCAGAGGGAAAGAAGACCGTGAACAAAGTGGATTGGTTAAGTAGGAAAATGGTTGAAGAACTTGGGAGTTAACCGATGGAAGAACATAGCATCAAATAGGTCAAGACGGTCTAAGCCAGGGGTGGCGATCCTTTATGAATCAACGTGCCATTTTTTCTAAAGAATTGTTTAATGAGGTATAGACGTGCCGCACCAAATAATTTTGACTTGTGATTATTGGAAAAATAATAAAACTAAATACTAAGAACACAAATCTCTTTACTTACTACGAAAAAAATACCTTTTGCACTGTATAGTTGTAAAGGTTTTAGTTATACGTGTACTTCAAATTAAAGTAACATTAGTGTGAGTTCTATTGTTGCAGATTGTGTGGATGACAAATAACTTATATTAGGACTGTATGAGATATTACTTTTACTAGAATGCATGCTCAATAGGAGTCATCTGCCAATCGGTTTTTAAGCAATTATTTTTGCTGTGGTTCACTTTTTTGACAAGAGGATTTGCGATTTGTTTCAAAATGCCGTTTTACAGATGATGTTCTGCCTACCACTATTTCAGGACATAAAACGCACACCGCTTTGTCACCTTTACTAATAATGCCATACTTCTAGATTCACCAAATTTGAAATTTTCCGTTACACTTACTATCTTGCCCTTTTTAATTTATTTTGCTGAACTAGCCATGTGTGAAATAACACTTAAAATCATAAATATAACACAGCTGTGTTAATGAAAGCGACTATGCTATGCGCAGACAAATTTTGTAATTGTAGTCCGCAACGTAACTAAGGCAAGACAATAACAAACGAGTGTGCTCCCCGCCACCCCATGACCGATCACTCGCATTTGTTCCTAATACTTCATAGTGAACTTTGTCATTTTGAAATAAAATGCAAACCATTTTTATTGCTGGCGTGCCTAAAATATTGGGCCGCGTGCCAATGGTCCGCCATCCCTGGTCTAAGCTGACTGATACAGTTTTGGCCAAGAACCAGCTGTAGTGCTTGGAAAGAAGTAAGTTGTTAATTGTAGGAATTAAAAAAGATGTACTTAATTAGATAATTGAATGACACTAACAAATGCACATTGATTGTTAACAAAACTATCATTTTTTGCATGTGGCTACGGTAGTCTAGCAGTCATGGTCATGGACTCGTTGCCGGAGTGTTGTGAGTTCGAACCCTAGTGCAATTGAAGACCCGCCATGTATTGGGACTGATGAATGTTAAATTTGTTGAGGTACAAAATCCTCCCATTGGTGTGGTATTGTAGTTTGAAGAGGGGTGAACCAACTCAGGTCTCGTCACTTGACCATGGTTCAGAACTACGAAGTCCATCACCAATAGCTCTCGTGTTGCTTTGAAGTGTGATGTTAATAAACTCTCACTCATTTAATGCCCTTTTTGTAGGAAATTTCTCAAAAATTCATAAAAGCAAAGCAGTAGGGATAATAATTTTTATTCTTCACAACTACTAACTATAACAAATGCGCATATGTGCATTATATTAAAAGTTATAATATGTGTGTGGATAAATTAAAAAATGATATTGTTAAGAAATATTTTTAGTAAAGAATATTGACATCTCCTGACATTTATTGACATTTTCTACTTCAGCGAGAAAAAATAAAACATCAAGAGTTTTTTCATGCGCACGCGCGCGCAAAGCATCATCCACGATCTTTAAACCTGAAAAAAATGAAAGAGCAAATACTTCTTCAATTTTTTTGGAACCTCATCCAATTATTTCGTGTTTTGTCAGTTAACTTTTTTGAAATAGACCCCGAAGAGCTTAAGCGACACACCAAGAAAGCTCATTAAGATTAAATATTCGGATTTGAATTTAGGTAAAGGAATTAATAAATCATGCATTTATATATATGTCATGATTTTAAAGACAGAATCAGATTAAAGTTTAAAAAGGAAGGTCTTTATTCCATCGTTTCTACATCCATTCTGACTGCTAAGAGCAGGGAGTAAAAAACACGCCATGGTGGGGGTTTCACGTGAATAACACGTGAAAAACATCTGGTAAGTGTCGCTGCTTTGAAGATGGTGCTTGCAAGTTAATGCTGACATATGTTGACTATTAAATCTAACGATCTAGAATTAGACATGTTTATTGGCTAGGCCATTTGTTCGGAAGACATAAATGGGCGATTAGTTTGATACTTGAATATGAGAACGGAGACAGATAGAGTCAAGTGCTAGATAGGGAATTTAATTTTTAATCTAATTTAATTATCCTTACACACACACACACACACACACACTCACACACACACACACACACACACACACACACACACACACACACACACACACACACACACACACACACACACACACACACACACACACACACACACACACACACACACACACACACACATATATATATATATATATCACCCTTAGCATTATTTGTTCAGTTATCTAACATACAAATTCCCCGAAAAAAATTAACTATATTTTTTTACTTGTAACAAACATTTTACAGAAGACTATGAGAGAGATTGGTTTAATATTGCAATTATTTTTTATTAATTTAAATAACAATATCTATGTAATAGAATTAAATGCAATAAATTGATATATAATTCTAGAACATTGGATATAATATCAATACTGTAAAAGTTTAATAGAGACAATGTTGCTATTAACAGTTTAAACTTAATTATAACTTAGAGTTCTGAAATAAAGTTTTATATAAACCATGGTATAATATTGATTTGAACAATCATTTAAATCAGGAGTGGGCAACTAGCGGGCCACAATACTATATAAAGCTCACCAAGACCAAATAGACAGAAGATTTTCTCTATATTTAAGTCAACTTATATTTGTATGCAAAGTTTTCTTTTTTTCGCATGAAGATCAAGTAGGCTGACATAACTTGCAGGAAATGAGGAGAATTTCAGCAAGAAATCTTAATTATGGTTTCAAAAAAACTGTTGAAAATTGTTAGAAAGTACGCTTGTGCCTCATTAAAGTGATTCAAAAATTAAATGTGCTTGCAGCTATAGATTATATGAAATTAGCACAGTTTGTAATGGATGATCGGTACTATTCATTAGTGTGTGAGGGTTGGAAGGAAGATGAGTCACAGTCAATACAAACTCTATTTATTAACAAATTGTCAACAACGACACAAAATAAACCACCCAATGCACCAATTGGTAAATATAGGGAGCAATAGTGAGGTAGACGAGATAATGGGAGTTATGATAATAAATCAGATCACTTACAATTAGCACGTCCAGGCGATTCACATTTTTCTTATAATTGAGTGTCTGCGGTAGCCGAGTGGTATAGGTATCGGATCGTGGCTTGCCTTGTCACGAGTTTGAGCCCAGTACCACAATAGACCCGCCGTGTAGGGCAGAGATGCACGTTAAATCTGTCGAGATCTGAAACTTCCTCTCGTTGGTGTGGTGTGGTAGTTAGGAGAGGGGGTATCAGCTCATGTGTCGTCCACTACACTTGAAAATGATTCAAAATTATGTGGTCCGTCGCCAAAAGCCCTCATGTAGCTGAACAGTGCGACGTTAATATTCAATCAATCAATCATTCTTATATTTGAAGAAGATTTCAAAAGTAATCTAATTCAAACCAATCCGAGTCCAATTTAATGTCTAATTGACCAAATCTTTAATTTTAGTATTAATCAAATTATCTACAAAACACTCTCTGGCCAAGCTTTACGTTAATCACTACTTACAATCCTGTTTGACGCTAACCTCTCTCTCCTATCGAGCTCGAAAGTTAATCTTTATATACAAGTTTTGATTTGTATAATCACATCTTCTTCGGAAGAAATTTTTGAATAGAATAATATTTAAAGACCTACTATATTCTCCAAGAGGATTAGTTGGAAGAACGTGAATAGACCCGTAACAAGTCAATTAATTGAAAAAAACTACCACTATTTTATTTAATTTATATATATATATATATATATATATATTGAATTGTAATCAATAAAAATTATATTATTCTTATAATGCGATGTATACCTTTTCTGAGATGTAAAGTTAAATAATGAACACAATAATTTTTAAAAAGTGGGGGCCTTCTGGTATTTTCCATTCCCACAAGGAGGCCCTCGAGCCAAAATAGTTGCCCACCCCTGATTTAAGGTGACTGCTTACTACTGCGTTTTTACTCTACTTAAGGCATTTTTTATTTCAAAATCTTATAATTTGAACTTTTTTCTTTCCAAAACAGTTTTTCTTTTTTCTTTACGCGAAATAGAAATTAAGTTATAGGGATTTTAAAAAAACATCACTCCATGCAAAAGGGCAATAAGATAAAATTTAAATGAGTTTTTCTCAAAATTATGTTTTCGAAAGAGACTCTTTACCAGATACATAATATCTTAAGAACAAAACCAGATAACGTTTTGAAATTTTGTAGAAATGTTTTTTATACTATTTTTCGTAAAATTGACGATAATTTTTGTTGAAGGTTTTATATTTTTTTCATTTAGGGAAGTTTTTATCAAGAAAAAACTTTAAAAAATATCAAAATTTTCATATTAATATGTATAATTGTCTGTAATTTTTTGTATTTTAATATTTCTCTTAGATTTTAGTTCAATTTTAAGAGCACCGTAATATGCATGTTATGCATAAAGAAAATTGTGATAATTGTATTAGAAATTTTTATGCAGCGTTACCCGTTTCAGTAAAAATTTGGTAAAATTTTTTTGAAAACAACCAATTTTTCTAAAAGTACAATATTTAGTTAAAATTTTTTAGGTATTTACATATTTTTCTTTATTTTTCTTTCTAAAAACGCTCAATTTGTTTCAAAAATTTGTTTTTATAACAAAAATTTGGTCTGAAGGTAGGTACACACCTCAAATTAATGTAGCAATTATTTATTTGAAAGTAAGAAAAGTTGTTGCTAAAATCAAGAAGATTGTTTTATTTCTAATCATACGATTTACAATACATGTCAAATTCTTGTTAATTTAATTAATTAATACTAGGAAGCGAATAACATAGGGTTTTAAAAATCTTCTTTTAGTTACCATTGTTTTAAATAAAAAGCAAGGTTTTGTCTTAGCATGGGATTTTAAATGGTATGGTCACAACTGGAAAAAAAAATTTTTTTCCTCATGTCTGTGAAAAATATAACTATTAGTTTTCCTCGCTCCACTTACGTAGATAATATATTAACAACAATCATTTCTCATTTGCTGGAGAAAAATTATTATTTTTATTTTATTTAATAATCGTTTTACAATTACCTATAAACGAAAACTACAAAAGTATCAAGAAGTAACTTTTTTAATTAAAAAAAATAATATTTTTTTAGAAAAAAGCAGAAATCATATTTCATTTTGTGAGAAGGAATTTTTAAGTTGAAGTGGGAATACCTTTTTTTTTCATTATTTCCTCTTCTGTCTTTTGAAATAAAGAATTAATAAGGTTTTTATTGTTTTTTTTTAAAAATACCCATAGAAATATATTTCTGGATTTTTAACAATGCTAGCAATTTTTATTTATACCTTGTAAAGGTATATATATATAAGTGATTTAACAATATTTTCAACAAAATAAATACTTTTCTCATGGTAATAGATTTTATAACTACGAACTAAAAAGGATAACTTTGTACATATAACATATCGTATTCACATATTTTGCATTAATAACTGTAAAATATGTAATTTACGTATATATTTCTATAGCATTAGATTTATAAAAATTAAATCTCTTAGATTATTTAACATTTCTTTAAATTTAAATGCCTGCAGAATTTTTTTGAAATCCTGAAGCTTTTTGTGTAACTTTTAGGAGCCTTAGTTTTCTATTTTCGTATTTGCACTGTTTAAGAAGAGTGTAGAAAGTTAGCCCTACAAAAGGTCATTCGTGATTTGGGGAAATGATTCTGTAATTTGTTTTCCTCGTTTACATTTTGGAATAAAAGTTTGGCAACTTCAGAATAATCGTCTGCTAAGATTCGTTTTTTATTGGAACGTAAAATAAATGATTTACTTTAAACGTGGTTCCTAAAAATTTTATATGGCTGGAAGATTTCATAATTACGCTTTCCAATGAAAAATATTCGTATCAAAAAATTACAAAGTGGACTAAAAATATTAGTTATTGCATTTCAATAAAAGATATTTATAATAAACTAGCTGTACCCTGCCACGCGTTGCTGTGGCTCAGTCTGGTTAAATGGAAAAAAAAGAGCTAGTCCATTCAGCCTATTGTGAATCTTATATTGGGCATAATTTTCTTAATGGATAGTATGGTTTAATTACAGAGATGGATGTCTGAGAACTTAAAATTAATTTGAGTTTCAAAACATGAGGAAAAGTGCGAAAAGTGGCGTGTGTGACGCCGTCAACAATTTTCAACTCATGGAAAGATCTAGGACCAGGCACATTAACCAACAGCATGCAAAGATAGAAACATTCATCCTGATTAGGATGCACTGTATAAAGTCTACCAATTGTATTTTCTCTGTAAATGCCAGGTTGACCATCGACTGGTTCCCCTCGTCTACGTCGTATGAATACTTTTTTAGTTTCATTCCACGTATAATAAGAGGGCACTTCTGAATGCAACAGTGTTCTGGCAAAAGCGTCTTCTTGACACAAAGTGAAGAAAGCAGTTAGAATTGTACCAGGTGGATTAAGGGCCCTTTGAAGTACATTAAACCGTAATAACTTCAATTATTCTGTTAACAAATAACTGATGAAATCTGATTAAGAAAATCATAACAATTTTAAATTTTAAAAAGTCATCAAAAACAAAAGTATGGTTTAATATTTTGATAACTCAAATTATACATCAGAAAACCTAACTTGTATTTCAATAATAACATCAAATTAAATTTAAAAAATTGTTTAAAATAGAGAAAAAAACTTCCTTATTTAAAATCCTGTCAATCAATAAGTAAGTACCAAGCAAAACGTAAAAACTTCAAGTATTCTGTTAACAAATAATATATATCAGAATACCTAATGTGTATTTTAATAACATCAAATAAAATTTTGAAAATTGTTTATCACGTGTTAAAGCTATCGGAATGTTGCTAAAACTACAAAACAAAATTTTAGTTGTTAAAAGTATAGTTTTAAAAAAAGATTTATTCAAAAATTAATCATAATTATGTATCAAAGAACAAAAAACAGATAAGTATGACAACCAATAAACATAGTAGAAATATGTAAGAATCCAGAAAAAACTGTGTGTAAAGTTTAAATTTTCGCATTCAGGGAGTTACCAAAAAAAAATTATATATTTATTTAATTTAGGATCCTTGGAGAGAGATAAAACAGATAGAGAGAAAATTTCAATCAATTCATTACTTGTTTGTGGAGAAATTTTGAAATAATGCCAAAAAAAATCCATAGCATACAGAATTTAAATTAGTATTTTGTATATAAAAACTATCCTAAATATATATCCCGAGCTTAAAAATAAATTAAAAAACAAAATACAATACTAACATTAATTGACATAAAAAGAACTGAACTATCTTTATCAATGTGAAAGCATAATTTGATAAAATAATTACAATCTTACGACCACCTGCTTCCTCAATACATTTTGAGCCATCTGTCTGTTTTGCTTATTCACTGATATCTATTCCTATTTGATGTGCAATTACCCCTAGCACTGCTTTTGCTTGGCTCGTATTGCCCAAGTTCAATTTTCTGCAATGTAATTTTTTGCAGTGAAGCCGATTGACTACACTTAAAAAGGTTAAGATAAAAACACATGAAATTGCAAAACAGCTCTGAGTGGGCCCTGTATCAAAATTCTTTTGGGGGACATTTTTTAGATATGAGCACCATGTTAGAGGGATTGTAGTAACACTTATTGGGGACCCCTGCATTATTGATACGGCGGTAGTTACATCCCTGACAAAAGCAAACCGTAATAACTTCAAGGGTTTTGTTAACAAATTACTAATAGAATCTGCTTAAGAAAGTTAGAAAATAAACTCAAATCTTAAAAAACAAAGTAAAGTTCAGAATAGATTGACATGTATCAGAAAATCTTTATTTTTCCATTGTATTTCAATCAAATGAAAGGTACTTACGTATTATCGCACCCTATTGGCAACATTGTATAAAACGAAGCAAATGATTGTCAATTAAACACGTACAACAAATGCGAAAATGGGATCGCCAACTTTGCGAGTTACCTTGAACATTGGCGATTGTTGCGATAATACGTAAGTATCAAATGAAATTTAAAAATTTGTCTAAAACAGAGAAAAAAACATTTTTATTAAAAATCCTGTCGATTAATTTTGCCAAATTAAAATTTCGCCATGCAGAAAAAAAATATTGTGTTAAAGGTTCAAGTGTAGTACAGGGGGCACTCTCTCTCTCTCTACTTCATATTTGTCGATTTTTCTTCGGAATTGGCGATTTTTATCTAAATGTCATGATGAAATGTCGAATTCATTCTAAAATAAATAATTCCGAAAGAAGTACCTTGGTGACCTCTTTTAGTCGCCCCCCCAAAAAAAAGGACTGCGCAAAATGGCCCATTCCAAGCATTGAAAACATATCGCGAAATCTTTTGATTTGAGGTAAAGGATCAACGGAAAAAAAGTAGTTACTAAAAAAAATACATAAACGTGAGCATTATATCATGAATTAATTTAATTTAAGATTACTGGAGGAAGATAAAATTGGAGGAAAATTTCAATACTATATTCTGGAGATCAGCCTGCCAGTCTTCTATTATCGTCAAAACTATTAGGAACTTTAACAACTATTTGGCAGGGAAATAAGTAGCGTACAGATGTCAAATATAATTTTCATGAATTTAAAAAAAGAGAAATAAATTTAGCTTAAAATTATAGAAAAAAACACGATGTAAATTATAAGCAAAATCATAAACATCTCGCGTTAAAGCTATCGGAATGTTGCCAAACCTACAAAACAAAATTTGAGTTGTTAAAAGAATAATTTTTAAGAAAATGATTTATTCAAAAATTAGACCCAATTATGTTTCAAAGAACAAAAAATAGATAAATATGACAACCAATACACTAAACCATAGTAGAAATATACAATAATTCGGGAAAAACTATGCGTAAAGTTTAAGTTTTCGTATTCAGAGCGAATCGTGACATCGTATGATGTCATAACACTAAAAATCATTACAAATTAAATTTAAAAAATTTAGAGTAAATTTCGAAATAAAAAGTACATAAAATCCTGACCAGAGTCAAATTCAGCGTTGTGTCAAAATTTCAGATAAATCCATGTAGAACTTTTTGAGTTATGCGAGCATACACAAACCAACACAACATTTTTATAATATATATAGATTTGTAAGGTAAAAAGCGTCTAGCAAAAAGTAAAAATGAAAACATGACCACGAAACTAAGACTATTCAAAAACGCAGGCAATTATCAAGATAGCCAAGTCTCTAATCGTAAAAGAAGATCCACCAACTCAAAAATTCATTGCATGAAAACTAGGAATGTTTTCCAGAACTAACTTAAGTCATTCATATGGTTTTAAAATTAAAACAGATATTTAAACCTAAAGTTCGTTTCCCTTTTTAAAACATGTTGCTGAAAGAAAGACAAATTATAGAAAATTATGTAAAAAACACTTAGCTGCTGAAAAACAGAAATTTGTGGTAACACTCGATGAGGTACGGGTATATTTAAGTGCCTGTAGTAAAAGACGATCCATTTTCTATTGCTTGGCTAACGGGAATGACCCAACGAATGACTTCGTGAGAGTACAGTTAAGTTTTCAAAATTATTCATGATAGGTGCAGGATTTTCTTACAATGGCAAATTAAAAATAAAGTCTAAAAGAAAAGCCAAAATTAATTCACTATACTATCAGAAGAATATTTTAGAACTAATTTTTGAAGGAGAAATTCCAACTTTATATGGAAGGGACATTGATGAATTTAAGCGTTATATGAACAAAGCCTCTAGTAAGCGTTTAATTCAACTGCCGTTTATTTAGCAAAGAAAGAATCAGAAACAGAAATGAAGTCTATCCCATTTGATGAAATACTTGTAAAATCACCCTACCCTAAAGCAATGCACTTCTGTGCTTTCGGTTTATTAAAATGAACCGTATAAAACGGCATCCAAGAATACTGAATGAACTTTGGAAAAATGGTTCAAGAGGAATGGAGTAAAATTTGCGTGGCTGTGCCTTTAAGATTAGTTTACTTTCATTAAAGTATCAAGCTATATCTATTGTCAAGAAGCATGGCTATCAGATAGATGCAAATCTTCGCAAAAAAGGGTATTTATTGATAAAAATTAACTATCGTTTATACTACTAGAATCATTTCCGGAAAGCTCGAATGACCTTCTGTAATTATTTGAAGAAATTACATGTGCTCTGCTTTTGTTTTTGGTTTTATATATATATATATGTGTGTGTGTGTGTGAGTGTAACTTTAATTTTCCTATTTAAAAAAAAATTTCTAACTTAAACATTCTGTAATTTAACATAATCTCAATAAAAGAAAATATAATAATTATGTTTCTTGTGTTGGTTACACTGGTGGTACACCTAAATAAGCCATGTAGCTACTTGAGATTACAACGGGATTTTGCCCAATACTTAGCATATGTGGATACTCAAGGGGTTGAGAAAAAAAATCGCGACCTAATATGTGAATTGTTATAAGTATGAAAAATAGAATTGCACTTACTCTGAAGAACATATAGCACCAATTTCTCGGAGTAATAAGTTTTTTACAAATGGAAAAAATAAATTAAAAGCACTCAATTGTGAAAATCCATTCAGCATCACTTATTTGTTTGTACTTTTTCAGTTACATGTATTTTAAAATAAATCCTAGTTTTTATTCCAAATTAGACAAAAAAAACATATGGAATTGTTTGTTTAATAAAAAAATTATGGAAGAACAAAAAGAAATTTATTATTCCTTAAAATAATAATTTGTTTTATTTGATTACAAAATTATATGTTTTATATATTAATAAAAGCTTTCCATAGTGAAAAAAATTAACTTAATGAGTTTTTATTTATAAATCCTCTACTGAATCAGAAATTTCGAAATAGCTTTAAAAAGTTTCTTAAAAAAGATACAAAAAGATAAAATATTAGATATTTATAGAAAAAAAATTAAAAAAATTAGTAGAACTCTCTCTCTTGTTAGTTTAAATAATTCTTTCTGAAGTTGCGCAAGGAAAATTGGAAAAAGGATTTGTTTTTAAAGTAAATTGAGACAGCTGAAATGTATTGTTTTTAGTTTACAGTGATTAAATATGTATTATATAATATTATTAAATATGTATTATATATATTAATATTATATCAATTTTCCAAATATTACAAATGATAACTATTTGTAACCTATTATTAATGTCCCTTGATGGTAAGCTGGAATTCATTGACATAACCTAATTTATTTAGAATATATCTAAAAGTTTTCCTAAAAATACATTACGAAATCTCATGCATAGAACATTTTTCATACAATGAATTTTTAATGCTTATTGATACATAAACCTATTAATATTTGTTTAAAAGTTTTGAGTCTTCAAAAGTGAATTATTTCTTAAGATTAAAAACAAATGTATAGTCTTTTTCAATATATATATATAGTTTTTCTTATTAAGAAATATAGATTTTTCTCTTGATTTTCATATCCAAAGTAAAGTCAACATCGAATCATAGAAAATATTAACATAAATATTAGTAAGTTTTGAAACATTAACTATGTACAGTAAATGGTTGACAGCACAAACAAAATATATTTTAAATATTAGGCATCAGATTACTCATCTAAAGAATTTTTATTGCTGACTGTGTATTGTTGGTATTGCGGCACAGACAGAACTTATTGTTGCTGCTTTTAAAAAAAAGTAATACATCGAGAGTTAAGTCTTTTTTCTATGATAAAAATAAATCATATCTTGTATAAGTTAAACGACATTATTTCTTCATTATACATTTTTTTTGCAATTTCAATATCCATAGATAATTAAAATAATAACTACTTAAGGCATATTATTATTAAAATTAGTAAGTTTTCATACAATTTGGCATCCTTATTCTCATTGCATATTAAATGGTTGACAGCACAATGAAAACATATTTGAATATTTGCCTTATGCAATATGTTTACGTTATAAATTAACAATTACACGTGCTTACAACAAATAAAGGAAGTATAACTTAATTAATTCATTTACCATAAGTACCAGCTTCTGAGAATCAAAACAGATCTTATCAAAGTTTTTGCAACTAAATCATTACGTTCGATTATGGTATTTCTGAGATAATGCTTCCGACATGTAACTGGAAAAACGCAAACACGCTAAAGTCATTTGACCAAAGTAATATTACATACTTGAAGAGCTAACTGTTGATTGCGGAGCTCAACTTCTGCACGCAGATACACGTTTCGCTTTGTGAATTTATGCTTTAGAAACGTAATAAATTGCTGAAAATTCTAGAGAGATGCTAAAAAATGAAAAAGTTAAATGCAGTCTACAGTCTTTGGTACCGCGTAATTTACTTTAAATTCTTTGAGCTGTAAAGTAACTGTGTTTGGGAATTCACAAATGTTGAAGTTAATGTTTTGAGAGAATGTGGAACCTCCGCCATAAATATGTGAAGAAAATATGTAAAAAATATGCAAATAGTAAAGATTTTAGCTTAATTCCTATGAAAAGAATCCTAAATTTTACTATGTAAGTATTGAAGGAAAAATTCGTCGTAGTACAATGCTTCTCAAACTTTCAATACTTACGACCCAATATTCAATCATGATTTTCATTTTACCCCCCTTTCTCCTCCATACATTAACAATGTATTGAATTCAATAAAACAAAACTTTGATGCTAAAGATAGAAAACGACTTAAAAAAACTAAAGCAAGAAACCTCTTATGTGTCACCGACGTATATAAACATTTCACTAAGCCAAAGCGTTATTTTCCCCGGACGTATATATACGTCTTTCCGATGTACGATCGTTTCTATGAACTGCTATCCATAAAATTAGTATGAAGGCTGGAATGCAATAAAAGGAACTTGACAGTGTATCCGGTGGCATTGGGAACGAATTGCGTAACTTTTAATCTGCAGTTAAGGGTTCAATTATAAATTGAACAAATTATCAAGATAAGTGTTAATTTTCGTATATAAATTTATATATGAGAGACAAGACCATGGTGTCATTGGTAATTATGAAATTTGTTCTTAACTTAGTTAAACTAGTTATCAAATACGTTGTGTAGTATTGATACATTTATAAATATATTATATTAGTGTAAATGTGTATTTTATGCTTTATTATGTCATAATGTAACTTTTGTTTATTTCCAATAAATTAGTAATTTTTTAAAATAATCTTTTGCTTTAGACTTTTCACAATATAACTCGCACCCCTTTGTGCAGTTATCAGCCCCCCAAATTGAGATGCGCTGTCGTTGTAAAGCTTCCGATTTCTTTTAGTTTCGTAAAATAAAACATGTTTTTAATGATTCATCAGCATATTATTACACTATTTCATGAAAATATAATTTTTTAAAGTGAATGATGTATTCAAGATTGCGATTTTTTACAGATTATAAAATTAAAGCAAATATTTTCATGAAAACATTAAAACATAATACATATATAAAATGCATTCTTTGGTTGTAGAATAGTGGAAGTCGCGAACAACATGTCCGTATTAAGAGCACATGTATTTCTAAATTTTTACAAGCTTTTATTTAACTTGCAATGCAAAATGTTTGGGTAGAATCTTGCAACTCAATTTTAAAGCTGATGACTTCAACCGATTGAGCTGAAATTTGGTATACACGTTTAGTTTGAAAGACAATGCATGTTTGGACCATTTATATTCTGATATATAAATTAGTTTAAAAGTTATTATTTCAAGTAATTTGTTCGAGTGGAATCTTGCAAATAAATTTTGAAGCTGATGTCTTCAACCGATTGAGTTGAAATTTTGTATGCAAGCTTAGTTTGGATGACAATACATGTTTTGGCGATTTATATTCCGATATCGACCTAGTTACTGTAACTATCTTGTCCAGGTGTTAAGGCGGGAATGTATACTATACAACAAGTCTCGACCGGAGCCGTTGCTCAGATGGTAAATCGCTCGCTTAGCAAGCGAAAGATACGGGGATCGATACCTCGCGCCTCCAATTATTATTAATTCCTGTGAAATTCATATGGTTTGTATAACGAGATTTTTTACAATACTTCTTTTTGTACACGTACAAAGTATACTATATTACACACAAGCTTTAAATTACCTTGCAATGTAAAATGTTCGGGTGGAATCTTGTAACTCAATTTTGAAGCTGAGGTCTTCAACCGATTGAGCTTAAATTTTGTATACACGTTTAGTTTCGATGACAATGCATGTTTTAAATCAATTATATACCGATATTGCACAATTTGTTAAAAAGTTTTTTTTTAAGGTAATTTGTTCGGGTGGAATCTTGCAACTCAATTTTGAAGCTGATGTCTTCAACCGATTGAGCTTAAATTTGGTATATTCATTTAGTTTGGATGACAGTGCATGTTTGGACCATTTATCGTCCGATATCGCAATTAGTTATAAAGTTATTAATTCAAGTAATTTGTTCGGGTGGAATCTTGGAAATAAATTTTGAACCTGATATCTTCAACTGATCGAGCGGTTTTTGGTTTTAATGTAGCATGATAGTAAAAGTAAAAAAAAAAAAGGAGCTTTAATATTTTTTTCATTAATTTTGCTTTTTCCAATGTTGTTTTGGTCTTACAGCGTTTATTCCCCTCCCCCCATTATTCCCTTGTTGCGGTCCAAATGAAATATTTATAACATAAACGTGGCCTGGCGGAAAAAAAGACTGAGTTAGCATGTTCAAAATTAACCGGCAGATGACCTTGCAACAATGATGCGTTGAATGAGATGAACAGACTGAGAAACTTGGACAGTGATAACTAAAAAGTAAAAATAAATTTAAAGTAAAAAAAAACCTTTTTTAAAAACAAGCTTTTATTTAAATGCTTTAAAAAGAACAAAATAAACTTTCTTTTAAAACTTTTAATGCTATCAACTTATAACGTCATTACAAAGTTTATAATATAAAAACTTGTCGCGAGATTTACCTGCGTAGATAAACAAGCAAATTAAAGAACTTGATCTGATTAATTTTAATTTTTAAAATGTTCAAACTAATTAAATACAAGTACTTAAAACTCACGACAAGCTTTTATATTATACATTGTGTAATGATTGTGTAATGACGTTATAAGTTGATAGCATTAAAAGTTTTAAAAGAAAAGTTTATTTTATTCTTTTTGGAGCATTTAAATAAAAGCTTGTTTTCAAAAAAGTTTTTTTTACTTTAAATTTATTTTTAATCATGAGTGATACAGCACAATGATATAAAAATAATTGTAATTGAAATTTTCGAATTCTTTCTTCGATATAACTAACATTCAAATCTATTCATTTTTATCCACACAATTCAGAGTTAGAGCTTTTATAGTAAAGAAACACATATATAAGTGAAAATAATATTCTGATTATATCCACGTTCGGGAACTGAATATCTTATGCATAATTTTTCCTCGCTTTTTTTTCCATCTAGGACTAATTTTCGTTATGGTTCTTGAATGCATTGTTTTAAATGCCAAGGTAGCTATCGAAAGAATTGGATTAATTGCGAGAAAATAGTAGATTTAGATCTCATATTTCCAAACAAAGATAGTTAGATGAATGACCGGCTTTAAATTTGTCTCAGTTCAGAGTTATATTGACTTCACATATTTATGTAAAATTAGATGCCTGTTGTAGCGTTGAACTTCATCATTTGATATTGATTTAATTTAACTACTGGAAATTTCGAGGGGACATTTTAATTGGGAAGAAATAGTTAAACTAAACCAAACATATGTATTGAAAATGTAACTGGAAACAAAAACGATATCTACATTTGAAACATTAGGTTGTTTCGTATGTTTTTGTTACACGTTAAGTAAAAATGCACCCCTAATAGGCTACATATTGGCAACTGTATGTATCTGCAGACAAGGCACGTACCCAAATGTGAGAGCCATTTCATGGTGCCTCCATTTATAGTGTGGAGGTCTTCACTACAAATTTGGGTGCATGAATTAATTTTAATTCAAGCTGTCGTGGGATGCTGAATATTACCGTGATTAAATTATGTTCAAAGTGCCAGAGCCAAATTGATACTCAAAGGATTTTTTACGTGTCACATTATCATATGACATGCATACCAATGCTTTTGGCATCCAAACAGTTTAAGAAGTGGGCATGTGTCTAATCCACACACCAAACCAACGGTAAGAACAATAGGAAGCTTGAGTTAATAAATAAAAATTAGGAAAATTTACTTATTTAACAGCATTGATTACATGTATTAAATATAATGTTTTACTTATAGTTAGACAAAGATTGCACTCGCACGTGTGTGTGTGCAATCTTTGTATAAAAAGTCTTTAGGTTAAATGAGAAAAGTAAACATGCGAAAAATGTTTTAGCTCTTCTCACTCATTTTCTGACATGCAAAATAATTTTCCTATTAAGCTTACGCTTAAAAAAGAGAAATTAAGTTATTTTAATTTTAAGTTATTACGTTAATCTTTTTGAGATTATTAAAGTTATTTGGTGGATTTGCTTCTCACACACTTGTGTTATATGTATAACGTGATGAACTGTTTGCTGTTTCAAATTCTAATATTTTTAGATTTTCTTTCAAACATTTTATTACATACTTGCTGTGACAAAGTATTCAAAATTTTATTACAACCTTCTAATAGAAAAACCTAGATGAAATCTAGAAGTATTATCAGTTAGGGGGAATCAATAAGTTGAGGATTTTAATAGTTGGTTATTTTTTCGTAGTTTTCTATGCGTGTATTAGAGAAGCTTTTCATTGTTCTGTATATCGTTGAATTTTTTTCAATAAAATCATTATTATTTTGCCTCTTTGAAAAAACATTGCAAAAGTGTCACTTTGCTTCAATTCTGGATGATAATTCTGATAAAAGCTGAATATATTTTTTTTGTTAGAAAGTATAAGGTAACACGCTATTTAATTAACCATTATGATGTATTTTTTCCTGAATATCATCTGATAAAGGGAAAATTAATATTGAAAACTTTAGTTCATGATAATTTAGTATTATAATGAAGAATCGTTTTTTTAATAAAAAAAAATCACATAGAAAATAAATTATTTTCTTACCTCAAAATTTAAATAACCGCTATGCCAGCATGTGGGGATTTGCAATCCTCTCTCCTGCCTTTTCATGAAAGTTTCACATAAATTTCGTTCCCCACAGGAAGCAACACTTTACTTTAGACGTTCCTAGTGTAATTTGAGGTTTTTGCTGTTGGTAAATCTTACTCATTAAACTAAGGTGACCAATCGTCCTCCTTTAGGGAGGACAGTCCTCCTTTTATAGGTTTTGTCCTTCCTCAAAACGTATCCTCCTACTTGTCCTCCTATTCAATATTTAAAAACCTAAACATTAATCTCTATATTCAAGAGATACCAGACACAGCGGAAAAGTTTACCAAAGACGATAACCAATTTTACCAAACATAATTTTAATATATCGAAAAATTGCCTGAAACAAATATCACAGGAAGTAACAGTTTACAGTTTTGTATTTTGACATCATTGCAAGTAAATTGGGTAGATATAAGAAACTGTGTTGAGTTTTTATCAAAAGAAATGCCTGTGTTATTAAAATAGATGACAATTACATGTTTGAAAAAATTAAATGACTGAATGAATATTTAAATTCTGATAAATTAGAACACAATGGATAATCCAGCATGTTGAAGCTGATAAAAGATGGGTGGAAATACTTAACCATTCCAAAAATGAACACATTCCATTTGAAAACTTAATCACTCTTATTGAATTTACGTTGTGCTGCCTTGGAACTAATACAGCAGTTGAAAGAGTTTTTTCGATTGGTAATGATTTTTGGACAAGTGAGAAACTTTATTGAATGTTGATACTTTAGCTACATCACTTGCTGTAAAATTCAATATGAAGAATATTCCTTACTCCAAAATTTTTGATACATTAGAAAATGATATATTGACAAAAAAATTCATTCAATGGAAAAATAATCTTTTAAGTAAATAATTAAAAGAGATGCAAGCATAGTTAGTGTATTTTTGTCTCTGGATTAATAAACTGTTTCATACATTTATTTAATAAATTTTCTTAAAATTCCCGTCCTCCTTTTCGTTGTAAAAAATGGTCACCTTAGTTAAACATAAGGGAATAAAAATGCTCGATTTCACGTTCTTCGATCTTATTAAATATATGAGTTTTTCTGACTAGTTGTTATAATAAGAAATGCTAAATAGCTCCCAATCCTTTTGTGTTTAATCACTAGCTTTGGATGTGTGACTATGAAGCTGCCACATGCATGAGTGTAAAAGATATTTATAGACCGTTTACCAAATGGAATAGAATCAATAAAAAATCATAAAGATTTTACAAAGAAAACAATAGTAAACATCTTGGACAAGATAACTGCTTCGCCAATTTTTTTTTGCCATTACGCCTCAATCATCTTGATACAAGTGTTTGGTTTTTGTAGTAGGATTAATAAGAATTAGCAGTGAAAGATTGTGAAAAATGTATTTTCTAAGGCGCACGCACACACGCTCGCACGCGCGATCAGTAGCTTACTTCTTTTGCGTATCCCCAAGAATCACTCTGTGTATCCGCGAGATACGCGTACTACATTTTAAAGATCAGTGGTTTGCAGTAGTTAGTCATGTATAATAAAAACTAAACTTTTTTACTCCTTAATCTAAAAAATCTTAGGTTGAATTGTCTTACAAATTACAACTTGTCGGAGGAATAACAAGCAACAAATAACGGAAAGGGAAATAGCAGTTATATACAGTTGAACCTGTTTTTGTGCGGTACATAGGAACCGCATAAAATAAACGCACAAAAAATGTTCAAAAATTTCATAAATTCTTACATATAACAAACTAATTCGAGGAAATACTATAAAAAACTTTTTTAATGTGGTGGATAGGGACCGCATAAAAAAAGTCGCATTTATAAAATATGCTAATTATTTATGAAATTTATGTAAGAACACTTCCATAAACAAATAAATAATTATATATTACACATGGAAACATTTTAAAAACATATAGCTTCTAATTGCATACAAGGCAAAGTTTTCAAAATCCACATACATAATTCCAAGCTACTCATTGTAATCCAAAGCCCTGTAACGAATAAGTTCAAAATAGCTTTCGTCACTTGAAGGTATTATATTTTGGCAACATATATAAAGTAAGAGATAAGTGTTTTTGTGACGAAGGTTGGGAGGTCAGTTGCTTGTAAATGTCTCGATAACCTGTTATGCATGATCGAAGACCTTTTTTTGGAATTATATACTTCTTTCTTAATTGGTATCTATTTGAAGAAAATGCTTTTCGAATTTATTGGAAAGCTGTATCCCGGCATATTTTTATCCACTCTCAAAGAATCTGGGTTCCTATTGTACGTCTTCATAATATATCAAATTATTCATAATGTTACTGCAGTGTTTCTCAAACTGTGGGGCGCACCAGTATTGAAAGTTTGAGAAGCACTGTGTTAGTCATTGAAAGTTTCGTCTGCAATCAAGCGTGGTCCGCTGGAGCGTTGAGAGAAAGCAACTGAATGCACATTATCGGGAGACTGTTTATAACAAATGAACAGAATGTCTTAAAGTGTCTGCATTTCAGTGGCGTAACGTATACCCCCGCATCACGAAGAGAGGGGAAGGATTCTAGGGGCCCAAGACCTAACTTATGCTAAATACGTATTTGCCCAATTTATAAAATATTAAAGGCAAAACCTGACTTTCAGAGGGGGTCCTAACATTATCCGTTATACCACTGGTAAATAGAAAGAAAACATTACAACTGAACCAAAGCCATTCACTCCTTCCACGGAGGAGGACAGGACTCTAGGGGCCCAAGTCTTGACTAACGCTAAATATGTATTGACTCATTTTATAAAATGTTCAGGGCGAAACCTGACTTTCAGGGATTAGGGGATTTCAACATTCTCCATTACGTCACTAGTAAATAGATATAAAACATTACAGTGACCGCATAAAAAAAGGTTCGCATAAAAAAAGGCCGCACAAAAGCAGGTTCTACTGTATATATATATATATATATATATATATATATATATATATATATATATATATATATATATATATATATATATATATATATATTGTAGGTCTTTCTTAGTATCTAGCAATGTAGAGAGTACGTGAAATATATAAGAGGGAGGTATTTAGTGGAATAACAAAACTAAATCATTCTTCATTTTGCCCCACTCATTAATTTGCCGCAATTTCCTTTACTTTGAAATATCAGGCAAGAAATATTTCCGCAGAATCTGGTGCTTAAGAATCTGTGTGCTTTCTAAGCATTTTCTATTAAAACAAAAGAACACTTCAAGAAAATTGGAAAATAGTTTTATTGAAATTAAAGAAAAACCCTTTTTTAAGAGAAACAAATCTATAATTTGTATCTATCTCTTTATAAAATTCTTTTATTTGTTGGAATATAAAGGGTGTTTTTTTAGAGGTATAGAACTTTAAATTGCAATAAAACAACGATGTATTATTCGATTGACATGAATTTTTTTTTTCGAAAGATAATCTTGTGGCATTATATTTTAAATATGATTTCTGGCATAGGACTGCCACGGCTGGCTCGGATGCAGTCCAATCTGGACGTCCAATTTTCGATGACATTTCCAACATTTGTGGCCGTATATCGGCAATAACACGGCAAATGTTGTCTTCCAAATAGTCAAGCGTTTGTGGCTTATCCGCATAGACCAATGACTTTACATAGCCCCACAGAAAATAGTCTAGCGGTGTTAAATCACAAGATCTTGGAGGCCAATTCACAGGTCCAAAACGTGAAATTAGGCGGTCACCAAACGTGTCTTTCAATAAATCGATTATGGCACGAGCTGTGTGACATGTTTCGCCGTCTTGTTGGAACCACAGCTGCTGGACATCATGATTGTTCAATTCAGGAATGAAAAAGTTACTAATCATGGCTCTATACCGATCACCATTGACTGTAACGTTGTGGCCTTCATCGTTTTTGAAGAAGTACGGACCAATGATTCCACCAGCCCATAAAACGCACCAAACAGTCAGTGTTTCTGGATGTAACGGTGTTTCGACATACACTTGTGGATTAGCTTCACTCCAAATGCGGCAGTTTTGTTTGTTGACGTAGCCATTCAACCAGAAGAGCGCTTCATCGCTAAACAAAATTCGCTTATGAAAATCGGGAACAACGGCAATCTAGTTTTGGGCCTATTCGACGAATCTACACCTTGCTTCATCATATTTAAAATGTAATGCCACAAGATTATCTTTCGAATAAAAAAAAATTCATGTCAATCGAATAATACATCGTTGTTCTATTGCAATTTAAAGTTCTATACCTCTAAAAAAACACCCTATATTAGGTATATTATTTGGAACGTTTTTTGAAATATTTTAGATTACCTACTAACCGTGGGAATACAATTTCACCAGAAATTTTAGCTCTAACAAAAGTGCCACGCCGTCATTTTGGAACGATTTGAAGTGATATTGCGTCAACCACCTCAGACCCAATAGATCTGCGTGCAAAGGTTAAAACCATGACATTTTAGAATATTCTGAAAATTTATGTGCTAAAAATAAGCTTAGGGCTTTGGGATTAACGAGAACGTTTTTGCCTACCCTAAGAATCACTCGCTCTTCTTCGCTGTTATGCTGCATTTTGTGTGTTGTTTTATTATTTTTCTACTATAATTTTTCCATATTTTCTGCAATCGTTTTTGAATTTCGAACTGCATTTAAATTGAGACAGTAAATTTATCAACAGAGTGAATGATGTAGTGTTTTTACAATGCATTTTATATTAGTTTAATTTTTGGTAGAATTTTTTAATAAGAAATAATTTTTTCATAAGGTAAAATTTATAATTTATCATTATACATTTTATGAACACCCAAAAATGTAGTAAGATAAAAATTATTTAAAACTGTTTAAAATGAAGTGAGGGTGATGAAATATACATTTTCAGATTGAATGTCTTTTTAAAAAGTGAAATTAAAAATTATTTATATAGGTTCTATGTAAAATCATGTTTTTCCTTGTAGATGATGCATGTTTTAAAATGAGTTTGAACATTTGAAAAGGTTATACACTAATATGAAGTATTACTAATTTTTTATTGCAAATAAATTTTAAAAAATAAAATTAATATCAAAAATTTTGTAATAATTGTTTTTGGATACTATCTAGATGGAAGCAAATTTGTCTAAATCAAACACTGATTCAAAGCTAATGGTGTCCTATCTGAGTTAAATGCCATACTATATTGATGTTTGAATTCAATGAAAATAATGAAAATTTAATTTGTCATTTGTAAAATTTTTCCAAGTGAATATACTCCGAGTAAAAATCATCTTATTTAATTAGAAGTATTACAATTTTTCTATCATAAAAGCAAATATTTCTTTCCTAATGATACAATTTAGAAAAAAATATTGAGATGGATTCTTGGAAAATTTATGTTGCAGGTATTGTAAAACTTACATCATTAGCTTACAAGGATACATCAATTTATACATAGGAAAAATCTAGCAATGATTTTACTACACTTATTTCTAAGATAAATGAATTCTATAGTAAAAATACTATTCATAGTAAAAATTCTCATTCAAAAGATTGAGAATCCTATAGCATAGTTTATTTACAGTGGTACACATATATTTAATTGTAAAGACTTTAGTTAGTTTTATTTTGAAGTGTTTATGAAACTTTTGAAGTTAAAAAAAAATTTATACCAAACTTTTTTCATAAATTTTTATTCTACTTCACATAGTTTCACTTTATTTTTACTAGACTTATATGTATTCATGGAGATTTTATGCGCATTATTCCCAATTAATAACATGAATTAATTTATGATTTACCAGATCTTATTTTGTTATCTAATTGTTTAAAAAGATTTAAAAATTCTCTGTTTATCTGTAAAATATGAATAGCGGAATAAATTGAACTAAAAATAAATACTACTAATTATTCATTGAATTATGTTCAATTTTTCTCAAATATTTTCATCCGAATTGAATACAATGAATATATAGAATATTTAGCTTCCATTATCTTAATGCTTTATATCCGAATACTGGCTTATCATTAAAACAAAACAGAGTGTAAATTTAAGTATTAGTTGTAAAGTTTATTTATGTTAAGATATTTTTTTATATAATAGTTTATTTCTGGAAAAAGATTCAGTGTCACCATTAAACAGATATATAAATAACTCATATTAACCATTATTTAGTAATAGAATTACTTTAAAATAGAATTTTAAAAAATCTATACATAATCTGAATTCTCTAACTTATTTTTATAATGCTAATCGACATCTATCAAATATGTTAACATATATTATAAAGTTAGTACAATTTAAAATTAAATTAATGAACAATTAAGAGGCTTTTACTGATTTCTATTAAAATAAGTTGTACTTTATAAAACTTAATCAGTATACATTTTTCTGAATTAAAAGCAAATGCTTGTTGTAAAAGAAAAAAAACACTTGCACCCAATTTATTCAAATTCATTCAGTTTATTCAACCAACAACCAATGCTAAATATTAACAGCAAGTACAAGAAACAGTAAGAGTTTAAAAATGCAGAAGTAATTCAGGAAATTATAAGTTCTAAGAAGTTCTAGATTTCATATCAGAGCACGCACACTTTGGGCAGTTCAATTAAGCGGAATTGTGGCACAAATATACGAGAAATATGAAAACAAGAAATAATTCTCGAGGCAGATGATTACATATGTTGAAGTAAAGCGCTGAGAGTAAACAAGTACTTGAGCTATTGAAAGAAAAAGTAAAAGAAATTGCTTCAATGCATTTGGCATATGAGATCCAATAATGAAGTCTCAGCGACGAAAACATAAATAAATAAATAGAATATTTTTCTCAGATGTTTAAAGAAACTTGTTGTTGACTTATATTCTTCTTTGGTATTTTTTCCTCATTGATTCCCCTGTTCTTTCTCATTTTTTGGTGTCAAAAACATTTTACTTTTGTCCATCAAAAGTTCCCAACAGACAAGGTTCTTCAGACGTTCTTCTGAGCATGATTCATGAAAATTTGACTTCCTGATAAAGGTTAAACTACATTTAATCGTCTTACAATTTGAAGCCATGTCCGAGGGAGAAGAAACCATGATGATCTCCAAGGCCACCATAACTGTATCCGCCAAGACTGTGACCATGCTGTCCATGACCATGACCACTATGATGCCCATGATGATGGAAAAAGCTGTGATGATGACCATGATGATGCCCATGATGATGTCCATGCTTGTGATCATGCCCATGATGGTGTCCATGTTTATGTCCATGTCCGTGATGGTGCCCATGATGGTGTCCATGTTTGTGGTCGTGTCCATGATGGTGTCCATGCTTATGGTCATGTCCATGATGATGCCCGTGCTTATGGTCATGTCCATGATGGTGTCCATGCTTGTGGTCGTGCCCGTGTTTGTGGTCATGTCCATGAGAATGATGGTGATCATGCCCGTGTTTGTGGTCATGTCCATGAGAATGATGGTGATCATGCCCGTGTTTATGATCATGTCCATGAGCATGATGATGATCATGCCCGTGTTTATGATCATGTCCATGATCATGATGATGATCATGCCCGTGTTTATGGTCATGTCCGTGTTTGTGGTGATGATCATGCCCGTGTTTGTGGTCATGTCCATGAGAATGATGATGATCATGCCCGTGTTTATGGTCATGTCCGTGAGAATGTTGGTGGTCATGTCCATGTTTGTGGTGATGATCATGACCATGTTTATGGTCATGTCCGTGAGAATGTTGGTGATCATGTCCATGTTTGTGGTGATGATCATGTCCATGTTTATGATGGTGATCATGTCCATGCTTGTGATCATGGCTGTGATCGTGTTTATGATCATGACCATGTTTATGATCATGCTTATGATCATGACCATGTTTATGATCGTGCTTATGATCATGTTTATGATCGTGTCCATGGTTGTGATCGTGTTTATGATCATGCTTGTGATCATGACCATGTTTATGTTCATGTCCATGTTGATGATGGTGATGGTGATGATGATGGTGATGATGTTCTGTTTGATCCTTGATAACAATTACTTTCTTGTCATCACTAAGAGGAATAAAAAATTGAATAAAATGGTTTTGTTTCTCATTATTCACACAATTAAATGTTATTTATTTTTAATCTACACAAAAGTAATACTTAAGAATTTATTATTATACGTATTTTAGTTTTTTTTTTATAAAAAAGTAGAAAATAAATAAAATGAATTTACGAAAAGGCTTTAGAATTTAACTAAACATATTCTACTGAGTTTAAAAGTAAATTCAAATTAGATTTAAAAATAACTTTATCAAGGCATAAAAGAATTTAAAATCCATTATATTCAACTTAATTTAAATATACTTAACGAATTCAGTTTGAATTTTATTTTTTGGTGAGAGACAAAAATTTAATATTAAACTCATTCTACCGATTTTAAAAATGGATTTAAATTGAAAGGTCCGAGGAAATAGTAATTGAAAAAATAATCTTACTCAAGTTATATTTCAAATCTATAAAAATGTCAAAGCTTAGCTTTTTAAAATCACCATTGACGATAATGAGCTCGGAATTCATTTAGATTCTTATAAATAAAGTTAAAGATTACTTACTGTCCATGACCATGTCCATGTCCATACTCATGTCCATCTGGTTGAGGGATTGGATCGGCAGCAGCATAATATGCCACCATCATCAAGACGATTAAGCAGGCTTTCACCCACATCTGAAAATACATATATTCATTTAACACTGTGCAAATTTTGAATACATTAGTTCACTAGGAATATGCTCTTATTTTGTACAATTGCATAATAGGTTCAAAATATAACATCGATACTTTTTTAATCAACTGCCACATAAATTTATCTTTTATATATATTATAGCCAAAGCCGGAAATCGCCCAGTTCGCGAATTGGAAGGCCAATTCCCGTTTTTGAAACTGTTGCTATAAACTTTACCAACCCTTGTACGATCTTTTCTTAGTTTCGGCCTTTGACCGCCCAATTCGTCTCTGCGACGATCAAACAAAGTAGGAAGAAAAAAAATCAAGAGCAGATTTTTGTACACATTGTTAAAAATGAAGTATTTGAAAATCAGTACTTCTATGAACTCTGTTTTTTTTAAAGTACAATTATTTCAGAAACGAGTTCAAATATAAATTACACTTCTGAGTTAAAAATAAGCATGTAATACATAAAAGTATGATTTCGTGTAATTCTGTTCTCATATTGAAGCCATTATAGGACGTTTTCTGGAATGGACACCCTCTTTTCTACCATGTGCACTACGTCACAACGGAAGTGACAAATGTGCCCCCTTCCGGTCAATATACAATTATCACATCAGGCATTAGCCAATGATTCCCATTCACTTTGAGAAATGGTACTTCGGATTTTGACCAAACCTGTTGGTCAAAATGCGAACTGGCTGAACTTTGGTCTTTGACCGTAATATATACATTTAACTTGTTTTTGCAATTTTTGTAGAATTCTTGTGAATCTTAAAGCTCCGCAGTTATCGATTTTTAATTTCTTTTTAAGAGTACCAACGCTGGACTTTCAGTTTGGGATGTAAATATTCGTGTCCAAAGATATGTGTGTCCTTAAATATCGATGACTAAAAATTGTAATATTTTCTGAGTAACGAATGAAAAATACTAGCCTGTATGTCCTAGGAAATGTAACAAATTTTGTACCAAATGAGACATTTTTGCGAATGCAAAAATGCTCTGGAAACTAGAATTCCACAGTATCTGTGCAATAACTTTTTTAAAATAATGCTTGTGTTAATATTTTTATTATTAGTTATATATACCTAATATAAAAGAGTATTATATTATATCCGAGAAACTATATAAATAAACACAAAAGATGTTCATTTAATAATCAAACAAGACTGTGTATATATGTGTGAAACCTATTTGTACAGAGTCCATATGAGAATATTTAAGTCAATACACAAAAATACTCCTTTCTTTAAAAGTAAATAAAATCATGTTCATCTTCTATGTCTAAAATTAGTTGCTTATATTCTTTTTACTAAAGAATGTATAAGAACATTAGTTAAAATAATATTTTTAATTATTTTATTTAATGAAAGTTAATCTATAAAAAACGATAATGAAAGCCTATTATCGAATACGCATTTTTGAGCAACTAAAATTATGATTATAACTTTTTCATAATATCGAACAAAAGCTTAGCATTCGCTTTATTTTGAATTTTGAAACAGAGCTTTTTGATTTTGAAATATAAAATATCTTGCACCCCTACTCAATATTTAATTAATTAATTTTATTAAAGTATATTCCTATTTGAACCTTGCATAAGACACCGAAATCTACTGACAGAACTCCCACTTAATTACAGTGTAATTTGAACCTCGCTGTAGTGGATGAAAATATTTAAAAAATGAAATTCTGTAACGATCCTTACAGAATCAAATAATTACCTTCTGACAATCATGATACGAGTCACAAGTAAAAAATTGCAATGGAACACCATAAAAATTGCGAAGAGGACCA
Organism: Trichonephila clavipes; assembly: GCA_019973935.1. Lineage (NCBI taxonomy): Eukaryota > Metazoa > Arthropoda > Arachnida > Araneae > Nephilidae > Trichonephila > Trichonephila clavipes. Next base: position 153,348 of record BMAU01021276.1, on the reverse strand, counting down.
ATTAGTGTCACTGGTGCTCAATTTTTAAGTTTCTAGGCTTACACGCCCAACAAAAAGACTTGTAATCGAAAGGATGGATCGTGTTATCTTTTCTTGAATAAGGTTACTCATTAAAATAACCCAATTATCGAAAAATTAAAGAGAATTTTTCTGGTCGAGCAGCTTCAACTATCATTTGGTCTTAGCATCTCTTACTGTTTGCATTTGATCGAGATTATTCTTAAGATCAAGTATGCATACATTGAAAAAAATGTCTCGGAGTTCAAAGTAGTTCTTAAAGAAGCCTTTATTGTTACAAGAGTTTCGGTTAAAATTTGATGCTTTTATGCTGATGAGCATTTAAAATATCTATTAAAAATGTTTGAAATGTGTTTCTAATGAATTGGGTTGATTTTAAAATGCATACTACTTCCCATCTGTTTTTAGCTAATACAATTGAAGAGGTGGGTCATAAAAGTTGCTGGATTAATTATTAAAATAAAAACAAACCAATATATGCAAGGAATAATGAAATTATTAAAGCAGAAGAGAAGCAAAAGCTGAATTTATGTGAGTTCAATTTCCAGTAAAAAAGATTTAACACAAATACATAAATCATATATAATTAAATTAAACATTAAATTAAATACATTTATAGTTATTGCATTTTAAATAAGTTGAAAGTAATTTATTCACATTTTATGGAAATTGGAATAATATACTTTTTCTTGTAATGTTGTTGAAAAGATCTTTTATATGTGCAAGGCAATATTAAAGTGTTGTCCTGTACAGTTTAATTACGTGATGAAAAGTATCTTCAGAATATAATTTTTTATATATTTGAGGAGTTTTATACTTAAGTATTCTAGCATTTAATTACCGAATAAAATTAATCAATTAAAAGATTATAATATAATTATCAATACCTAAAATTAATGGACATTTATTTCTGCCTCCTTTTAAGGTAAATTCAACAATCGGTATTTACAAGTAATACATTTTCTAATAGCTTAAGCCCTTAACTGCCACCGGAGTATATATAGGTCTCGCTAAATAAATACGTTAAATACCTCAAACGTATATATACGTCAGTCCAAAAAATGATTCATTTCTCTGTGCTGATAACAGTAAAGCTACTGCGAAGAGAAAAATTTGCTTGTTAAGGCCTTCTCCCCTTAAATAAACCACATACAGGCACTTAAGTGAAAAACGGAAGCACTGGGGAACGAGTCGCGTAACTTTCAATTGATAGTTAGGGTGTTAAAAAAAGCTTAATATTTAATTATAAAATTTAAAGCCATCTCTGAATCTTTAAGGATATCTGTTCAAATTACAATAATTCCACATTTTTTTTAAATAAATTTTGTTCGTTTGCATAAATGAGTTTTGCGAAAAGAAAACGGAATTTTTGGTAGTAAAATGTTTATTCCTATAGAAGCAAAATATGATCCATCCTTTACCTCTTTATCTCTATAAGCTCTTTATTTTTATTCTCTTAAACTTTATCATTAATAACTCACAGTAAATTTATTTATTTACAACTAAATTTAAATTTATATACATTTCAATTCTGGAAAAGAAATATAATATCTCTATGAACATTGTTAGGATATGGGTCTAAAAACTGGCTTAATTAACTTAAATAACTCTTAAGTTTCAATACTCAGGAATTTGTTCGAGCTGGACACAAAATTATATTCTTCTTTCCGCTCAATTAAGTTATTTACTAACTCTTAACTTGAGAAGCATACGACAGAAACAAGACCGCAATCTGGGATATACAACAGTAAGAAATCCCATCTTTGGATATATAACAGAAAACATCAACTTGAAGAAAATAAAATGCTAGAAAAAGTCAAACTAATTCCAGAAATACCAAATTTCCTATGTCTAAATTTGATATACTCCAAGTTAAGTATGAGTAGGCTAACGTAAATATCGGTGAAATTTTCACTGTGCAATTTACAACTTAAAGCTTTCTTGCAACAATCATTTATTTCTCCAATTTATGTAACAGAAATATTCTTATTTATATCTAGGAACACCTATTAATATACTAAACCAAGAAACGGAAATTACTTTTGATTTTTACATTTTACATAAATAAAAGCTTAATTGGGATTATTTAAATAAATAGGAAATTGGTAATATAAATAAAATCCTATTTAATGAAGTAACTAAAACAAGGGACAAACATGTTTTTGTATCTATTCTACAAGAGCGACATTAAGATCAGATCGAAGCCAATGAATTCATTGAGACAGGGGGAGACTAGATTATGACAGCAAATGACAGAACGATTTTGCTTTGTACCAACTTAAGGCAGTATTCGGCTAATGTTAAAAAATAGAACTCAAATTCGGAATACTTTTTCAGTATTCAAACATTAATACTATTTTCTGGCTTCGCTATCCTGTAGAAAATCACTTATTTTATCATACTGCTCATTTTTATCCGAATTGCCACATTTTCTGTTTTATAAAATGTGTTTCGCATTTTTACTCCTATACAGTAATGGTAAATGAGCTATCCCTTTAAACTTTAAAAGAAAAAACTAACTATTCATGAAATATTTTGAAATTTTAAAAACACTATATTGTAAACAAATGCATGAGTAAATGTGCTCCGCTTTAAGTTAACGTTGTCGTACATATGGCGAAAACAGCCATAACATACTCACTGCTGTACTCGATGAGGATTACTGGATACACTAGAGTTCATCTTGCATTTTAAAACAATAAACTAACAGTATTTAGATACGTTTGATAACAGTATTCCATATAATTCTAATTTTTTTTATCATTATAGGATACTTAAATGGTGTTGAGTTTTATTCATATATGTGGTAAAACTTTATTTGTTCAATGATCACTGGAAGTTCATCTGTTCAATGATCACTGGAAGTTCATCTGTTCAATGATCACTTTCTAAGAGCCCTATCCATTACTGTCGTTGAAATATAGTTAATTTATTTAGCTTAATGAAAATGAAGAATTAGATTAGCCGGTTTGTTTACGAAGAGAACTATAGTTAAGAATCAATCTTCTAAACGGGGCCGTTCCACTTACCTTCACAGATAGTTAAGGCTCAAATCTTCTAACTTTCCTTCTCCCTCGACTCACTCAAGTGAAAGTGTCTCTCACTTCAAAGCAGTGTTGTCCAACACCAGTGAGAGCAAGAGTTTCCGATTTTGCTTTTATAGCTCATGACATCGGCCAAACGCGATTTCTTCCTGCATGATTGCAGGCGCAACCCGTGCCATGTCACCGGCCCTAAAAACACCGTCCGTGAATACTTTTTGGACAGTAGTTTTCCCCCTCCCATCGATAAGAAAACTTTCGAAATGAGTTCATCTATTAAAAAATTACTCGACCATGCTCAGTTAGGCTGGGAGCAGTACCCATGGCTATTAAGAGATAATTTGTGAAATAGTTTGCGATTTATTTTCCTGGAAGAACAGCGGAAGACGATTTGGGGTGGAAGTGAAGAAGATATGGGTTTCGAATGTTATGGGTTTGTGGTTCCATATCACAGTTGCTGTTGCAAAATGTCTTGATCGATTTTTTTCTTTATCAGGAAAGGTGTTGAGTATTACAAGGACACCAGTTTTCTTTCCGTATTGTTGTAAAACATTATTTAGCTTTCTCGGAGTGTCAGAGAAGTATACGGAATTATTTTAATGTCCTTGATTTTTTTCGTTAGAGTTACCGTAAGAAAAATAGCTGCAATTTTATTTTGAGTTGAAAAACTAATAAAATTTCCAAATGATTTAGATTGTTTCGAATCTATTTTAAAATTTAGATTGATTGAGATAGCTTTCGTTCCAGCAAATTTAAATATGACAAGATTTTCAAGTATATAGTGAAGTCTCCATTTTGAAAATATATATATACCACAATTTATAAAGATCTTCTCAAATTCTTTTTAGTTAAATTATAGAAGACATTTTGATTCAGCATTGGCATTCAGCATGGCTGCTGGCACACTTTTCTTTTTCTAGTTTATTTTAAATCCAAGAATCATTTTGTTCATATATATAAAATTTCAGAATTTGAAAACTATTTTGGAATCATTAGTTAATTTCTTCAAAACTTTTCTATTTCACAAGTGTATGTGTGAACTAATTTATTTTTATTTTAATCGTCAGTAACTTAATTCAAATTCATATCTCAATACAAATGTTACACAAACTGACAAGATATTTCAATGATTTTCCATAATGGAAAAAACTATGCGAATAAAGTTTTAGAGCAACATGAAGTTTTAGAGTAATAAGAAACTGAAAAATAACTTAAAAGAATATAAATTAGAACATAAAAACTGCTGATTTTGAAAGTTTCGTAAAAATATTCTATACAAACCACAAGCGATTGTATTTTGTTTTTATCATCCTAATACTTAGAACTGAAAATTCTTTTATTAATAAAAGTTAATAGTAATGTGGAGTAATATATGGCGAAAATAGTTGTAATGTGAGCATATTTTTCTTAAGGCATTAAGTCAGTGATTCTCAAACTTTTTTTGTTGTGGTACATTTTTAACAATTTCAAAATTTGGTGGCAAACAAACAACAAAATAAGTTTAAAAGAATTTTACTTATGTATAAAGCTTTTACTTATCTATTACTTATGTAAAATAATTTTTTTAATAATTTTCAGTGTTAAGTAAAATAATATGTACAACAAAGACAACAAAATGCTGAAAATCTTCATTCAAAGCTAATTCATATACAGATGTATCATTCATAAATGGATTAAGAACCCAATAATATTTTTTTATATCCATCTATCCATATACCACGAATACCCTTAGTTTCTTTCTTTACAATGACTGAAGTATTTGGTTCCGGATTATATATTTTTTTACAGAGTATAAACAATACTTTCTGGATGCATAAAAAATGCTGCGGCACAGTGGTTGAGAATCATCGTATTAAGTTGATATCTTGTTTCAATTATAACTTCTTCGTAAAACCTTTTTTGTTTGAAATAACTAATTTCAAAGCCTCTTTTCAGTATCTTTGAGCTATTCAAAAGAATAAATATTGTTTTTAATATATATTTTACAATAAAATAATATTGATTTGTTTCATCGCCTTAGACTTCAGGATCAATGAAACGAAACCAATACCTAAAACGTGGAATATTAATTTACTGAACGGCTTTTACATAGATATGAGAGTAAAAAAATTGCAAGTTTCAGAATAAAATGATCAATCCTTATAGCAACTCTCTTTATGGATAAAGTAACTTTAAGTAAATAACAGAGTTGGGATGAGTATTATTAAATTTTTCAATTACTCATTTCTACACTAAGCATAAAGCACGATCTAATCGCAAAGTTTTTTTTGGGTAAAAAAATTATTTAGTCCCTTTTTATTTAAAAAAATTTTTCGTATAGGTTTTTGTATATACATTTTAATCAGTTTAATTTTTTAAAAAAATGCAAATGATAAAACATTAGACCACAAAATAAAGAAAACTAATATATTATTGTTATCTGAACCTTTTCCAGAAATGAAACTGTGTCAAAAATAAAATGTAAAAAAAAGCCCTAGTTTAACAATTAATGAAAAAGAAAATTCATTTCCACCCCAAATAATAAAAAGATTTAACTAGGTTTTTCAAAAAAGAAGAAACATGCTAAACAATTGATCACTTATTTTTATCAATGACTTTATCCCAGTTACTTTAGACATATTTGGAAGAAACGACAAAAGTAGAGTAAGTTAAGAAAATAAATAAAGAGGAGAGGAAAAAACCGTTTGGAAAAAAAGGACAAAAGTGATTAAATAGCATTTCGTTCCGCTTGAACATGACAGAAAGTGAAGCCAACCATTGCTCTTCACATGCTGTCGTCACTTTCTTCGATTGCAGTTATAGCTCGAGTCTCATGAATGCGAAATAAACTCAATGACATCTTAGCATTATGCCGGTTACTGTACCATGGTATTTTTTTGGAGATGCAATCACCATTATGTAAATTAAATACACGTCAATGTTATACAATTTAATTTTTTTTTAGGCTAAAGTTATCTATGTTTCTTATTTTATAAAATTTAAAATTTGGCTTTAAAACTATTAAGGATTTATGTTTTTCTTTGTTTCTAAGATTAATTGAAGGTATTATGGGTTACTTTTCAGTAATATGTGTTACATATATTGATTTCAGGATCAATATTATGGAAAAAAATAGATATCTTGTTTTGCAAAATTTGCTGATCAATTCAATTGCATTAAGAAAATAATACAAAGATTACGATAGATTATTAATAGATCATACGATAAAACAATGGGAATTTTAAAATTAACACAAATAATATTTTTTTATGAATTAAATTTCAGTATAAAGGTATCCGGCTACCTTAAAATTGTGAATTTTGCCCAAAAGTGACAATTTTCCAATGATTGTATTTTATAGGCCGTCTTATTAGCTTTAGAAAATTACCAAGTTTATTATTTTCCGGTATCTAGAACAAAAACTGCAAGTGTTTTAGTAAAAGCAGATGCCATAACATTATACAAGATGCCTAACTTTAAAATGCGTTTTACTCGAAATGAGTTTTTTTTGTAAATACTTTCACGGGAATAGTGATTGCTCAAAAAATTTGGAAACTAATTAACTGAAAAATTTTGTGTACGTTCTGTATAATACTAGAAGTGTTTTTAGCTTCAGATTTATCAATCATTGATTTATTACAAAATTTACAGTCCTTTATGGGAATATAATCACTGCCATTTCAAGCAATTTCATATAATAACTAATATAAAGTGCTCTAGTTTTTGTAAAAAAGAAAATATCTCTTATGCTGAAGGTCATTTAAAAAAGGAAAAGCTAAGAAATACATCAAAATTGAAAAACTGAAAATTCGGTCATAAACATTTTGTATAGAATGGGCCCCATTTATGTGATTTTTTACCAGTTTTCTTCCATTTTAGTAATAATGATTTTTTATTCTCTTTTTAATTTTAGAATATTTTTCTTTTTTTATTCAACGTACTAAATAAATCTAAAAACCAATGTATATATATATATTCCCATTTATTTCCATTTATTTCCATTTTTTTTAAAGTTGTCGCAAATAGTTGGATTTCTTAAGGTTGCCTCCACCAAATGTACGAGAGCCTCAACTAAGCGCAAAGCCTATTTTTAGGCAGAAACAACTCTAAATTAACACGAAAAATTACACCGATATAATCCATACAACTGTTTAAAACACAGTGTTTCCAAATTTCAAAACTTTTAACAGGAAAGTAAACTCAGTAAACATGAGTAGTATAATAAAATATGCTCTTTCTCCCTGTTTTACAGGATAGCCAAATAATATATTGTTTAAGTTGAAGTACTTTAATATATCTGATAAAATATTAAAAATTCAGGTCTTAATTATTAACATAGAGTGTAGACGCCCTCCAGGGAAAAAATTGCTGGGTAACAATAAATTAATTTTAATTAATTTATAACCTTAGTAATAAATTTAACTTTTGTGCATACTGATAGATAATAAATAAAATAAGGATTATCATACATATATTTCTAAAAACAACAAACTATTGCTTTCTTTGAAGACTGTTAATTGACAATTTTATATTGAAATGATAACTTGCGCTATTTCTAGCTAAGAAGGTATACTTCTTTAAATTATTAATGATTAAAATTTATAAATTAATTTTAATTTTATGTTTTCTCTAAGTAATACTACTAATATTTATAGGTAAGGAAATTACTTGACTATAAGTACTACAGGATAATATGCCTTGTACACTAGGAAAATGGAGGTTTATATTTTTAGAAATTTATCTGAATCACACACACACTTATTAGAAAATAGTTTTAGTCTTTCTTTCAGAAATTAGTTTGAAACTTTCTTTTTTAAGCTGTCTGTTCTCTTACCTGTACTATATTTTTACATAAGGCTTATTGTTACATTAGACTTAAAGCAACTTAGTATATTACTCATGATCATATATATACAGAGTGTTTTTTTTCCAGGTATAGAAGTTTAAGTTGGCATTACTTTCCAAGATGGCGACCAATTTAACAGCTGTCAAGTGATTTATTCTCATTTTGATTTGGCAAATCATCATGAATAGGCTCACGCCTGAACAACGCTTTCAAATTGTGCAATTTTATTTCGAAAATAATGGTCTATTTTCATAAGCGAATTTTGTTTAGCGATGAAGCGCACTTCTTGTTGAATGGCTACGTCAACAAACAAAACTGCCGCATTTGGAGTGAAGCTAATCCACAAGTGTATGTCGAAACACCGTTACATCCAGAAAAACTGACTGTTTGGTGCGTTTTATGGGCTGGTGGAATCCTTCTTCAAAAACGATGAAGGCCACAACGTTACAGTCGAGGGTGATCGGTATAGAGCCATGATTACTAACGTTTTCATTCCTGAATTGAACAATCATGATGTCCAGCAGCTGTGGTTCCAACAAGACGGCGCAACATGTCACACAGCTCGTGCCACAATCTATTTGTTGAAAGACACGTTTGGTGACCGCCTAATTTCATGTTTTGGACCTGTGAATTGGCCTCCAAGATCTTGTGATTTAACACCGCTAGACTATTTTTTGTGGGGCTATGTAAAGTCATTGGTCTATGCGGATAAGCCACAAACGCTTGACCATTTGGAAGACAACATTCGCCGTGTTATTGCCGATATACGGCCACAAATGTTGGAAAAAGTCATCGAAAATTGGACGTCCAGATTGTACTGCATCCGAGCCAGCCGTTGCAGTCCTATGCCAGAAATCATATTTAAAATGTAATGCCACAAGATTATCTTTCGAATAAAAAAAATTCATGTCAATCGAATAATACATCGTTGTTTTATAGCAATTTAAAGTTCTATACCTCTAAAAAAACACCCTTTATTTAATGCTATAAATCTATGGAAGTAAAGTAAAGATTGAAGTATAACCAGACGGTACAGGTCAAAAATATATAATAGAAATAGCCTCAGTAATACTGTAACAGATTTTGGGCTTTAGTGATTAAGGTTATATATATAAGAATTTTGATAAGACCTTATTTGCTCATTTTAGATAATTTAATATTTTATAAAGTATTTAATTTATATTTAAAGATTTACAGTAGCAAAGAGATGTTATAATGTACACAACGATATAATTTAAGTGAAAACATTTTTTTTTAAAAAAATGAAGCATTCATTCAATTCTTAAATATATATTACACACACATTTTTTTGTCTACATTATGCAAATTACTTAAATGTAGGCTTAAAAAAGAATTAAGGGCTAAAAAACGAGACTGAATATTTTACATAAAATTTATCACTCTATAATTATATAATGTATTATAGATAGTAATTGTCACTATCTTAATTTTTTCAATATCGGTTTGAAAAAAATTTCAATAAAGCTATTCAAAAAATTTCTGATATCTATATTTATAATGTAACTAGAATTCAAATGCACATTACCTTTGCAGCTGATCTTTAATAGAAGAAGGATATTCAACTACTGAGAAACTGATGCTGGTGTAGAATTATTTCTGTGTATATATACTATAGCTCAAACCAAATCGTTAACATACCGTATCTAGCAGTATCATGGTACGATCGACATAACACACATTTTCCCGTTAGGATTCAACAATGTTGTCATTTTCAATTTTCTACTTAATCCGCGCGTCATAATAACCTGTTTTTCAAAAAAAAAATTATTTTTTCTCCTTTCATGGCATTATTGCTTATATTGCAGCAAAACAATTAAAAAAGAATGCTTGTTTGCGCAAAAAGTGAACGGAAAAGTAATTGGTTTTTCATAATATGTATCGTTAGCTTTTTTTCAGTCTGTCAATTATTGTTATTATGCAATTATTTGGGTATTTTCTACTCTAATTCAACTTTTTTTTTTTACTTGGAGAGCATTCTATTTTTGGAACGCAAATATATAAACGCTAATTAGAATTAGTTTTTATTTATGTGTTATTAATTATATATCAAATGAGTTTTTTCTTCTAAATATTTTTTCAGATTTGTTTAATGTTTTTGTAATTTAGATACGCAAATTAGGGAATTTAAACGTTATGGTTCTGAACCCTTACTTATGTAGCGTAAAAGTTTTGAATGTAGGGCACATTTTTCAAAATATGTTTTGAATATATTAACAGTGACACAAAACTAGAATAAAATGTACAGTAATTATTATGTAATAAAAATTGTAAGATATATTTAATTGAATTAGCTGTTTACATATGTAGACCGTCTCATCAATACACTAATAATTCAAAATATTTTTCTGTTTCAGCTATTTTTGCTTTGCAATAAAAACTAGGACACAAATTTCAACAAGAATTAGGATTCAAGTTTGAATTTAAATTTTAATTCATCGAAAAATGCAGAGAAAAATTCAAAAAGACATAAATTAAATTTGTCGCAGGAATTTACTAACTAAAGAGTAGCATATAAGAATGCATTTTACCTTTACAGAACTTAAACTAAAATTCCAATAAATAAGACATTTTCCCTCTTTAACAGAAAAACATAATGATGGTATGCAGTGAAGGTATAATATGAATTTGTTTTAGTAAACTATATTGAACCATTTTGCTTTTATTTAAAATTATATTTTTCACAATTTTTCTGCATCAGTAGTAGCCGAGTGGCTGGCATTTTGCAGTCGAGTAGGGGCTGCGGTAGCCCAGTGTTTAAGGTATAGGATCATGGCAGGTATGTCATGAGTTCAAGCCCAATACCACTAAACACATGCCGTGTAGGGTAGCGATGCACGCTAAATCTGTCGAGAGCTGAAACATCCCCCCGTTGGTGTGGTGCAGTAGTTAAGAGAGGGGATACCAGCTCAGGTGTCGTCCACGTCACTTAACCATGGTCCAAAATTACGTGGTCCGTCACCAAAAGCCCTTGTGTAGCTGAACAGTGCGATGTTAATATTCACTCACTCATTGCAGTCGAGTAGGGGCTTGCAGTTTATTTACCTTTACAGATCCTTCGTGTTGGGGGAACCAAACCTCCACTTTGAGTCTTAGAATATTTCCATTACGTAGGTGAGACACTAAGTCTATCTAGACTCAATGTTTAAGTTGGAAAAGTGGTGTTCCAAGTCAGGTGTAGTTCTCGCCATTTGTCCAAGGCCCAAAATGCTAAGTATGTTACCAATAGTACTCGCTTTGCTTCTAAATGTTACGTTACAAAAATCCACAATCAATCTTTCTGTTTTCCATTTTCTACTATATTATTCATATATATCTGTAACAATCATAGAAATTTATGTTTGATCATCTTTAACTGTAAACATCTTTTTACCAGCATTGAGTATAATTTATACAATATAGTATACCTTTGAACAATCTTCACTTTACTTTCACCCTTTATTTCTTGCTAAACTTTCTGACAAGAAAGACAATGGACAACGTTGGGAATTTTACGGTCAAAGATTATTAAAATCAATTTTGGACTATAATTCCAATTTTACTAGTGATTGTCATTTGAAATAATAAAAATAATTAAATTTGAAAGTAACTATATGAAATATGATGACTGAAGTATTCAAATACTGTCTTTGTCATTTGACGTTGGTTCAAAATTTCTTTTTTGGTGTTCAGAAGTAGTTCTTACAGCTCTAAAGCGACTATATTTTTTTAAAAAAAAACCTCTTTGTTTGTGTTGGTTTTAATAATTTTGCAAAACACTTCAAACCTATATACTTCCACAGCTATATTTTAAAATATTACGGGTTCTTACACTTTTTATTTATATAGATCAGAATAAGTTAATAAATGAACTACTCTTTAATCCGTCTGCCTCTTGAAAAAAATGCACGTTTTACCTAAATGGGTCTATTAAATCCAGCTGGACTTATACTTTTTATGTATGCATTGCGGTTCATTCAAATAACAACACCAGATAGGGTGAATGCAAATGTGAAATTCACATGAAAAGAAGAAGATAAGACATAATTAGCATTAAAGCGCAATGGAGCGACAAAGGAGGAAAAAATGGTATCTCAAACTCTATATAAAAGGAAAGTTACGAAGCTGGTCTCTCATTTGGAAATTGGGTCTTAATGTTGGTTGCTTGCGAGACGATTATGTTTTACCACTGATAAGAAAAATAAATTGCAACAATCATATGTCATAATTCTATAAAATTAAGATCTTGGACTATCGATAATACGGTTTATCACTACTCGCAGTGATTGAAATCCAACAACTGTCATGAGAATATGAAATCGATATGTTCAGGATGGTCCTACAGAACGACTTGCGGAATCTCTCTAGGGTCTACATCTACTAAGAAATGAAAGGGCAGACATATTTGTTAGGTCGGACTTGGACGTATAACGGACCTTGAATCTGAAAATGGGCTTATTTGCAGCACAAGTTCTTTTTTGGAAAGTCTGACCATACTTGGAATAGCATAGATTGTCTTAACAACGGCTTTGTTGCGGATTACCTTTGACATTGCAGAGCATAGAGTTGTGTGGTGATAATGATGCACCAAGAGATTAAAATGAATATAGGAGTGACTCCATGTCTTCTTTTCAGATGAATCCGGTTATGCGTGCAAAACATCATCAACTTTATGTCTGAAAGCATCCAAAAATACTCATGGTCTTTTTGGTATCGATATCGTCATACTGACCTTGTTCCTGGTGTAATGATATGGGCATCCACTGAATACACGAAACGAACTCTAGCTTACGCCGTTGATAATTTAAATAGGCAGTGTTACATTTCTTAGATATTAAGCAAAAAATCTTTGAGAACTCCGTTACATTATCTTTCAACGTAAGTTACCGCATGTTGCATGTCGCGTCCTGACACAGAAAGTGTTTCACTGTTACTCTGGACTACACGTTCTTCATATCCCTCACCCATTGAGAATATCTAGCTATGGAGTGCTTACAGATGACTCTAAGATTGAGAAAGTGTGGCGTAGACGTGAAACATTACTTTCCCGTTTCTATCATGTAAGCCCGGTTCTACTTCAGGCCTGAGCAGTAAAAACATATTAGCTGCAAGAGACTGCAGCTGTGTGTAATAATATCGAACTCTATACATCTCTAAGTTGCCTACAAATTTAATCACGTTTACTGCCTAGTATGCCGTACGCGTATAATTAGAACAGTTTTGCAATTTTATTTCCTTCCTGGTGTTGCAATTTTATTGGCCAGAAGTACAACTTATTTTGATTAATTTTTTGTTTACTAGACACTTTATATAGTTTAATAAGTTTTTTGTTAATTAATAGTTACAATTTTGATACCTCTTCTTATTTAATTTCTTGCTTCCCTTCACTTTCCAATCTGTTAATTGTATGAGTGGTGTTAGTAACTTAAGAACTAAAGAAATATCATGTGTTTTTTGACTATTATTTTATCCTGCTCACCTCATTCTTTGCATTTCCATCATTTAATACACCAATATTTTTAGAGGTATCTTTTTGTGACTGCTGCAATTGCCCCAATTTCTTTATTATATCCAGCACATTTTCCCCACCCTATTATTTCTGTGAGACTTACAGACGTCAACTTGAAGTAATTATACACTTTTACAGTGATAAAAGATTTTTAGTAAATGTTTGAAAATATTACTCACCTTTCATATCTTTCCACGATAAATAGAAAAGAAAAGAATGAGACGTTGTTTATTTTGACTTTAAGAAAGGAGTACGTGCAGAAAAACAGCAAGCACAATTGTTGCAACCAGATCGATTACATTGTAAAATAAACACAAATCTAAATTTGTAGGTACTCGTGACAGCTAATTTATCAGTCGTTTATACTGTACTTTCATTATAATATAAAATTTTATCACTAGTTTCTTGTCTTTCTCTTTTCAAATCTTAGTCCTATGGTAAACATTTGAAAGAATGATTACCTAGTACAATTTTTTTTTGTGTACATGTAAAACAAGAGTCATATTCGGTTGAAAAACAAATAGCAAATAAATGTTTCTGTATCATATGTTATTAAAATTTGAAAGAAACAAATTGTTCTTCTCATTTTTCTGAGAGTTAATACAATACTTAATTACAATAATACCCCGAACTTACGCGATAGATAGGATTGAGTGATAATCGCGTAAGTCAGAGGAGGGGGGTTTATAGCTTCGCGTATAAATACATATAAATTATTTTTAGTTGGGGCTAGTAATAATTTAGAATGAAAAAATGTTCTTAAACAAAATCTTAGATAATAGAAAAAAATCGAAAAATGAATTTATTTTGATGTAGAAGGTTTCATAAAATTCAACAAGTAGTCTGCCCGCTTAAAGATTTTTTTCTCCCGCAAAATTTCGTCGTAGTATGCTAATAATTTTTTTATTTCTCGTTTTGTTGAAAAAATACGCTCTTAGTTGGAGTCTATATTGACTAAAATTTGTGTGTAACTCTTTTTCAATTAAACTGAGGCCTTTCAAATTCCCAACCATCATTCAACCTACTGATTGAATTGGGTGTAAAGACTTAGTTCATTGTCTTGCTAATACATTTGTAAATATAAGCTTATCAATTGTCAACTCCTGATTGTGGGAATCCAGCAGTTCTTGAACATTATCACTATCCACTTCTGAATTTATTTACCTGGCAATCCTGACAATGTCTTCAATCCCATTAGCAATTTAAACAGGTTCTGGCACTTATTCCGGCTGAGTTTCAGTGATGGAAAAACAAAAGACACAGTTTTTTTCAGGTACCATTTAAAATTAGCGCTCAAACAAACGATGAATCGACTAAATTTGAAAGTCGGGTAACTCCCGGTTCTCGTGAGTTTGGGTAGCCTAAGTCTAGATATTTGTGTACTTTTCTTGTATAATATTTAGCAAAGATATAATCCGTAAAGAAATTATCAACCATGATATTTTGAGTGCTATCCTATACGCATCAATGATATAAGTCGATTAGACCTGTTCATATAAAATACCATTTTGTCTTTTACTAAAAAAAGAATTACTTGAACCTGAAAAAGTCAGAATGGATATTTCCATCACACTTTGTTTTTTTTTAAAATTATTTTATATTATATATTTATACTAAGATTTTTTAAACTTTTCCCTTTAATATAGAGCACGAATTAAATCATCCCTTTATTTATTTCACACAAAAAAAATCATAAAAAAGGTTTAGTTACGTTATAACACTGCCCTTACAGTTGTAATAATGCCATCTAGAAGTTTCCGTTACGTTTCTATAGTGTCTGCAATAGCTGATCTCACAGGAAAAAAAGTAATCATAAGTGCGCGCGAATCTTACGAAATTAGATACGGATTAAGCACTGTGATCTGTTTATACTTCAGTGGCAAAGATGCGTGACAGAAACGGTGATGAGATAGAAAACGGAGGAAATGTTGTAAACAATTGTGAAGGTAATTGCATCTTCTATTCTTTTGCTTAAAATACCTCTATGAGTGGTCGAGTGGGGAATGAAGTAAACTATGGTAGTAGGAGAAATTAAGTAAGTTAAAATGAAAAAAAATGGATGTGTATTGCAATTCAGTCGTATAGTCACTGACGCCGCTATCAATATCTCCAGTTTGAATTTAGGATTACACAAATATATAATAGTAGTGTAATTTGCATCTTATTTTGTAAACAATATTATTCATTTTTATTCTCATTTTCATTTATATTCAATGCAGGTGTCATCTTTATCACTTGAACATGGTTCAAATTTACAAAGTCCATTGTCCAAAGCCCTCGTGTAGTTGAATAGGGTGACATTAATATTCAATTACACCACCACACCACACTCACTTACTTATCACTTAGGTTATTTCTTCCAAAGAAAAAAACGAAAATCGTTCGTTTTGAATTAGTTAAGTGTATTGTTGCAAATCACATACATACATACACAAAGAAATCTCATTGTTGAAATTTTGAAAAGGATTTGCAAAATATTTTGAATATCTCACACTTTACCGAAAAATATCCATTAACAGAGTGTAACATTTAAATATTTATTTATAAGAAAATACTTGGTTACAGATATTATAATTACTTTGTTTGACTTCTATTTGTACTCATTAATTCTCTTATGCTATATGTATTGAATTCCGAATGTCTTTTTTCAAGATCATGGTAAAGACATTTATAAAGATCAAAGTTCTAGGATGCATTAGCCTACTAACTAAAAAAAAAGATTATGTCTCACTTTAGTTATCTAAGCATTATTCCCTCGAACTTAATTCTGAAAGTTGTCATGTGATCTAACTATCAAACAAATACATTTTAAATCGGTAATTTTGTTATACTTGTACCGTAACATAAATTTTGATGAATGATTCAGTGGGACACTGTTATTTATTATTAAACATGTCAAAAAGTATTTGTCAACTCTAACAATAAGCTTAGTATTAAAATGACGCATCAATAAGAAAATGCATTGTTGAAATCAGACTTATTATCATAATCATATCGAATAGTTTAATTAATATGTTACCAGCAAAGTATGTAATCCGGCATTGCATAGAATGCCTAAAACTAGCCGGTAATGTATAAAATGAATCATATTTCACACAATGCCTGGGCATTCTAAAGAATGCCTATTGAGAACCCGGTAAAGTATGAAATATTCCCCGATTTGTTTCGAACCTTGTGCGTGGCAAGGCACCAGACTTTTAATGTGTGCCTCAGGCTAAGAATTTGTCAATTGCACATTGTGGTTTGTTCGAGAGTGTTAAAATACTCAATTTTACTTAAACTTATTCAACAAAAAATTGGATTTTTTCCCTGTGCTGCATGAAAATGGAAGAACAAGCTGTAGTGTTTGAGAAGGAATCATGGTCCGTAGCAGAGGTTGGCAACCTATGGTCCGCGTGTAACATGAGGCACACGGTGGAATTCTCAGTGGCCCTCTGCACTACTCAACAAGTTTGTCAATTTTTGAATGGATGAAATTTCATAAATTTGTAATGGACCTTATTTGACAAACATCTCCAGAATTATGGACAATTACGGAATTATGAAAAATGTTTGAAGAAAAGCTGCAGATATTTAATTGTTTGAAGAGAGAAAATCGCAGAGGTATTCTGTTTTTCCGCCTTAAGTTCTACATATCTACAAGTAAAATACCTTTCTTCATACGAAAAATATTTCAAGTCCTCAAAGAAATTGTTTAACTGAATGCTCAGAATCACATGTCAGTGTGAAAGTCACAGGTTACACCTCAGATTTTGCGATATGAAAGTAGAGCGTGTAGTACTAAAAGGTAGCATTAAACATTTTGTTAAACTTTTTGTTTAACTGTTGTTGTTGTGGCTAATGCCACCTGTCTGACGTAGTCAGATCGATGCCCACGAAATTCATCGTGGCAAGGGGCTTGATGTACGCCGGTCGTTCGCCATAGCCTTGAGCACCATTCAGGTGACAGCACGAATTTTCTCGGAGAAATTCTCGATGAGACGATAGAGGGCGACACCAAAGATCTCCACCTCCCCAATTTAGGCATGGAACTGAAGCGGAGGGAAATATTCTCCAGTCGCCGGCACTCGTGAATACAGCCCACAAGACTTTCGGACCCACTGATTTGACGAGCACGCACTCCGTGTGTACTCGGAGGGTATTTGGTGGCAACGGGCATCGAATCCAGGCCTTTCGATCTGGAGTCTGATGCTCTAATCACCAGGATACTCACGGCCCTAATTAACTGTAAGGAAGGGAAATACTTATATTTTACGTTGTCTATTTCTTACTTTAATAAATATGTTTTAAAATATATAATATATGCACGATTTCGAGTTTTTTAAAGTTTTTGTTGAAGAAATAGTTATATTTGATGCTTTTTTATTTTTGTGTAAAGAAATATTTTTAATTAAAGTATAATGAAACTGTAAATCTATATTACTGATCTCTATTCTCTAACTCTGCATGCATTAATGCAGTAATTGATTTGTTTAAAAAATGCTCTACTGTGTGGCACGCTGAATCATTGATTGTTTTTGAGACGCCAGAGCTTTTAAAGGTTGCTGATCCTTGGTCTGCAGGCATGGAACAACTATTCGATGACGAGCTACCCGAAATTAGAGTTAATGCTGCAAAAAAGGGGGTATTTTTTTTAACTGAGACTACTTAATAGAAGTTAATAACTGATGCACAAAAAGCCAAAATGTCTACTAAGAAAGAACACAGGGACTATTGGTTGCTGAAAAGCTATGATGCAATGTTTATCGAAAATAAAAGTTAACTCATGTAACCTATTAAAAAAGGCTTCAGTACTATACAGCAGTGGTTCCCGACCCCTGGTCCGTGGATCAAATGGTAGCGGAGCATTAAATCATAGTATAGTATAATAATAGTATCAAGCAGCATTAAATAATTTCCATTTTATTAACTGGGTTGTATTTTTCTAGTGTTTGTGTGACTTTACATGGAAATCGCATTCTATTTAATATAAAATGATTTATATTAATTGTTTGGAGTAGCTGATTTTTATTCTAAAGGTCTGTTTAAATAAAAATTAAATTATTAAGTCAAAAAATTTAAAATACGAACTATCAACGTCTCACCCTCAATGAGCCGCGGTAATTTGATCAAACGTTTACCGATCCGCGGGAAGAAAAACAAAAATTGGGAATCAACCTTCTATACAGAATTACGTCACGTTCTGTTATTTTACGTACTTCATGAAGCCCATTTGGCTATTAGACACAGGGGACGTGATAGAATTCTGAAAGAACTTGCAACCAAATACAAAAACATTACCCGTTATGATATTGAACTGGACCTCCACCTTTGTGAACATTGCCATAAAAAAACAGAAAATTATTTAAAAAATTGTTGTGAAACTTGTGATTTTTTTATAATACCAATATATTGGCGCTTGTAATGAGTGAGAAATATGATGGTTTCTATCATCTTGGATTTTCTGTAGGAATTTTCAAACAAGTATATACGAAATCGTAGTTTACTTTATGCCCTGAGAAGTTGCTCAGAATTAAATCTATTCTTCTTCATGAAATTCGTCTGTCAGTTGCAAGTGCTCATTCCAATGGACGTCGCCAAGAATTCGTCAAATGTATGTGTAAAACTAAGTACCAAAATAAGAATTGTCGTCGAGTGAAAAATGCAATTAATTTTTATTAATTATCATTAAAGTATCGCATTGTCATCCAAAACAATCGTGTATATAAAATTTCAGTTCAAAAGAAAGCTTAAAACGTGAGGAAAAATTTCAAGTTTTAACACAAGTCACCAAAAGGGTCGCTAAGTCGCCAAAAATGATGCCTGCGTGGCTGTATTTGTAATTATTTAAACAATTAGTTTTAATCAATTAATTTTTATTAATTATAATTAAATTATTGTACTGTCATCCAAAATAATCATGTATATAAAATTTCAGCTCCATTGAGCACTTTAAAATGTATTTTAATAACGATTGAAAATTTCCCCAAGATAAATAAATAAATAAATACATAGAGAGTGTGAGCTAATAGTAGGAATTAAAAAATACACGTTGTATGTTTTTTTGCAATCTGCTCTAATTTAAAAATTAGAATGGAAAAATAATATAATACTGATCCAACTACTTAAAAGCAATTTACTTAAAATATCTATAACTTAAAAGTAAAGTTTATAAAGTTTAAGCCTTATATTGATAGTTTGTACAATTTATATTTAACGTCAAATGATACTTTTAGCGTCAAGTCACTGCTTTCAATACATTGTTATTGTATGGAAGAGGGGTGCAATAAAAATTGGGAATTATTGAAAGTATGAAAAGCGCGGCTTTCATGTAATTGCCATGAAGTATTTAAACTATTGTTATTAAAATTATGTACCACTGATCCTAAGAGACTGGCGTTGTGTGTGTGTGTGTGTGTGTCTATGATACAAATTTTAAAATTTAATTTCTCTCTCTCTCTCTTTCTCTTCTCTAATAAAAGTTTTAAAGACCTAAACTTGTTAATTCCGTTCCTTCCTATTTTTTATAAGTATCTTCAAAATTTTTTTTATCAAATTTGAAATTTATTCATTTCTCATTTAAGTCGCACTCTAAAGTTTCACTAGTTTTATTAGTGATAGGCATTGTAATTTGGAAACTCGGTAAGGAGACGACCACGCATCACGTGAGATTACACTCTACTAGCACCTCCTAGATGTATCTAGGAGAGAGAGAGAGAGGTGCTGTTTCTACTCTCCAGAACTCCACACTTTTGGGAGGACTTACAGCAGCGATACGCAACCTATAGTCCGCTGGCGGCGTATGATCTGGCATTTCTGAGTGGCTCACTCTTGGCCCATTACACTAAACAATTAATTTATTTAAGAACGTTGTATTAAAATGTAACTAGATATTTTATCAAGCAAGCATTCAGACACCAATTTTGCTGTTGATGTCACACGGGTACGAATTGGAAGATTTTTTTTATAACTGTAACGGCTGGTAATAAAAAACAGTGACGTAGGAAACTGAACTGGAGTAGGGATTATTTTATGTGTAAAAATAAGTTTTAATTATAAACAAATAATACTGATTTCAGTCTGGAATTCAGTCAAAACTCCTCTTTGCTGCCATTCTTCACTTGGTAATTTAATAATTTAAACAAAAATAAGAGAGACTTAGGGAAATGAAAAAAATAAATTATCAGACAGCATTGTAGATCTGTTTGTATAACAATATAATGTAAATTGGGAGCATGGTCATGTATGAAAGGAAACCTAGACTACCCCCATAATTCGTGAAAAAATGCATAAAACAGGAATTTCTTTTTATATATGTTTGATAGAGATTAATATTATTAAAACCAAAAATAAATTTTAATATTTTGATCAATTTTCCACATTTTAAGTGTTCAAAATTGCCTTTGTCTTATAACATTTTTCCCATTAATTCTTATGTTGCGGCCTACGTGAAATATCTGCCATGTGTATGCGGCCCGGCTGGAAAAAAGGTTGAGAACCTCTGACTTAGAGCCTCAACAGATTTAACGGGGAATCAGTTCATCTAAAAGGAAGCTTTATTGAAGTACCAAGACTCAAACCCACGGCTCAATAGAATTAATGCTGGCTACAAGTTCATGACTGTATCCAATCGGTTATCGGAACCTACCAAGTTTGGAAGAAGTAATATAGGGGGATTCATAAATAAGGATAAAGTTTCAGTATACTCTAAAAATCAAGAACAATGTATATAAGATATTATGTATTATCTGTGTGTAACAGAATTGCATGGATCTAGTTTAAGTTTCGTTATAGATAGTCACAGATGTTCTATGCGTGTTCCCTAAGCCACATCGACATCAAGTCGGTAATCCTTTCACCCCCAAATACGTGTTAAGGTATCAAGTCCATCGACAGCTGCTATGATACGCTGTTTCAGCCTCGTCCATGACTTTTACTTTAGTACAAACAGACCTTAATTTTATTTTTTTTCATACCATTGTCAGATAGAATTTCTAATTGGTGGCGCTTTTTCGAATCTTGATCAAGAGTGCCGTTGCAAAGCAGTCGTGAATTCCATTTCGATAAATTCAGTAACTCAAAAAGACTTCTCCACCTCAGATACCACGGTTGCGATTTATTAGCCATTTGACACTCCCGCTATTGTTTGCGTCACCTCTATGTCAGGGGTTAGAACAATCTTTAAAAGTACATCTACCAAACGATTCGTTGAGGTGGTGCTTGTGTTTCACTATGACTGATTTACGGCCTCTGGATTCACCAATCATTCTTTATGAATCACCCTGTGCTTCCCCACACGACTAAATGTGTTTTTTTTATTTGAAACTCCATATAGGATATATCAAATTGTTTTATTGCGTTGAAGAAGCGTAAAGAAACAATTATGTAGAGATAAAGGAAATAAAACTTCTCAATAAAGATATACTGTTGTGAAAAGAAAGATTTTTTTTTCCTCTTTAAAATTTTGATTACATATGGGCATGACATTCCTATAAATCCAACGTGCCAATAAAGGGGGTAGTATATTTAACATAAAATAAATCTATAATACAAAAAAAACGAGACTATGGGTGTAGCTTGAAAAAAGTGAAGTTGGCAACAACTGTTTTAGTGACGTCATCCCACATACCTCCTCTATTCATGTGGCCAGTTTCGTCTTAATCAATCACGCCAGTTGGAAGTGCTGCGTCATTGAGTGAACACTACTACTGTATTCTGCCTGAAAAATGTCAGTTGAAGAGGATCAGGTAAAAACGGACAATCTCCCTAATTGACCTCCTAAAACCTTATTTCAGAAGTATTACCAGCAATGTCATCACCGAATACATAAGTGTGTGAATGCTGAAAGGAACTAGTGTCACGGAGAACCAAATCTGTTAGTACAAAGAGTAATTGGAGCAGACTCGTTT
Source organism: Trichonephila clavipes (assembly GCA_019973935.1). NCBI lineage: Eukaryota > Metazoa > Arthropoda > Arachnida > Araneae > Nephilidae > Trichonephila > Trichonephila clavipes. The sequence continues at coordinate 131,070 of BMAU01021276.1, read as the reverse complement.
TTTTGTGTCACACCACGTACATTTCTTTTTAAAAGAAGTCCAAATAACAAAGTCTTTCTTGAAAAGTCTTAACTCAATGAAAGTTGTATTGTATTATTATTTAACTTAATTTACAGCAAACAAGGAAACGTTTCTTTATGAAGAAAAACAGCGAGACATAGATTATAGTAGTTAGTTATATTCATTTCATACACAAGTAATAGCAAAATAAGTTATTTTCTGTAACATTGTTAGAACAAAAATAATTAAGAGATGATGACTGGTGAAATGTGTGTGGACTTAATAGACCAAACAACTGACGGAAGTTTTGAATTGAAAATAATGTAATCACATAATTGAAAAAGTTAAATGCTAAATTTAGAGTTAAATGTTTGTCACAAAGTTACGCATATTTGATGTGAGGAACTGAAGAGTGAAGAATTACAAAGCCTATGAATAGGATTTAAAAAAATTTTTGAGTAAAAGTCATGCATGTATATATATTTAAATTAGAAGTTTTAGAAGAAAAATTCTTGTTTTATTATCTGAACTTGAGAAAATAAATCATCCATTAGAATATTCTATCATTGTTCCTTTAAATAAATCATGTTGATTGAAGAATTTCAATGCAATAAGGAACATGTTAGACTATATATAATTTGTAACAGTTCCATAAGATGTCATAGCTTTGTATATATATATAGATTACATATTATAATAAAATTATATATATTGACATTATTACTTAGTGATTAATTTTCTATAACTTTTTTGTTTGGCGATATACGTAAGTGTGGTCGATTCAACATTAAAGTAGTGCCATCGTAAATAGTACGTTTATTCTTGTTTCACAATCTGTCATGTAGCGGATACAATAATATTAGTTGGAAGTCCCCTGTTGTTGTGGTGGCGAAAATTGAAGTTTAGCCCCTCCCCCTTCTTAATTGACGCTGGTTCTAAAATACAAGTACTGTCGTTTACAGTTTTCGCTCCGTTTTTAGCGCGAGATCTACTAAGAATAAATCCCGCTTCAAAAATATGCTTTTAATTTATTTTTACCATGAGTAAAAGTGCTATTTTGTCAGTTCAACATTGAGACTGGATACAAATCTGTTTCTATTTTTTTTAGTTTAATATATAACTGTAAGTTATTGAGATAAATTTTTGTTTATTTTATTGACCCTGATATACGGTATTGATGTAACACATACAGTGTATTAAAAATGAGCCTTCTGAAATAACTCACGCCCTATTTGCAATAAAGAAATTAATTTCCATTTGGCATACTGTATGCATCCTTTTATTAACGGAAGAACTGGGCATCATTAAATACACGCACTGTATGACTGAAAGCGTAACGATACGAATTCATACGTAAAAGAGTGATAACAAAGAAATAGACTGTATTGAAGGATCAGTTATATTTATTTCAAGTTGATACAATAATACTTGAGCAACACACCATGTATGTTCATTGCAGTTGGCAATACTGCCAGCAACACGTTGTGGAAAGCAGTTAAAGAGCACGTAAAAATGTAGCTTGAATATTTGGATAATAATTAATTTTCAACCACTTGCTCAAAACACATCCACCGAATTCTTTCCCTCTCTTTCCGTGGGGATATGATGAGCAATCTCGTCCAAGATGCCGTCAGCAGGTGAAAGATCACATGACACTGGAGATCAAAGTATAGCATGAATACCTTGCAGAGTTTGTTGGTTTGTTGCAAGAAACGAAGATCAAGTTTTTCTATTAGAAATGGCATTTGTTCAAAGAAAAGTAGACAACTTTTCAACCATATATTGTTGGTCTGTCTTAGTGTCACCAAAACGAAATAGTGGTAAAAAACAGCTATCGTAAGAAATTGTTGGATACTTGTACAATCCAGAACGATTAGATAACTTCGTGAACTGCATTCCCTCTGAGACCTGTCCCTTTTCCTGGTCACTCTATCTTAATTGTTGTTTTTTTACTGCAATGATTTACAAAAATTATATGTACGCCATTATACTCAAGAAAACTTTTAAAAATGCTATTTATTTCAATGTTTATTTGTTGTTACTTATACATTTTCTGAACAATATTATATATATATATATATATATATATATATATATATATATATATATATATATAACGAAATTCATTTTAACCCAATGGTATGAGAAATTTCTTCTGTTATATTTGTTTTGAATAAAGCTTCCATCATTTTTTAAGAAAATTCTTCTTGTCTTAGTTTTTATAATCAGGAAGAAGATTATTATGAAAGAGGATGTAATCCTATTCAGAACCTAAACGCTAAATTCCAGACTATAAAACCATTTTCAAACGTGATAAAAAAACTTTTAACTATGTCTATTTTCTCGTCACATTTAAAATAGTAAATTATATTCTTTTTAACGATATTCATTTTATTGCCGCAGCATTTCTTTCTGTCTCTGCGCGTTCTTTAGGGAGTGAAAAATTCGAAGTCATATAATTATATATATATATATATATATATATAATTCTTTATACAAATAAAAAAAAACACGCACATGAATAGACGTTCATAAATTAATTTTTTCTGAATAAACTAATATATCATGGTTTATAAACTATATTTTCAGAACTTCTGGGATGATCACAGGTCACAGAAACACATTTCACATTAATCGGAAAACTAATTATATTCTAATTCATTTTGAAGAACTATTTTTCTTTTATTTATCCGTCATTATAACGGCTCATTTAGTTCCATTCTTTGAAGTACAATATTTAAAATGAAAGTGATACGTTACGAAAAGAAAAGAAGAAAAACCTTCAAGACTTTAAGATAAACTGAAAAAGGATACATTTTCTCAAATAGGTAATTCTTTAAATTATAATAAAATCCAATATCACGGAAATCAATATTTCATTCAAAAGCAGAAATGTGTGTGTGATAATATGACTTGATAACGATTTACAAATCATTATATGCACTTTGAAACAGTAAATGATTGATTCATTGATTTAAAACAAAGTTAGGCATATTTGTTATTGAAATTAAAGCGTTTAACAAATCGTTTCAATAACGCAAAGACAAGCGAAGATTATTTAACAGTTAGCTAAACTTTTATTTTCTTAATTGATTTTCGATGACAATAGATAGAATAAATATCCTGCGATTGATCGTTTTATCACTGAAGCTAATAAAAAACAACTTCCCAAATTGCAATTAAATTTAGGCTATCAGTTTTGCATTAGAATTTGCCTAAGTAATCACGTGTTTTAAATTTGATTTTATCTCTTTAGGAAATGAGTATTACGATATAAATCCATAAACTAAATGGCGCACTAGCCCATGGTGGGCCAAAACCTACTGAGCCTTTATCGACCTAGTGAAAGAATGAATGGTTGAGTCGACCTTGCCAACACAGGGATTTGAAACCCGGACCTGTGGCTTGGAAATACGATACGCTACCACTCTGCCACCTCCATAAATACATAAATCGTAGCAAAATAATTGTACAGGAGGATTCACTACTAGACAGGAAAATTTGCAGTGCGTGTATGGGGTACAGATGTCACTCACAGAATCACAAAGGAATGTAGGGCTAGAAGTGCTATAGTTGCGATCTATGGTGTAAAGCAGTAGAGAAAAAGTATAGAAACAGCAACACATTAAAGGGACAGAAAACATTTTATTGAAAGATGTGCTCGATATTATGAGCAGAAGTCGTGTGGCAGGCCTGACAACGGCGCTACATGAAATTCCGTAAGTTATGGAAGATTCCTTTGGGCAGTCTTGCGGTAGGTGGCGCTGATTGGAAGGTTTCGTGAAAACAGATGTTGCTGGAAGTCATCATTTGAAATCCATTTCCCGAGGTAGTAGAATTAACTCGTATTCAAACGAAAAACTAGTCGAAGTGCTGATCGCATATAGAGCAGCGGATTGCAGTGGGAATGCCTCTCGACTGTTGTACTAGGGAAATTATCTAACTGGTGTGAACGGAAGGTGACGTGAGTCTGGTTCTGGTCACATGAAATGTTTAGTGTGCGAGGCGCCCATTCCTTCATTTGAGGATCTATTCGTTCGAATATCTGTAACTCCCAGAAGGATAAGTGACACGCCAGGGATCTTCGAGAACGTAAGGAGTTCCATGCAGTTCCGCTGTCAGTCTGGCTAGACGATTTCTGATTGTAATTTCAAACACCTATTCCAATACAATCTACAGCATTTGCGACCCTGCATTCCTATGGGATTCCAAATCGTTTTTGTACTCCCTACATACCCTAGAAATTTTTCGGTTTGGTAGCGAATCCCCTTGTATACATGAACTTAAATTAGATAAAATGTAAAGGACTTAATTTATGATGTTTTACCTATTATACAGATATGTTAGCAATCAAAAGCTTTAATCTCGAATTGGTAGCCAAATGCGTATAAGTATCTAAATTTAATAAGATATGTTTGTGCATCATGATTTAAAACAAATGGTAGACAGATGTAAAGTATCCTGTGAATTGATGATAAATATAGGTTTTCATACAACTAATTAATATCAGCATACTGTGAAAATTATATTCAATCAGTGATATTATAAAGGAAATAAGAGACTATTTTAAATTAGTTAATGTAATCACGTTAGAATGGTGGTCTTTGGACACTGAAAAAACATTTTAAAGAACTTTTTTCCCTGTAGAAATATTTTTCTCAAATTTATAACATATACAACGGGTGGGCCAAAAGTTCGTTTAAACGTTAAAAAGTCAAAAAAAGGAAGGAATGATGATAAAAAAGTGTAGTTTACCAGAACAGGCTCACGAGGAAGTCGAATTTTTGTTTAGAATCAAACATGTTTTTTAGTTCTGCCCACATTAAATCAAAGAGGTGTGTTATGTGTAATTAGCTTCATGCTGAATGGTGAACCTCCATCGAATGCCAATCCAATACAATGATTTCTACAGACTACCTTTGGTCAGGACTGAGTGATTTGTCGAGGTTGAAAGATCACATGACCAATGAAAAATATTAATTTAGTGCGAATAGAGACTTCAGTCAAAAGAGACATTTAGAAACACAGCATTTAATCACGGGAGACAAGAGACGAGAATAAATATACAAATGCATTACATAAGACAGTTTAACAATTTTTACAGCGCCATCTGTTGGAATTTACACAAATCTAATACACATATCAAACTACGTAATATTTAACAGCTACCATGCTCAGTCGATCTCCCTCTGGTCGACTTCTGGATGTAGAGCTATTTGAAATCCCCTGTGTACCATTTGTACCAGTCAACATTGGCCGAACTCAAAGAATGTGCTTCGTGAGGTTTTTGCAATTCCTTGCGATTTGTTCCATTCAGCTGTAACGGGAGTTGTGAGACGTTTAAGTTGTTTTGGAAAATGCTCTGGAGGTTACGTTGAACAATTGTTATCTCAAGAATAAATGAATAGATCGTATTCTTATTCGATATTTTTTTTTATTTCTAATGTCAGATTATGAACAGTTATTACAGAGATCAACAATCGGGGCCTAATACATCGCCGAAAGCTGGTACCTCTTTTTAGTGTGGCACCATATTGGCGGACACCAATCGTCGCAGATAATTTTGCCTCCCAGTTTCCTCCCTAGAGGGAGGCACCTGAGCTCTGACGATGTGAACCTCTACTAAGATTTAATTTTGCCTAGAGGAATTTTTCCTAGGAATTTTGCCTAGATGAATTGTCTGATGCAATTTGCCTAGGGATGTTTTACATGCCGTATAATCATACGACGTGGCCTCTGTCGATTTTCTGTATCAACATACATTTCCTGGTCTTATTCGACATTGTACTTCAGATTGTCAACGCCCTCTACCAGGGATATTTTTAACTAAGATTGTTTCGGGCACTTAAACAAAATCCGAATTTCTTGTGAGTCCTTTCTTGCAAAGCGTACTTCTTTAGCATCATTTCTTCCTTTTTTACGAATTTTTAAACTTTGAACAAACTTTTTGCTCACTTGGTATATACAGTCGGACCTCTATATAACGAAGTCGTTAAATCCCGAAAAAAAGTTCGTTATATGGAAAATTCATTACATAGAAGTTCATCCTTCAACATTCTTTATAAACCACATAAAACAAATTTTAAACTTAGAAACACTATATATATATATATATATATATATATTTAAAAAAGTAATTATTCACACCTTTTTGTAAATTAATATATATTTACTTTATATATCTTACCTATCCAAGAAAAGAAAAGAAAGAAAGGAAGAAAATTTGCAAGGGAAGTCTCTTGACGCCTTTATCCACTTCCTGAAGAATTAATTTTGTTTCTTTGATGCTCAAGTACTTATGTTTTAACGTTTTAGAGCTACAAGAAGCGAAGTTACCGGTACGATTGATCAACACTACAAATGAAATCTGTTCAAGGACATGGGGACACGAGACAACTCCATAGAAGGTAAAAGGGGATATCGAAAATGTTTCCATTGAGTTTCAAAGGTTGCTCATTTTGGAAGAAACGACCAGATTTCTATTGCTCTCGGTGAATTAGGCACCTAATAAAACCAGTTCAAGATTTATGACAACCATAGAATTAGTTAAAAGAGAGAATAGAGCTTGAAATACCCAAAAATAATTTCAAAATAGGGAGACAAAAAAATTGAATCGCAAGAGAAAAAGTTCGTTTTATAGAAAATGAACTTCGCTATTGGGAGGTTATTTTACGAAGAAAATCGTGAAATGTTCTTGGTTCCAGGAAAAAGTTCGCTATATAAAAAATTTGCAATTTCGAGGTTCGCAATATGTAGGTTCGACTGTATATATATACACATATAAACAGAGAAATAGAGAGTTTTAAACCAGCGTTTCTCTAACTGTAGGGCGCTTCCCCTGAGGGGGGGCGATAACCCTACATGGGGGATGCGAAAATATTGAACATTCAAAAGTAAAAGATTTAAAATAAGTATTAACTCACTAAGAAAGGTAACAAAACACAAAATACGTTCTGGCATAATAAAGAATAAAATATACATATTTACTGTGATATATTCTTATTATAGTATAAGTACTGCACAATGTTTTGGGCTTGTCATGTACAAAATTTATTACTTACCTTGATAATTTGTATGATTTTTTATTAAAGTCGTATTGTAGCTATATCTGCGCGTCACTTTACATTTTTATTGCATTGTATGGGGGGAGCGATGAATTTTATGGTTGAAAATTGGGTCACAAATATTGAAAGTTTGAGAAGCACCGATTTAAACACGTATTGTGTAAAAGACAAACTAATTAGAAAAAATTATGAATAATGCTTATTCATATTTTCTCCACCGTAATTAGATTAATGCTTTCTAACACCAATTTGGCTGCAAAAATACAAATTTCTGAAAGTATTGAAAAATTTTATGGCAAAAACTGCTGTTTATTATGGTTTTTCGATTAAAGCTTCTAATAAATAAATTCAATATTTAGAGACTTTTACTAACACTGAAGTCGAGATTGATATTACATAAAATGAAACCAAACAACAAATTTTAAAATTACATAAGGATTATGTAATAGCCTATGTTGGTGAAATCCAAGAAAATTATGCAATTATTAGTAAATATTTTTATTATTATTTTAAAAAACACTATAAATACAATAACGCGTTCATAAAATCAATATTTATCAAAGAAAAATCAGTAATCATATGTCTACACTTCTGGGTTTAATTATTGAGGACATGAACTTTACACACAATTTTTACACCAATATTCAAAATAAATCTTATTAATCATAAAATAGTCAATAATGGCTTTAATACTTAAATCATAAATTTTATTTAAATGTGAGAAAGGGTAATTTAGAATATATTGTAGGCAACAGTAATCTATTAGTGCAAAAATTGGACAGTTATTTTTACGTGCATGCTAGGTAAAAATATAGTTCCTATTAATATCTTTCACTTTGATTATTTAATTCCATCGATATAGAAGACTTTATTAAGGTTCTCAAGCACATGTATATTAACCCTTTATCGACCGACGGTACTTATAAGTACCGGTACTTATAAGTATCTGACGATACTTGGCAGGAATATTCTTTGAAATCCACTCTTCCAAGATATATGGCAGCACGGGTTCTATGATGAGTATTTTCGCGGGGAAGGCGAATAGTTTTAAGCAGAAATTGCGTTTTCAGCGGATAGAGAAGATTTTCATTTTTGTTCAGAAAAAATAGTTAATGTCAAAAGGTAAGACTCTTATTTTTTTGGTATGTTAATGAAGACTTTAGAAAACGATTTGACTATTTATTTTAAGTGGACAGTGTGTGTAATTAATTTTACAGTGGAATATCTTTAATAATTAATTAGCTCAAACTAATTAAATTTCCCAAAGTGGAGTATTTTATTTATGTATATTCTTTAGTTTTCAATGTAGTGACTGAGAAAAAAATATTGCATTAATAAAACTGCAGTAAATCATAATGCGGTCGATAAAGGGTTAAACACGCTTTAAATAAATTAATAAACTTTGAAAAATGTAATACAATTATTTAACTTGTATTAAAAGAACATTTTATTTCTCATAATGGTAATTATTATTAACGAATTAAGGAGCTACTCCAAGGAATTTCAAATCGGTTATTTACTGGTCTATATATATCTGCACTTCCTTGTGAAAATGTTAATATAGATATTAACTGTTGCCATTATTGTATATGCATAATGACTTAATTAGTTGTAGTAATTTCTTAGAATGTATCCCTAATTTTAATTTTCATTATTTTTATTTGCATTTAACAAAAATCAATTTTGTAACACACACAGAAAGCCGAAATTTGAACTTACAACTAAGTATTTATACTTATTTTTCTTAAAATGTTACACTTACGATAAGAAAAGAAGCTTTTAATTTTAACATTATTGAAGTTCATTTTTTAAAAGTAATCTTCACACCTCAGTTTATAGCAAAATTATGCTTAATTACTTAGAAAAATAAATATCTAGCAAAAGATTATACACAGGAAAAACACCATAATTAAAAAATATATATACGAGGGTTGGAGCATAAGTTATGGCAACTATTTTTTTCCTTTGTAGATATGTGAACGAATCACAAACTTATATGTGTCGTGTGGAAATTCTGCAGGCACAGTGTGTATGTAAAACAGCTCTATGATAGCTGGTAGTAGCTCAGCGAGGGCTGAGAAATCAGTCAGTTGGTGAGTGTCGTGTGAGATGGAAGTAACTCGCGTTGAGTAGCACGCTTGCATCAAAATAGTCGTTCTCCGAGAGAGAAATGCGATGGAATGTCACAGTGAGTTAGTGGAAGCCCTTGAGAATAATGCCCTACCATACTGTACAGTAGCATGGTGGATAGGAAAGTTTCAGCAAGAGTGATGAGCAGCGTTCAGGACAACCGGGTAGTGTGTGGACCGACTTGGCACGTGTCGTCATCGAGCAGCTCATGAATTACATTAAGAGTCATGGACTACATTAAAGGTCTTTAGGACCAAGTTTGTCATGTCAACTTTATGTGTACTATGTTGTCATTCTTTTGCAACGTGAAGACCATATCGCCCTGTATAATACCGTAATAAATTAGTGTGTTGCGATATTTCATGGCTATTCATTGTCCACACATGTAGTTAACAGCTTGAACTTTCGTCTGTATATGTCACATTTTCCAACCGGACTGGTATCTTCAAGAAAAAAAAATAGATGCCATGACTTTTGCCCCAACCCTCGTATATAAATGCTTAGAGCAGGAGTAATCTGTCAACTTCCTATAAACACGTCGGCATAGACCTAGCATGCTCCTCCCGTGAGCCCCAGGGAGCGAATTCGATTCCAGCTAGAGTATATAGATTTTCTGGATGCGAAAATCGTAGCCACGAATGTCACATGATTATTTAGCATTTAAAATACCTTGAATATCAATTTGGCTCTGGTACTCTTGGTAAAATGAAATCACGTAACATTTAGCATCCGATGAGGAGATCTTGACTTGAATATACTCAAGCGTCAAAACTCTGGTAGTGGGGGCCGTCACTAGATGGTGCCATCAATGAAATGACTCTCACATTTGGGGACACACTTGCAGTGTCTACAAAGGTTTGTGTGCGAAAATGCAGCCAATTTAAAAAAAAATGTTTCTATATATGTGCATAAACTAGTGTATATAAGAAAGAAATGCATTTTTCAACATACAATCCTCAAATTGTTGAAGAGGAGATCTTACATCTAGAAAAATGAAAAGGAAACTCAGTAGAAAGGAGGAGTATATGCAAATATCAGCGTTACAACGACAGAGGGGTCTTCATGACATGAAAACGCATCACATGCGTGCACTCAGTTCCAAGACAATTTAACATAGAAGGAGGACGGATGCATTTCCAGATATTTCCTGCAAGTGAAAGTGTAGCCATTATAAGTTTTATAATGGCTACAAGGAGCCATCAAGATGTTTTTACACTTGATAGAATGAGCGGTAAGTTTGAAGAGGGGCATAACTTGACGAATAATGTTTATGAGTTTGAAGTTGACAAAAGAGTAGTTTAAAGAGATTTGACGAGAGCTGCGGTAGACTAGTGATTATAGTCACAAGCTGGCTGGTGCTCGTTAAATCTGTTGAGACACCTCTCATTGGCACAGTGTCGAAATTTGTACTGTGTGATGACAGATCAGGTGTCATCTTCGTCGTCTGACGTAATTCAAAATTACGTGGTGCGTCGTCAATAGTACTCGTATTACTTTACAGACACTTTAACAAACATTGTCATTCAAGATTTTGGAAGCCTTATAAATGTCAGGTACAGCTTCAAAAAAGTTTGGAGGTGGTCAGCCGAGAAAAACATCGGCTAGTGCAGGTAAAAACATAAGGGAATTAGACATCTTACAGCATTGCTTAGCAGCTGCGTACAACAACCAGAGGAAAAGTTTACATTGGCCAGACGTCTGAATAAAAATGGCCTGTTCATCTCGGTCGTTCTGAATGCAGGATACCTTTTACAGAAGCCCTTCAGTGGCACCAATTAAAGTTGTATCGAGAACAGAAAAATTGTACATCTTATCAATTGAGTTATGTTCTGCTCACTAATGAGAGTCATTTTAGTCTTAGCTACAATTCTCAGCACCAGTTATGGAGGGAGAGACGCCATTCTATCACACTAACATTAGGGAAGGAGACCGTTGTTTGCACTATCATGTTGAATAGATAACCAGGACTTCATTTCTTCGACAGCGGCGTTCTTACCAGAGATTGGTACAGCAGAGGAAATAATTCTCTTACGTGTGCGTCCTTTCTGAGGTTCCATTAGACCAGACTTTATTTTTGTGGACCACAATGCGTGATCACACAAGACGGTGGTGTCACCTGGCCCCCTCGCATCACGGAGGGGAGAGGGCAGGACCCTAAGTGGACATGTTATATTATGGTTTTGGAATCCTTTGTGAGATCCGTCTTGGGGCCCCAAGCCTGACATTGCAGGAAGGGGGCCCTTACATTCTCCGATATGCTACTGGCACAAAATATCTGATATTAAGGTATCCGACTACGTTCGGAACAGTGATTTTAAAAAAGCGCATAAATAGATAATTTTCATGATATTTAGTATCACTCTGATTAGAATACATGTATAAAGTTGTTTTAATTATATTTTGACAAAACAAATTATTTAAATACAATATTTTGGCAAAAAAGTAACTTAGAATAACATTTTTCCAAAATGTTCTCCTTTTATAAAAAAAGCTTCTAAAACAATAATATTTTGCTTATATAAAGTAAAGACTTCTCCAGAGAGTCTGAACTATTTTTTAATTATTCACATTGACCATTTGAAATAATTATCGGCGTTTTTTCTAAAAATGTCTCCCCTCTGTTATCGTAAAAGATGAATAAACCCACTTCTAAGCTATATATTTCAAAATTCTAGTTGAGCCTCTCTACAGAGGTCTGAGCTATATACTGGCAAAATATTATTATAATATAAGCCTTTTTCACAAAAGGTGAATATTTTAAAAATTGGTCATTCTATGTTCATTTTTTGTCAAAATATTGTACTTAAATAATTTTTTATTGTAATAATATTCTTAAATCAATTTTAAATACACTTTCTGATCTAAGTGACACTAAATATCCTAAATGTTATCCATTTATACGCTTTTGAAAAATTATGGTTCCGAACGTAGTCGGATAAGTTAAGGAGATACAAGAAAGTTAAGATATCTGAAAAATGGGCAGGTTCACGAGCTTCCTTGATTTAATCCTGTCGAACGCTTTGCAATGGCCTCCCACCTGGGGAAGCCATATCTGTATCTACTCGACCTCAATCTGTAGGAGGTAAAGATTGATGACCCAAACTAGCCGTGAGAAAAAAATCCAATTTATTATTACCAAATATATTAATCTAAGACAAACAAACTGTTAAGGGAAATTTTAGAGTGATAGAACAATAGCTCAAACCCTATGTGAATAAGCGCACGGAATCCTAATAGCTTATACCTAATAGCTTCTTTAACATTACTCAAAGTTAACTCAAAAATCCTAGCTTCCTTTATTTATTTTTAAAGCTAAAGCCCGTCCTATAATCACGCGTTTAAATTCTGATCCTTACCGTAATAGCACTGCTTTCAGTGATTCGGCTTATTTTCCTTCTCCTTTTGATTAAACTTCAACTATATATATATATATATATATATATATATATATATATATATATATATATATATATATAGTCTAATTCTCTACAGACAAGAGATAAACATTCACCAATCACATTCGAAAAAAAACACAGAGACAGTAAAGAGAACATACAATGAAGGACACTAGATTAAAAATTATAAAATGGATGCTGCAGTATTATAAACATTGCTGATTTAGGACAGCTAATATATAAATTATATAAAAGTGGGGTTGAACATGTTTTTTGTCCAGCCAACCTTACCCCCTTTATGTAAAAAATACTGAGCAAAAATCTGTTGAAAGTAATGGATAGGTATATCTAAATCCATTACAAAATAGAGGTAACTTACCTAAAAATTGCACTTGAAAATGCAATGCCCACTCTAAATCGGAGATCAATAAATAAGTTATTGCCAGATTTTGTACCCTAATGCAGATTCAAAGCATGTGGATGGCTGAAATGTAGCACTTAACAAAAGTATAAAAAGAATAGAAAACAAAAATTAATAAAGGAGTTACGAAAAACCATAACTTTAGAGACACTAGAGTATATATGAATTAAATAATAATAATTAATTTTAACTAATAATAGAATATGGAGGTTACTATAACTATGAAATGTGTAAATTTATAGTATTAAACTATAATTAATCTAAGAATTTTCAATCTTTACAATATTGAATAGCTTTATTCATGTAACTATTAATAAAATGAATTGGGTATTTTTGATTTAAGCAATATTTAGTAAAATGTTTATAGTTATTTAGTATTTCTGATTGTTTTGACACGAGAAATTTATTGCGTTGTATATAATTAATAATAATATTTCTAAATATAGAAATATGTATATTACTCTCCCAATGCGGAACTTTTATTATATTGAAATTAAAATCATCTCTTTTATCATAAACATTAGAAACTATTACATTATCTATTAATTTGATATGTATGTCAAGAAAATTTGCTTCATTGTTGTTACTATTTGTCTGTATTAAATTAAGATATTGTGGATAAAAATTAGTATTAGGTATAAAATTGACCTGCTTGCCAAAAATGATTATGTCATATATATAACGATAAATATAATATTTAGAATTAGTAACATGTATATATATATATATATACATATACATATATACTAGCTAATCTGCATATGAAGGTTTCTTAAGAGGGGTGGCTGTGAAATAACTCGATTGCTAGCCCTAAAGATTCCCCAAGAGGATTAATAGAAATTAACGTAAAGCCCCGTCACAATATTCGAGATGTCTTGGGAAGACGCCAAGAAGGTGGATTGTATCCTCCAGAGAACACAAAATGGCTGATACAAATACTCTTTGAACAGTGGAATTTTTTACATTAAGAACTGTTGAATAATATAATTTTGAGTGTGAGGAGACAGTTTCTCGTAGCCATTATAGCTAGGAGAAGTCATATTCCTAATTGGGTGATTTTGGTTATTACTTACTAGAAATGTTTTTGGGAATATAATTATATATACACTGCTGGACAATTGCTAAGGACGGATAACACTATCATCCATAGCAACCACAAAATGAAAGGAAGAAAAATGTGGAAAATTAGAATAAGTGCGGGATATTAGTAAGAAGTATGAGTATGGAAATTTTTTTTCCACGTCTGTTCATCACGTGATAGCGTTCATAAGAGCTTTAAAGGTTTTGACGTGTGTGGACAGTTGTGGTTTCAAGTCAAATTTTTACAGGAAAGATTTAATAGACGAACTTAAATTTTTTGCAATGTCTTCCCGACATCACATAGATGATTTTATGTGTGGCTGAATTATTGGAAAGATCGAAGAAGGGCGAAAAATAACAGATGTTGCCAGGGAGTTCGACATCGCTCACAGCGTTGTTTCACGGCTGTGGAAGTCATTTAAAACTACTGGAATGTGTAGTAGTGGGCAAGGGGGAGGTCGTATTAGAAGTACGACGCCAGCAGAAGACAGATATATCGTCCTATCAGCAAAAACGAACAAGCGCACCACAGCTCAGCAGGTGGCAAATCAGTTTCTTGCTGCCTCAGGAAAGCAGATCTCCCGAAAAACTGTTGTCAGACGTTTGAGGGGAGGAGGACTATACGCACGCAGACCTGTTGTGTATGTCCCATTGACCAGACAGCATCATACTGCCCGTTTGCAATGGTGTCGTGAGCATCACAATTGGACTGAATAGGACTGGGCATGCGTACTATTCTCAGATGAGAGTAGGTTCAGTCTGTCATCGGATTGTAGACGCCAACTGATCTGGCGCGAGAGTGTTACTGCTTATCGTCCAGAAAATATCCAGGAAAAGGACCAATATTCGACATGCAGTATCATGGTGTGGGCCGGCATCAGGATGAATGGCCGCACGCGCCTACATGTGGTTGCGAATGGGGCTATGACGGGCCAACGATACATTGATGAAGTTCTACTTCCTCATGTTCTTCTTTTCCGTGGTGCTGTCGGTGATTTTATGGATGACAACGCAACATGTCATCGAACACTCGCTGTTTAGGATTGTCTAGACAGCGAGGGTATTCAACGTCTCGTATGGCCAGCGCGTTCTCCAGATTTAAACCCTATTGAAAATGTGTGGGATGCTTTGGGGAGGCAAGTTGCTGGTCGAAACTATCCTCCGACAAACAAGAACACCCTCATCGGTGCACTCACAGAGGAATGGGATAAATTGCCTCAACAGCTGCTGGATAATGTTGTGCAAAGTATGGTATGACGTGTGGAATGTTGCATCACACTCCACGGTGGACATATCCCGTACTGATACCTTTTATTAAGGTGCCTGCTGACTTTTAGATACATTGTTCCATTTCTCCGTACGCAGATCAAATGAACATTTTTTTTTCTTTCAGATGTTTCACAGCTTTTGTACTTTCCAGAACAATAAATATTCTTTATTCTAATGTCTGAACAGTGCGGCAACTATATTTTATCCTACTAGGCCTCATGTCTCGCTTAATGTTATGCTACATAGCAATTTGTGATCCGTCCTTAGCAATTGTCCAGCAGTGTATATATATATAAATATATATATATATATATATATATATATATATATATATATATATATACAGAAATTCAAAGAGCCTAAAACAAATGGAATGGAGAAATAACAAATTTGAGAGTTGTACTATAGAAAGATATTGATACAACCCATTTTTTAGATAAGCAAAATAATTTTTTAATACAATGAAATTTAGAATGTAATGAAATCGTTTTAAAAGTTCAAGAAAATGATTTCAAAAATTTTAAGTGTTACCTTTGCATACGAGAAACAATAATCTTTCAGTTAGTGTTTTAATGAAATTAGCATTTAAAATTAGATTTTTTAAAAATTAAAAATAAGTCATCATTAAAAATTTGGTTAGCTGTAAAATAATAATAAATTAACAAGCTATACATGAGAAACTAATATTATATGTATATTGAGTGAGAGGTGGAGATTATTTTTTGTTAATTTAAATGGATGTTTGAGTTAAATTATTTGTGTTAAAGTTAAAATTGCTTAAATTTGTAGGATGTTACCTAGCATATAATTAATAGCACAATTGAAAATATGATCAAAATAGTATGTTTACTAGAATATAGTTCAAAGAAAATTAAGCAAAAGTGAAAATATTACAAATAATTTGTTTTCTTTAAATTAGTTTTCAAATTATAAGTTATATTATGTAAACTTTATTCTAATGTCTGAACAGTGCGGCAACTATATTTTATCCTACTAGGCCTCATGTCTCGCTTAATGTTATGCTACATAGCAATTTGTGATCCGTCCTTAGCAATTGTCCAGCAGTGTGTGTGTATATATATATATACAGAAATTCAAAGAGCCTAAAACAAATGGAATGGAGAAATAACAAATTTGAGAGTTGTACTATAGAAAGATATTGATACAACCCATTTTTTAGATAAGCAAAATAATTTTTTAATACAATGAGAAATTTAGAATGTAATGAAATCGTTTTAAAAGTTCAAGAAAATGATTTCAAAAATTTTAAGTGTTACCTTTGCATACGAGAAACAATAATCTTTCAGTTAGTGTTTTAATGAATTTAGCATTTAAAATTAGATTTTTTAAAAATTAAAAATAAGTCATCATTAAAAATTTGGTTAGCTGTAAAATAATAATAAATTAACAAGCTATACATGAGAAACTAATATTATATGTATATTGAGTGAGAGGTGGAGATTATTTTTTGTTAATTTAAATGGATGTTTGAGTTAAATTATTTGTGTTAAAGTTAAAATTGCTTAAATTTGTAGGATGTTACCTAGCATATAATTAATAGCACAATTGAAAATATGATCAAAATAGTATGTTTACTAGAATATAGTTCAAAGAAAATTAAGCAAAAGTGAAAATATTACAAATAATTTGTTTTCTTTAAAATAGTTTTCAAATTATAAGTTATATTATGTAAACTTATTCACTTATTTTCATAGGAAAACTTCTGTAAGTTTTTATCCTTTAGTGAAATTTAAGGAAAACTCATTTGAAGTTGATTTTCAAATGTATTTAGTATTTGAATGGATAATGTATATATTGTTAATATCTAAACTAATGGAGAAATAAATACGGCCATATTAAAAAAAGAATTTTTATGTAGAGAAATAATTCATCTAAAATGGTAGAGAATAGAGTTTTTCATAAATACATCAATTGTATTAATCTACATTAGATTGATCAAACTTTTTGAAATAATATTTATATAAGTGGAAATTTCTGGTTTTCATAATAGGATATTAAGGTACTTTTAAATATAAAGTTTTCTCAAGACGTTAAAAAAGATTAAATCTATAAATAGTAAGACAGTTATTTTACTGAATTGAAACATATTAATTGAACAATATTGTATTGTATTGTTGTAATATAAGAGTATAAAAGAGAAATAGTATTTTAATGTAAAAACTTTAACTAAATGTAATCTGAAATAACAAATACACACGGATGAAAGTTCAAAAATTAATATAATACGCTGGAAGGTATTTGGAAAAAGAAAGAAGTGTAACACTTTGTAAATATTTTATATGTTCCTCATTTCTGTTTATTTAATTTTAATAAATATTAAATGATAAAAGTGTGCTTATTCAAGAAAGAAACAGCCAAGCATCTGTTACCATTCAACACAATTTATTAAACCAACTACCAAGGCTGATAACAAACAGCAAATATAAATACAAACATCATATGTAACTGCACACAAAAAGACCATGAAATGTCATTCGAGCACCCAAATATTAAGCATTTGATCCGTTTAATCAAACAGATTGTGGCACGGGAAAACATTAAAGATGTAGAAAAGAGAGTAAAGAAAATATTGAAATTCTATTTCATTTTTCACACATTTTCACAGTTCAATTTATTTCTTGAGCAATTATCTTTAAGAATATAAAAGTAAAGATATTTGCATCATGAATTAAATTAATGTTTGTGGAAACAAATAGTAAATGGATAAATTTAAATAAATAAACAACAATACATCAAGATATCTACATACAAAAAAGCTCACAGAATTACAAGTTTAATGGAAAAAGAGCATGTTTCATTTCAACCCCTCTTCTGCATTTGAACATGGCTGATTGATACTGTCCAAAAAATTCATAAAATGTCTAAGCCCATCTTATAAATATGTAATTTGAAAAGTTAATTTTTCAAAGTTAGTGAACCAACAGTTCAGCTCCTTATACGTTGGAAACATGTCCCATACGTCGTGCGTAACCGTGATGATGCCCACCGTAGCTGTATCCGCCAAGACCATGACCATGGTGATGATGGCCGTGATGATGGTGGCCATGGTGATGATGGCCATGATGGTGGCCATGGTGATGATGATGTCCATGATGATGATGGCCATGGTGATGATGCCCATGATGATGACCATGATGGTGGCCATGATGGTGTCCGTGATGATGTCCATGATGGTGACCGTGATGATGCCCATGGTGATGCCCATGATGATGCCCGTGATGGTGTCCGTGATGATGCCCATGATGGTGTCCATGGTGATGTCCATGATGGTGTCCATGGTGATGTCCATGATGATGTCCATGATGATGTCCGTGATGGTGTCCATGATGATGCCCATGATGATGTCCATGATGATGTCCATGATGATGTCCGTGATGGTGTGCGTGATGGTGATGGTGTCCATGGTGATGTCCATGATGGTGACCATGATGATGTCCGTGATGGTGTGCGTGATGGTGTCCATGATGATGTCCATGATGATGTCCGTGTTCATGTTTGTGGTCATGTCCGTGTTTGTGGTCATGCCCGTGTTTGTGATCATGTCCGTGTTTGTGGTCATGATGATGACCGTGCTCATGCTTATGGTCATGTCCGTGTTTGTGGTCATGATGATGACCATGCTCATGCTTGTGGTCATGTCCATGTTTGTGGTCATGATGGTGACCGTGCTCATGTTTGTGATCATGTCCATGCTTATGATCATGTCCGTGCTCATGTTTGTGGTCGTGACCATGCTTGTGGTGGTGATCGTGTCCATGTTTGTGATTATGGTCATGTCCATGTTTGTGGTGGTGATCATGTCCATGTTTGTGGTCATGGCTGTGATCGTGCTTATGCTCATGACCATGCTTATGACCGTGGCCATGTTTATGATGATGGTGATGGTGATGATGATGATGATGCTCAGCTTGATCCTTGATGACGATCACTTTCTTGTCGTCTCTGAAACAAATAAGGAAATTAAGTAACTTGTATCAAGATAATTTTTAAATATCAGCAAATTATATTATTATGTGTCAATCATACATTTATATGCATTTTTACTTAAAGTTAAAAATATTTCTTTGAAAGCTTTCTATCTGAACATCAGATTTGTTCAATTCTAAAATCTAATTAGATAAACAAAGGTCTAATTTCTTTTTTCTTTTCTTTTTTTATTAGTTCAGTTGTCAATTCACAGAATAATACGAATTAGGTTTTAGATTAAGAATTAAACATTATACACTCTCATTGAACGACATAGCTACAAATTTTCTAGAATCAAATACAGTGTTTAAGTAACTACTGGCCTATTGCAAAATATCTGGTACATAAAAATACATACATAAAAATGAAAATGGAGTTATTATTCATAACTTATCGAAATTGAAATGTTCATACGTAGAATAGGATTTTATTGTGAACGTCATTGAAATTTTGAATCATCTAATGATGAAAGTAAAATATTTAGCAATAATTCTCTTCATACATGCATATATATATATATTAAATTTAAGGAATATGGTTTATGAATTTTTTTAACCTATTTGCGATGAATCAAAGCATATGTTATTTTTTAGCAGATGGTTGAAATGTTTTACTGGAAGCCATGAGCAGTATTTTTAAGTTTTTTTAAGCTCAATAGAATTTTTATTTATTGTAAGCCATTACATATGAAAATTATTTTGCTATTTTTCATGTATTTAAGCTTTATTAATATATCACTTATTTCTTCTTTGTGCTGATTTTCCCCCGAAAAATTGTTATATTTATAGCAGAATTATATTCAGGTATTAACAATCGTGTAAGATAGACATAAATGATATTCTTAATGTTTTTTAGTTGTCTATGTGATCGTGATCAGTATTTATGCTTTAACTCACGCGTATTAAATAAACGTTATTAATGTACTTCTCGCAATTGAACACAATTTGCTTAGTCTATATTTAAAATATAATGACATTGAGGCTTTGATACTTAGAAACTCACTTTACATGTTCCATGAACATTAAATAAATTTTTAGAATAATTAAATTGTTGAATCAATTCCTTACATAAAAAATTCAAATTCTGACAGACACTATGAATGACAATAAATTTTGTTAAACTAATAGTTCAAAAAGACATAATACACAGCTAATCATGTTTTCATCAAAATCATATATGAATTTCTTTGAAAGTGTATAAAAGAGTTGAATGTATCATAGATGGAAATTTAAAAAACAACAACATATTAACTTCGTAAAATTAGGAAACAAGCAGTTACTTACCCATGATGTCCATGATGACCATGATGATCATGGTGATCATGATGACCATATCCTTCAGGAGCATCTTCGTGATGATCATGTCCATGCCCATATTCTTCTGGTGCATGATGTGGTTCAGGAACAGGATCTGCAGCAGCAAAGTATACCACCATCATCAACATTACTAAACAGGTCTTCATGTTTATCCCCATCTGAAAAAAAAACAAATTGATACATTAGTGAGTTTTCAACCAGTTTTAGAAACAGTTCTAGTTAAATATTGGTTTGATTAACTACATAAGAAACATTTTCACGTAACTGAAAGTTTAAGTATACTTCGTTAATGGATATTTATGTATAAAAAATTCAGTCTTGATATGATTCATTTCAGTTTGGTTCTTTTGTTTGTAGATCTCAAATACTTATATTAGATTAAATATTGACACAATATGCTGCAACAGAATGCAGAATATTTTTGTGTCTCATTTGGAAATTTGTACTTCAAATGTTATAAAAAGTTGAACTTATAAGAGTAATAATTAAAAATATTTCTATTCTCTTATTAAACTGATTCCTATTTTGGTATATAATGATTTGAATATGCTGAATTGTACAATAAAATCTGAGTCATACTAACATTTTACAACGTATTGCAACAAATCGATAAAAATCTTGTACTTAATTATTTTTTGAATCATAAACGGAAATTTTAATTGCGATGTTTTATTACAAATTTCCTAATTATGATTTGCTGAAATGTAATTAATAAGTTTTATCTAATATATAATATTATTTTATTGAACAATAAAATTTTAGAACAACTGACATTTAAGAAAGTTAAGTTATATCATAAGATCATAATATATTTTATCTACAAAAATATATTATCAAAATAAATATTTAAAAAGAAACATTTAAGTTCAATAAAACCATAATCTTAATAACAACAAAAAAGCACAAAATACTCATTTTCCTTATTTAATTTTGTAAAAAAGCTGTTTGTTTTAATAAATACTTTAAAAAAGTCCACCTTTTCTACTTTTAAATATTTTTTAAAGGTTTGCTCTCTTCGGAAATAAAATGTTGAACCATTTATTAAAGCAATTTCAAAACACTGACGCTTTTTTCACATATTACTTTGTATTTACACAAAATTTAGTGTAACATTCTTAAGCAACTATATCACTTTAAAGTAATTTTTTACAGGCATTTTGATAAGGTTTAAAAGGCAGTCTAAAGAATTTTATATATTCACTTGGGTGTTTTAGGAACAATTAAATAATGCTGAAAATGTTACCAGTCAGTTTCAAGAAAATGAAAATGAAAACAAAAAACATCCTTATTATACATAAAAATTTAATACATAAAAATTTTCACATTATAAGTCAAAAATTTACGAAACTTATTTGAAAAGTGCCTAATTGGAAACTAAATTTATCTGCAACTCTTTATGTTCCTAGATGAGTTGTTATGTATTTATTTAACGTGCATTTCTAAGCTAACATGAACGATAATAAAATTTCATTTAACTCTGAAGCTAAAATCCGAAAATTAAAATGCAGTATTACTTGTTTTTCTTCGAAAGTTTAAATATTTAAGATTACTCGTCTCTAACTCTTTCTATCTCTGTCTAACACGACATAAAATAAAATAATTAAATTAATTCATTTAAATCTTTCCATGCTCTGCGGTAATTTAGATCAAAAGCGCAGGCTAAAAATCATTCGAAAAACAGTCACTTTTTATGCCCTACAAAGACTACTGCCCAAACATTGAGGAAAAGTTCCATATTCTTGAATAACTCTGAAAATATAAGTGGAAGTTTAACAGCTGAAATGCGGAACATAACTAAATTTCTCTAAATTATGAGTTAAGTTACAAGGAACATAGCATAAGAACATTCTTAACTAAAATAAGAACAATTAACTGGTCTATTCCAATAAGTAGAAGATGGAAAAAGTATCACCATCACCACACACAATCCTCTTTTAAAAATGAAGCATAATCCAACTGAAAAAGCACTGATCCACTATACCTTGGCAGCTTGATGATTCCTGAAGGGATATCAAACCACACTGATAAGGATACTGAAGCAGATCGGAGTATATATACATGAAGTGGAACCAAACACTTGGATATACGGTATCTTTCCGTGTCCTGTCACAGCATTGCCCCTTTACTTCCGTTAAGATTCAACAATGATGTTAACTAACACTTTCCCTCTTAATCGGCGCGTCATAATAACCTGAATTAAAAGAAGATTTTTACTTTTTTTTATCAAGTGAATACGTCACTCGCTATTGCTGCAAAATGAAAGCTTTTTTTTCTCGGCGTTGTGAAATATAAATATGATTGAGTCTATAATTCGAACGTTCTTTTTTTACGTTATTGTTATTTGATATTCCAACCCCAGTGGTTCTAAAATTCGTTTTGATAAATCGATTCAGAATATTACACTTTATTGAAATAAGAATGGGATACGGTATTTGTTTACATTTACAATGAATTAAAAATTACCTATTGTGTTTTGTGAGATAAATGTGCCATATGTTTATTACACCCCAGTTATTATTTGAATATTGTTCATTTTAGAAAAGATGAGTGGAAATGGTTAACAAAACTGTATAGGTCACATATTTTCTTTTATAGATTAGGTAACTTGATAAGATATTAGTATCCATTCTTTTCTACACCTATTATTTGTTTAAACTCAGTTTATTAAGAATGTTTTGCTTTCCTTTTGAATAGCAATTATTGCAAAACTTACTTTTTTAATATTAATGTGCAATCGTTTTTTTTATGTATTTTGCAAGAATATTGAATTTCGGATTTATGTAGAACATTTATTATATAAGGAATGACAAAAGGTTTTTATCAATATTTTATTCAACGTCTTACGAAAGTGTTGGATAGTTTATTTGGAAATTTAAATAAATTTTTGTACTTCATTAAAAATAAAACTTTCAAAATTTATTAATTAATTGATACACAAGAGGTTTAATATGAAAAATATATCGAGACAGAAAACAAAATTAAAATAATACAGAGATAAATAAAATAAGAAGATAAGACAAAAATGTTTATTATACGTTCAATATAAAATACATTTCAGGTGCTGTGCTTTTCTAGATAAAAATAAGACCAACAAATTTCCTTTCCAGATAATTTAAAAAAATAATAGGAATCTGAAATTCTTCTCGAATACATTTTTCAGTGAATATTTTGCATGCGTATATTATTTTACTCAAATTAATGCATTTAATTAGTATTTTCTTTTCCCCATACACTTTTCTAAAATGATTCAATTTGCTTTTTACACATATTTTTATGTATTCTCTCTTTTATCAGTTTTCCATAATAAGTTATTATTTTCACCTAAACTTACCAATGGTATTGTTTCAATTGAATCAAATGGTTATTGCTTTTATTTTGTGTCTTTATTTTATTTCACTAGAGTTGAAAAAAAATATTAATGTTGTAAAACTATTGGCGCTTAAAAAATAAATTTTTGCCAATGTTTTTTATCAACTGATTGGCACAATTGTCCCGCTAAGCAAGTAGGAACTGAAGTTATACTTTCAGATTTAAAGTAGTGTAAAATCCGGCGTATAACGCGTACCTATAATATTAGCCTGTATTTTTTTAATTTTATGTATATTCGCCGTATAGTACGCATCCCCTTTTTACGCAGAAAGCTGAAATGTATATATACAATGCTCTTTTGTTTTGAAGTCATTTGTTTGAGGTATTTTCCAAGGCTTTTGAAAAAATAATACATTTCTAGGACTATTATTCCTTATAAGTTCATAATATCTGCCATTTCTTTTAAATAAACACTATTTTGATATACGTAGAAGTCTAATTTCTTTTTTATGCTCATCTCTTTATTTACTTTAAATGATCTCATGTTTATACTCGGCGTATAACGCGCACCTGTAAATTTCAATCTCGTTTTTGGTGTCGAAAATACGCGTTATACGTCGAATTTTGCTGAAATTAAAAATGTCTTTGATAAGTAAATGCAACACACACACACTTAACATGTGTTAAATATATAAATCATTTGAGCTATTTCTCCCACACTGCTCGACGTTTTCTAGTCACTGTTTCTATTTATTAACGTAGGTATATCTTACGTAAGATTTATATAATCACTGCGCTTTCATAATTTTATCTCCTTAAAATTAGTCATTCCGAATTATATATGAAAAAGCGTTGTACTATAGATATATTTTTCCATATTTAATTGGATATTTTTGTTTGTTAGCCATATTTACATAGCTTTGTAAGACATTTTACTACAATTTTCTATCACATTAATTACATAAAATATGATTTTCTTTTAATAAATAATTTTCGACCCGAAAACTTAAACAGAATTGATATTTTTCAATTTTCTTAATAGTAAATTTTAAAAAAATACCCAAAACTTTCTTTTAATCGAAACTATACATTATGAATAAAAATACATATTTTGTAATTGATAAATATCAATAATCCTATAATCAATATTTATTTAAACAAATGCTATATATATACATATATATATATAATATATATACATAAAGAGTATAATGTATCTCTCATAAATTATTTTTTAATTTCCAATGGGTTGCGAATTAGTATTTACCTCTGCAGACCTTGTACATTTAGTGCGACGTCATATAGATGGAATTCTAATCACCGCATTGTAATTTTGAAGCCCAGTTTCCTCCCCAGAAAGAGGCACCTAAGCTCTGACGATACGGAATGATATTAGGAATTTAATTTATCCTACAGCCTCCAAGCCAAACAAGCACTCTAGGGATTTTTAACATGTCACACACTCATACAACAAGGACACTGTCGATTTTCAGCATCATGAAAATCCACCGACTTGGGCAAGGGCCGAACCCCCAACCTTAGTTGTAGGAGACCAGTGATAAATCAACTACGTCACCTACTATTCCGAGATAAAAATAACTTAATGATTAAATGGATATTCACGTCGCACTGTTCAGCTACACGAGGGCTTTTAGCGACGGACCACGTAATTTTGAACCATGGTCAAGGGACGTGGATGACACCTGAGCTGGCACCCTCTTTCCTAACTACCACCCCACCCCAACGGGAGTATGTTTCAGCTCTCGATAAATTTGCATCGCTGCCCTACACGGTGGGTCTTTAGTGGTACTGGGCTCGAACTCGTGACCAGGTAAGCTACTATCCGATACCTATACCACTCGGCTACCTCGGCCGCATAACTTAATGATAGTTTATTTATTAACGTCCTATTTTGAAGCTATACGTAAGCTATTGACTTCCGAACTTAATGTTAAACCACTGTCCGGGGACGAAAGCGATCTTTTGACTATCAACCATTCTCTAAACTTCTAGTCATTAAAGAGCTGAAAATAATATGCATGTTTTGTTTTATAAAATAAGTGTTATTTTTCGAAGAGTAGAAGGTTTCGTTATTTGAAGAAAAGTTCTTTTAAAATGGTTATTATGAACATTATTACAAGTTGTTGATTATTACATGTTACAGCAGGGGTCGTCAACCTTTATTTGTGACGTGTCAAACCAATCTACCAATAGGATTCAGCGCGGCACACAGTAGGGTAATTTTGAAAAGAGTTCGATTCTCGCAATAATTCATGCAAAGTTATAGAATAAGGGGCCGATAATATAGATTTACAGTTTTATTGTACATTAATTTTGAATCAATTAAAAAGATATTTCTTAACATAAAAACAAACAGTATGAAATATAACTATTTCTTTAAAATATAATTAAAATTGTATATATGTTATATATTTTTAAACATATTTATAAAAATAAGAAATAGACGGAAAAGAACATAAGTATTTCTCTTCACTATAGTTAAATGAAAAAGATAAATAAACATTTTAATGCTTACCACATGCTTGCACCATTCTTCTTTCATGTCACAAAATCAAGAGTATAATTTGTGATTTTCAATGTGACACGATGCTAAGCATTTAGTTGTTAAACAATTTCTTAGTGGACTCAAAATATTTTCCATATGAGGAAACATTTTTTGCTCAGATATGTAGAATTAGCCCCTTATTTTTTATTTTATCATCATGACTTGTAAAACTTCGAGAACTAGCTAAATTTAACTAGCAAAGGGCCTCTTTATTTCATATGTTAGGATATATCGGATTGCTGACTCAAACTCATTATTCAAATCCTACCTCTCAAGACCATAACCAATGTAATACTACACATTTCATTACCAGCAACAAAAATAACTTTTTGTATAAAAAAATTAATGTTAATGTCAACCATTGTCAAGATACCACCATTCTATTCTCAGTTATAAGATTACTATTATATTTATTTTAAGCACAGCATATCTGAAACATTAAAACTTCATGTATTGGAAACGCTTCGCAATTATACCGTTTTATAAGAATACATTTTCCCACTTTATCTTCTTTCTCTCTGGTCAAATTATACAATAGTTTAAATGTTCCGTTTATTATTGTTAACTCTAG
Organism: Trichonephila clavipes; assembly: GCA_019973935.1. Lineage (NCBI taxonomy): Eukaryota > Metazoa > Arthropoda > Arachnida > Araneae > Nephilidae > Trichonephila > Trichonephila clavipes. Next base: position 103,962 of record BMAU01021276.1, on the reverse strand, counting down.
CACAATAATCCATGAGGGCGAAAACCTACTGTGCCTATCTCAGCTTACGTGACCTTTGACGCTGGGGTGCTTGGGTAGATGTTTCGATCAAGTGATCAGTCTGACACGAAACTCCCAGAATTCAGATTCCAAGCAAGTTTGGTGCTCATTTATCCATTCACTAATGGGATGAAAGGCAGAATAAACTTTGCCCAGTCTAGGATTTGAACCCCAGATCTGTGGCTTGTAAACGCAATTCACTACCACTCAGACACTGGGTTTCATTGTTGCTAAACCTCAAACAAAAAAGCGTATTTTCTATCGAAAATGCTGTACATTAAGATACACTGCTGGCCACCGTAAATGCAACACCCTGAAGGAAGCATGCAGAAAACATGAACTTTACAACATGCATTAGCGGAGGTGAGATATGCAAATTATTGGAATTTCAGTTCAGACACACATTACGCGTGCCTATGGCGCCACCTCAAAGAGCTATTTAAGGCTTGGATATTTCAACGATTTCAAGTTCGCCAATTGTGTTTTTCTTGTGGTTTTTTTTCAAAAAACGATCAGTTACGTCTCGTAGACAACAACAACCAGCTTTTGATCAAGTATCCGAATTCGACAGAGGAAGGATAGTGGCCTACCGAGATTGTGGATTATCTTTCAGGGAAATGGGTAGTCTTGTTGGACCAAAACCAAGAAGCTGTAATGCGGATATGTGACCGTTTGATGCAGGAGGGTACGACGGATGGACGTGGACGATCGCATCCACCTCAGTGCACCACTTCACGTGAGGACAGGCAAATTGTGCTCATGACAGTGACGGATCGCTCAGTCACGTCACGAATCGTAGCACAGCCCATTGAGTCTGTAACGCATCATTCAGTGTCTGCGCGTACCATTCGACGCCGTTTACAGCAGAGTTGTCTGCCCGCAAGACGTCCATTGCTTGGTCTACCCTTGACGCAGAACTACAGACGTCTCCGCCGCCGATGGTGCGATGAAAGAAGGATGTGGGCGGCAGAATGGAATGCAGTTGTCTTTATTGATGAGTCACACATCTGTCTTCAACAACACGATGATCGGATTCGAGTCTGGAGACACCGTGGAGACAGTATGCTGAATAGCTGCGTTATACACCCCCACTCTGGTCCTGCACCGGGTATTATGGTAAGAAGTGGTATTGGATATTACTCTCGCACTCGTCTAGTACGCATTGCCGGTACTTTAAAAAGCCATCACTACATCTGCCAGGTATAGGAGAGCCAGTTGTTCTTCCTTACCTTCAGGGCTTGGCCAAAGCCATATTTCAACAGGATAATGCGCGACCACACGTGGCACGCATTGTCCAAAGGTTCTTCCTCAATCACCTGATTGAATTGCTTCTCTGGCCGGCCCGATCTCCGGATCATTCACCGATAGGAAACATGTGGTTCATGGTTGCTCAACGATTGACCCAGATTACACCCCCAGCTGCCACACCAGATCAACTTTGGCAACGTGTGGAAGCTGCTTAGTCTGCTGTAGCCAAAGAACACATCCGTAGTCCCTTTGAATCAATGCCGATGCGTGGGGCAGCGGTGATCTCCAATAATGGCGGCTACTCTGGCTACTGATTCTAGAAGGGACCACACTTCCCAGAAGTCTATAAATTTAATCATTTGATACTTGATCAACATGTTATCTACAAAATAAATTTTGTTGTGCTATCTCTTGTCTTTCTTGCTGTTGCATTTACGGTGGCCAGCAGTGTATGTATGCCAATTCTGTGTATAAGCCAAAAGAACTTTTTTTCTTTGACAGCTTACCAAAAATTCGAAATCTGTATAAGCTAAATTGTAAAAAAAGTGCTAGTATAATTTTCAAACATGTCATCTTTAGTGCGAAAATGCTGCTAAGTGGATAAAATGGATGGAATATTTTTGAATTAATTTGATGTTAAGTAAAGCTTCAATAAAAATAGCTCACACAAGAGGTTTTCACATTTATTTGTTCTGTTAATTTCTGCATCAATATTTTTCATTTAGAAAATGAGCTGGAAGAAAGATTCATGGACGGCGCGTGAGTGTTGGCTTATTTTCTCTTTCCTGTAAGAAATCTTGCTGCATGTTATTTATAGGCTTTCCGACATTTCATAAAGAAAATGTGAATTTTACGTATCACTTATAAGTTTGCAGTCTGACACTTAACTTTAGAAGATTATTTTGAAGAAAAATGTTTTTTTTTATGTTTTTCATAAATAACTTAATGAGATTAGCGGATCCGTATATAAGCCGACCCCAATAGCTTTTACTTTAAAAATGTTCCAAAACTTTCGGCTGTACTCGGAAATATGCGCTAAATGTGTATGGCTATTATCTCTACTGACTACTATTTTTTATTAATTTACAAATAGTAGTCAGTAGAGATAATAGTCATATTTTTTGTTGCGTTGCATTTCCGGAACAATCGCTCACTATAGATAACGAACTACATATAAAAAATAGGATAAAAGTATAAATTCTAACTTGTTCTTAAAAAATGTATGCATAATGTGTATAAAAACATATTTTCTTAAGCAGAACGGCGTAGTATTCTGAAACACATTATTTTGTTTAATTTGGTTACGAATTGTTAAGTTGCTAACAAGTTGGCTTACGAAAGAGCTTACGAATTAGCTTACGAATGAAATCATACTGCTTTTGATGAGTGATGTGTCTAAAAGCGAATGAAGTTTTAATTTCCGTTTTGGATTTCGGAGATGGATGATAGCTGTCAAATGTCATTTGAACAACACCTTGTAGTAATTGAAGCATTGAAAGTATTCAAAAAACAATAAAAACAGTGATAACCTTTGCTGAATTGTGCAATTGCTTTCATGTGAGTAAAGTATTTGTAGTTAAAGAATTCGAATCCTTCTATGTTTTACGTTACTTTTAGTTAAAGTTGTACATGCTCCATTTCGTTATAAGTTGCGATAGGTCCAGAAATAGAATGATATTTTGGAAGGAAATTGAAAATAAAAGAAAATTTCTTAAGCACCATGGGGAAAATTTCTATTTTGATTGGCGTATACAGATAATGAAATAATTGCAATTTTCTAATCTAAATTGCATTGATGGCTAATTGTTGTTTGTTATTTGTTTGAATCAGGATGTGATCAAACCTTTTCAGGTGATGATGCATGTAAGGTTAAGTAAAAAAGATATATAAATTCTGAGGTGTACTACTCAGAAAGTTTTAGTATACAGAGCAAGGAGTGGCATGCCAAACCCATCTACCATTATAATTCAGCATGCCACACGGTAGAACATTTTTGAAACAATTCGATTTCAGTGATAATGCGTGCAGAGTTATCGATAAGGATCGATAAAAGAGGTCGATACGTTACTGATTACAGTTTTTTATATAGATTAATTTTGCATCATTTAAGGTATCCGATTACGTTCGGAATCGGGATTTTAAAAAAGCACAAAATGGATAAGGTGTACTACTCAGAAAGCTTTAGTATGCAGAGCAAGGAGTGGCATGGCAAACCAATCTACCATATAGTTCAACGTGCCACACGGTAGGACATTTTAGAAACAATTCGATTTCAGTGATAATGCGTGCAGAGTTATCGATAAGGATCGATAAGTTACTGATTACATTTTTTTATATATATTAATTTTGCATCATTTAAGGTATCCGATTACGTTCGGAACAGCAATTTTAAAAAAAGCGCAAAAAGGATAATTTTCATGATACTTAGTGACATTCAGATTGGAATACATGCACAAAATTGTTTTAAGGAGATTTTGACAAAAAAAAATTTATTTAAATATAATATTTTGGCAAAAAATAACTTAGAATAATCTTCTTTCCAAATGTTCTCCTTTTGTGAAAAAGGATTCGATTATAATAATATTTTGCCTGTATATAGCTCAGATCGCTATACAGAGGCTCAACTAGAATTTTTGAAAACTTCACATTTTTTTCAGAGTTACCACCAATTAGAATAATTATTGGCGTTTTTTTCTTAAAATTGTTCCCCTCTGTTGTCGAAAAATATACGAATAAACCCATTTCTAAGTTATATATTTCACAAATTCTAGTTGAGCGTCTGTAGAGAGGTCTGAGCTATATACAAGCAAAATATTATTATAATAGAAGCATTTTTCACAAAAGGAGAACATCTGGAAAAAAAAGATTATTTTAAGTTAATTTTTCACCAAAATATTATGTTTAAATAGTTTTTTCACCACAATGTCGTTGAAATAATTTTATGCATATATTCTATTCTAAGTGACACTAAATATCATGAAAATTATCCATTTATGCGCTTTGCAAAATCACGGTTTTGAACGTAGTTGGATACCTTAAAGATATTTTTAACAAGTATAAACAGAATAAAATCTAATTATCTCATCAACAAAATAAAAAAAAAATTAAATTATACATATGTTACGTATTTTTAAACATATTTATTAAAATGAGAAATAGATAGCGTAAAATGTAAGTATTTCCCTTCATTACAGTTAAATAAAAATATAAATAAAATTTTTTTATGCGAACCTAGTGTTTGCACTCTTTTACTTTCATATCACAAAATCAGGGGTATAATGTGTGACTTATAATTTGGCACGATTCTAATCATTCAGCTGTTAAACAATTTCTTTGAGGATTGGAAAAATTTTTCCTATGAGGAAAGATTTTTTACCTTGATAGTTAGAACCAAAAATGTAAATTTTTTCACTTCAAACTATAAAATCTCTTCAACAATGGCATTCAATAATTTACAAAATAGCTGCAAATTCATCTTTGGAATTATCATCCAGATATTTTCGCAATTTCGTAAATGTCCATAATTCTGAAAATTTTTGTCAAGTAAGGCTCATTACAAATTTATCAACTTTCATCGACTCAAAAATTGACTTAGTTAGAGAAATGCAGAGCACCACTGAAAATTGTACCACGAGCCACTTGTGGCACGCATTCCTTTGGTTGCTGACACCTGATATAGATGATTTAGAAATTACGTTTACCAAAAATTAGTCTTTCATCTTTTCAGTGAGTCGATAAAATGAGTACCTTGAAAACTAAAAATGGGTGTTTCGCGCCAGACTGACCACCTGGCAGGAACATCTGTTCATACACTGCGGCGCCTAAGATCATAAAAACTGAGATAGTCATAATAGGCCTTGGCCTTTTTGGGTTTCTGCACCCCTGAGTTTAGTTTATTTATCAAAAACATGAAATCATAATGTAGGGTTCGCTCATAAGGTTAAAATCATTCAAAACAATCCGGTAGCAAGAGAGAGAGAAAACGATTCCTTGGTGAACTGAGTGTGAAATCTGAAAATAATCCAAAGAAGGTATTTATTAACTACAAATGTGAATTAATGCATATTATGATTATCTAATCTTTTTTAGTATTACGACGTATTTGATATTAGGTAGCTGCTATAGTCAATTAATAGAGGTGTATCAGCTATGGAGTTTTTTATTATCCATTTATTTCTGTAGCTTTTTGTACATAGAAAATTTAGTTATCAGTTCTGCTTTGATGAAAAGAACCGAGTTGAGACCGAAGATAAATGAGATAGTATCCTGACATCATTAACACTAGATTGCCCAAGGAAGTCCTTTTGACTGCTTTTTAATTTCAATCAGAAAAACAATTACGTATGTAATGCACAATGTCTTCGAATATTTTAGAATATATTTTTTCCAAGTTAAGTATTTTTTTATTGCTAATATTTACTAATAACTGTAAGTAATATAAAAATATTAAAAGTTAAGTTCAAACAAATTTCTTTAAACGTTAATCATTCTTTCACAATGCAGTCATTTTGACTGCTTTGGGGGCAGTATAGGTATATACTAAATTTCAATCTTTCTAGTAATAAGAAACCATACTTTTTTTTGAAAAAAGCAGATTTTTGATAGTTGAATTATCAAATCATGATAATATATTGTGCTATATTTTTATCAATGAAATCCTTGAATTAGACACCAGTAATATTACTTATAAATAAATAAAATTCTGTGTTTATATATATACACGCTAAAAGTGGCTTATTATTCTATTGTTTTGTACACCCCAAAGTACAATAAAAGGAGTATAAAGAAAGAATATTCTACGTCTGAGAAAAAACACTGTCGTATTGTGAATTACGAGATTGGCTAGGTTTGAGTTGATTCGTAAAATACAGGTTTTATTTCGGCTATGTCTTACCTAGTAAAAATACAAGGATTTATAAAATGTTAAATACCACTGTAGCCCTTAAACACGATGTGATATATAAGTTAAAAATAGTAAATTACCAGCTCATTTCTCGTCATTTAACCACTGTCAAAAATTACCAATGCCTTGTATTAGTCCTTATCAAATCTAGGTGGTTCTAGTACGATGAATAGTAATGTACCAAACTTATACGATAAGTGGGATTGAGTGATAACTGCTAAGAGGAATTCGGGTAAATCGAGGTAAGATTTCTGATATATAAATACGTTTAAATTATTTTTATTAAAGGCCAAAAACTAAAGAAAGTAATAATTTAGAAAAAAAACGTTTAATAAGATTAAAAGTTTAATTAGATAACACAAATACAAAATCTCAAGCTAAAGCTATTTTGATGTGGATGGTTTTGTAAAATCTAACGAAGTAGTCTGCCAGCTGAAGACTTTTTTTCTTCCTTCTGCAGAATTTCCTCATAGCTTTCTAATCAGTCCCCCCACCCCCTGTTTTGTTGAAAAATACGCTCATCGTTGAAGTCTATATTTCTTATAAAGTTGTAACCCTTCTACAATTAAACTCAGATCTTCTGTAAAATTCCGAACTGACATTCAATCTTCTGACTGAACTAGGTCTAATGATCCAAGCTTTTTGATGTCTTGGTGTTGCTCGTGCATTTCTATGGGTGTATTAATTGTCCACTCCTGATTGTAGGAATCCAGTAGTTCGTGAACGTCATCAGTATCCTAAATTTATTTACCTGCCTGGAAAGATAGACAATTTCTTCAATCACATTACCAATTACTGTACCATTTTTTTCTTAAACAAGAGAACAATCGACAAGATTTGAAAATCGCGTGACCCCCGGTTCGTGTAAGTCGCGATAGGGTAAGTCAAAGTATTACTGTACTGTAACGAGTTCCCCTTGTTATCCCTCAGAGTAATCTCTTGGGTATTCTTGTGACGTTTCTTGAGAGCCCCACTTTGTGAAAATATAGTAATACATACAAATAAGCATAACTCTTCAAATAGATGTATTGAGAAGCGTAAGGTAGTCACACACACACATAGTGTGATTGCATTAGTAGAGAAGTTTGGTTGAATTCACCGGAAGATAGCAAGTGCCATTGAGGTCGCCATTCCAAGTAAAATAAATGTTAAATACTTTACTTGTCATTTGAGTGAAATGTAATTGCAGAAATACCTGTACCATTGCTTTATACATATTTTGAATTGAGTCGGAATAAAAAGGGATCTCTCAACATTTGGGGAAGAGAGGAATGTGTGAGCCTTAACCGTGCAAAGCACCCGGTAGATATTTAAAAGAGTGATACGGACGACAAAACGTAAGGACAGAATAATCAAACCTACAGTCTTTAATGTATTTTTATCAAAAATCTAACGTGTTATCAAACAACATTGACTTCAATTACCAACGACAAACGACTCAACGAAAGGAAAACGAGGTGTACGTTTTTGCCCAAATGCTCTTCGCATTTGCAAATTGCACGGTAGCTTTGCATGGTGCCAAGTGCAATGGATGTGGAATATCCCGGGTGGGAGAAGAATTGCTTACATCGATCAGTTCTGCTTTGAATAGAACCTTAATCACCAGAGAAGACGGTAAAGAAACATTCAGGATAGCGATGGAATACCGCCTTTACTGTTATCTTCCACATGTCCTGACATCTACAAACTGTAGATTTGTCTTTCTTTTCAAAGAACTCTAAGGATATACTTCAACAGGATAATGCCTTGTCGCATTTTTTTATACTCCTTGTCTGAATGCTTCTCCAACACTTACCTAGCTCACATGATTGTCAATTTTTCCCTAATAAAGAGTGTTTAGCTTTGATAAGTAGGCATCACTGACTAATCGTACAAGATTTAACTCAGCTACATGAAGTTGTAAGACCAGCAATCCAGCCGAATTGTAGGGTTAACCCTCTAACCAGAACATCAATTTTTTTTGCCGCACTGTGAAACATCTGTTTGACAGACGGGTACGCATTTTTTTAAAAATTTTTATGACCTTAAGGATTGTTTTGAATGTTCTTATAGCTTATGAAATTGAGTATGGCTCAAATAAGATGTGTGGGGTTAAATCAAGCACAACAATACATTTTTATCACTAGAATTGTGACTAGTATTTTTATAAAAATATGTCAAAAATTATTTATATTCATCTAAAAATAATAATACCAAACACGAAAAAAATTTAGGAATATCCGTCTGATAGACGGGATAGATAAGAAAAATCGCACCTATTGCGAGTTGAAAAAAATTGCCATGTACCACCTCGTGATCCTCTTACTGGGTAGATTCCGACTGAAGATATCAAGGCAGTCCACCCCAAAACAGCGTTATCTAAAGGAATCAAAGCAAATAATCCCCGTCGGAGAGACGGATGCTAAGGTCAGAGGGTTAAACATAGTTTTATAGTCATCCAATTTTTCCCTATACTTTCCTATACTATTGAGCTGTAAAGAAGAGAAAATAGAGTAAAAATAAAATTTCTCAGCACATAACAGGAAAAATTATAAATATAATAATAGATGAATATCATTAAAAATACAAAATCTTCATATTTAAATCAGAAAAATTAAATACCTAAATAAAATCTTAATTTTTTAAAGAGAACTGTATAATGGCGTAATTGCACTATAACACGGAAACTCCCAAACTTTCAGCCATTCCAGAATAGTATTGCACAGAACGAAAAACCGAGAAACTACAAAAAGTTGAATATAACTATAACAAAAACAACCCTTCCTCCAAAAAAATTAATAAAAAATTATTGGAAGAAAAAGATTAAAGAAAAATAAACAAAAATCAATTCAGAAAGAAAATAATATTTAATACACGTTGTAACCTGTGGCACCGTTTTGTGAACGTAAGTGGGAATGGAAAGTAAAGACCAATAAAAATAAAAACGTTTAAACCTGAGAAAATTGAACTTAAAAGAAAAATATGTAAAGAAGAACGTGAATCAAGTTCATAAATGTTTTAAAACAAGTATTTTTTTTTATGTTTATATAAAACTAGAAGCTATTAGAAATGTAAATATAAAGAAAGTTAAAATGATTGCCATGTTCTGTGTGTGTGTGTGAATAATGTTGAATGAACAATTTTAACTTAAAAGCTACACCTGACTTATTACCAACTATTATAATATTACATTGTAAACAATTTACTAATTTTTTCGTGCCCAAGACAAACTGGACGAGTTTACGACGATAATCACTAGGTTAACGTGATCACACACTTCCACAAATATATATTTTAATAAATTATATTGTAATCTTTATATATAACTAAAGCAACATTAAATTAAAAAATCAAGACACAGAAACAGGTTTCTTTTCACATGAGTGCAAATCAAGGAGGAATGTCTATATTAAATATCTATCACTTTGATAGTAATGAATTCAGAATATTCGGAAAACCAGAATGATATATTTCTGTCTTTAAGCTTTTCCATAGTATTCTATAACGATTTCAACTTTTTATTTCACATCTATTAAATTATGTTTATTGTATATTACTAATCACAACTAAAACAGGAAAAATAAACACTTATCTTTCAAGGTCTTTGAAGGGGCAGGTTAATTTTCATACATCAAGCAATTCAATATATGTTTTACGAAGGACTGGATATAGTAAGACATTGATGCAGGAACTAATTTTTCTCAGTAAATTCAAAGCTGTTTAAGCTTGCAATTGGAGCATTAATCATTTCCTTCTTCAATATGTAAGTTTACATTATATCACTATACTGATACATCAGTTTGGAAATTTAACCAAGAAAAAAACGAATTGAAATAAATTGCTATCTTATCAATTTACTTATAAACATCCGGACACATGTTTGTTTATCTGATCACTCGAAAACAAATACTCATTTATGTTAGAAAGTGAGATAGATGAGTAAATTATCTCCTTTTTGTTTGTTTGTAGATGATTCGGTTTTGTTATTAAGAGTATTTGATGTCTGATTTTTTTTCGATAAATAATTTATTCGCTTACATTAGTGAATAATATTTGTACAACTTAAAAGTATTAGGTTTTTATCCTTTATCAAGATCATGGAATACAGTACGGTAGATATACCTAATCATGACTATAATTAAAGTTTCTAGGCCCGTATAGAAATAGTTATATCAATTGACTTCTAGATTTCAGTCTTATTTTTGAAATGGTTCTCATCATTTGTTAAATTTGAATTTTGTCGTGAAAAGCAAAATTCTCATATTGTAAAAATTATAAAATCTAACGATTTAACACTGTTTCTTTACTGAAACAAATAATAAAAGTTGTTTGTGAAAAGAAGGGGGAAATGAGATAATGCTGTGAACATATTAGATTGTTTTCATTATATGTGGATATATGAGGAAGAATAAATGTATTTGAAAATACTTACAATTTAGGCCAGTTGTAAAAAAAAAACGTTGCTCGATTAAAATATAACCCGAGTTTTTATGAAATATAATAGTAACATTAATCTGTAAAAGTATTCTAAAAATAGAACCTTTTAATAGTAATATTTTTTATTTAACCCTTTATCTACCGATGGTACTTATAAGTACCACTCACTTCAAAATAACATAAAATAAACATTTTTATAAAAATTCTGACGATACTTTGCAGGAATATTCTTCGAAATCCACTCTTCCAGATATATAAAGCACGGGTTTTACGATGAGTATTTTAGCAGGGAAGGAGAATAGTTTTATAGCAAAAATTGCGCTTTCAGCTGACCGCTTTTTCAGCGGAATGCGAAGATTATTATTTTTGTCCCGAGTAACATTTTTTATTTAACCCTTTATCTACCGATGGTACTTATAAGTACCACTCACTTTAAAATAACATAGAATAAACATTTTTATAAAAATTCTGACGATACTTTGCAGGAATATTCTTTGAAATCCACTCTTCCAGATATATAAAAGCACGGGTTCTACGATGAGTATTTTAGCAGGGAAGGAGAATAGTTTTATAGCAAAAATTGCGCTTTCAGCTGACCGCTTTTTCAGCGGAATGCGAAGACTATTATTTTTGTCTCGAAAAAATAGTTAATGTCAAAATTTAAGGGCCTTATTTTTTTTGTATGTTAATGAAGACATTAGAAAAGTAATTTGAGTATTTATTTTAAGTGAACAGCGTTTACAATTAATTTTACAGTTGAATATTCTGTTGTTGTTGTTGTTGTTGTTGACTAATTCCTCCTGTCTAGCCGCAGCTAATTCATTAGCTCTAACGGATTAAATTACCCAAAGTTGAGTATTTTGTTTATATAAATCCCTTAATTTTCAATGTAGTGATTTAAAAAAATATTACATGAAAAAAAAACAGCAGTAAATCATAATGAGGTGGATAAAGGGTTAACTGTATTGTATTGTAGATGCAAAAAAAGTAATTCTTTTTATTTCATATTGATAATATCCTAATTGTTACATTAATTTGAAAATGGAGCGAAATCTTTGTGTTTCATTGATCATAAGGTAATTTTTCAATTCAAAATTCCACACCAAATATTTTGAAAAAATTGTAAGAAGGTTAGCATATACAAATGAGATTAATTTTGAATTTTTTACGGATTATTAAACTACTTTTTTATCAAATGTTGTACTCTTTTGTTTCTCTGTATTAATTACGTGTAAAAAGAAATGATTCTATTAAATTTAACTTTGTAAGTTCCCATTGCATTTTAAAATTCTTTAGTAACTATAATCTTTTTAAAGACTTTTAAAGTATAATTTATTTTAGTAAAACTGTTATGTAATTTCTTAGAAATGTTATTCCATCAAAGTGTTTTATTTTGATTTTCAGTACTTCAAACGACACACAAGAACTCAACTTCATTAAATTATTATGCATTTAGGAGTATAAATGTATAAATTTAAATATTAAAGCGACAGTTTATAATTACGATGGTTCCTTGAAAGCATTTCAAAGCATTTTGCAATTGTATGGATATTTTATTGTTTTTAAACATAAATTGGATAGTTGTTAAAACATTATGTTTTAAATGGAAATAATTTTTCATGATAATTATGATAGTGTAAGAAAATTTGTGCTTAGAAAAATATTTTGAGATTCCAATTTTTACGATTTATTAAGAAAACCGAAAAACAATATTAAATTGAATCATACACAGTAAAGGTCATACAATGGTGATTTAAAATATATTTTAAAAAATTTAAACTAATGTTATTATTAAGAGTTATAAATGGAATGTGATGTTCCACATCAATGCATACTATGTATGATTTTGAATAAATATTTTAAAAACAGTTCTCAAAAATTATTTAAGTAAAAAAAACATAACTAGTTTATTTTGCTATCGACATTTAAACCTTTCATTATCTTTATTTTAACATGCTACAGACACCAAAATATTTCCCATAAAGGATTTTTTATATATTTCTCCGTATTCCTTAATTTTAAAAAAAATTAAACGTTTTCAAGTGCTTAAGTTTAAAAATAAAAACTGATTAAATATTCATACAGTATAACATGAAAGTATAAAATCTTTAACGAAATAAAAAATAGACTCATGCTAAAAGCGTTCCCCTCATAAAAGTTTAATACTTTTTTCATGCAAGTTGAAACTTTAAATATTTCTTTACATTAAAAAAATTCACCTATTTATTTACATTTAATTTTTTCAAATAATATCAGGGCGTATAAAATTAAAAAGAAATTTTTTTAGCTTAAATGTGTCATTTATTTTCAAAGTTATAATACTTATTTTATTTCAAATGAATTTTTTACAATTAATAATAATTAAACTATACGTGCTAGAAACAATTTTACAAAAAGAAAGCAAACAGTTTTATCATAGTTCAAGATACTTTATTGACTGAAACACAAGTGGTATGTTTAATAATCACTAAAAGAAATAGAAAATAATTTCTTTGAAAAATCCAGAGTACACACAGGTACATAAGAAAATTACAAAAAAATCTCAAGTGAAAAGAGACATACATTGGAATAAAGAGAAGAAATAGTAAGGTTTATATATATATATATATTGATCCCTTAAACTCTAAATAGAAAAAGACTTAGAATACTAACTGAATACATTTGGCATAAAGTAGACGTAGATGAGGTCTTGACGATGAAAAAATAAATAAATAATAAATTATAGACTTCCATTCAGATTACATGCAGTCGAATCTGACGAGCGATGCAGGAAATACAGAACTCTCCTGTTTAATTTCTCTTCTCTCATCAATCTTTTTCATAATTTAACTTTGAACAAGCATCATTATATTTGTTGTCAGTATACATTTTTGAGTTCAATAAATTCTTTAGACACTCTCTTGAACAATATTTTAGCAATGATGCCTTCTGGGTAAATATCCAGCAATTAGTAATTATCTTAGAATTTAAAATCTCCGAAACTGAAACCTCCAAGACCATGACCACTAAAGCCATGACCACCCAAACTGTGGTGATGACCATGATGGTGTCCATGATGGTGGCCATGTTTATGTCCATGATGATGTCCGTGATGGTGTCCATGGTGGTGTCCATGTTGATGTCCGTGTTTGTGGGAGTGATGGTGACCATGATGATGTCCATGATGATGACCATGTTTGTGACCGTGTTCATGAGCGTGATGATGTCCATGTTCATGACCATGTTTGTGATCATGATGATGACCATGATGGTGACCATGGTGATGTCCATGATGATGCCCATGATGGTGACCATGTTTGTGGTGATGGTCATGTCCGTGCTTGTGATCATGTCCATGATGATGAGCATGATGGTGACCATGACCATGGTGATGTCCGTGGTGGTGTCCATGTTTGTGATGATGATCGTGTCCGTGTTTGTGATGGTGGCCATGACCATGTTTGTGGTGATGTCCGTGTTTATGGGCATGATGGTGTCCATGCTTGTGATGGTGATCATGTCCATGTTTGTGATGGTGTTCATGACCATGCTTATGATCATGTCCGTGTTTGTGGGCATGATGGTGTCCATGCTTGTGTTGGTGATCATGTCCATGCTTGTGATGGTGATCATGACCATGTTTGTGAAGATGATGATGACCATGATGATGGCCGTGTTCATGTTTGTGGTGATGACCGTGTCCATGTTTGTGATGATGGTCGTGACCATGTTTGTGAAGATGATCATGTCCATGCTTGTGATGGTGGTCATGTCCATGTTTGTGATGATGTCCATGTTTGTGCTCATGCCCATGTTCGTGCTTGTGTTCATGTCCATGTTTATGCTCATGTCCATGTTTGTGATGATGATGGTGATGGTGATGGTGATGATGTTCAGTTTGATCCTTAACGACGATCACTTCCTTTCCCTTGCTATAAAAAGAAAACAATTTAGTATTTATTGTTTCATTTATAAATTTATTAAAAATTCAATTTATTCTGTTAACAAGCTATTTTATATTTTTATTCAAACTTCACCTTTTATTTAATACAACAGAGAATATAGATATTAGTATTTAAATAAATTGTGCTGTTAATAAGTTGGAAGATTCTTTCGGAAACTCTATCGGTATTTTAAACACCCGTGTTGCTCCATCAGAGCTCTCTTAATAATGTTACAACTGATATTTCCTTTTATATACTTTACAACATCTAATATTTCTTTTTTTTAAAATTATTAACTTTGTTTCATTTGGGCAGTCTAAAAACTATTTTCAATTTTAAAATATCTAGAATTAAAATTATATTTAATCAAGGTACTGCATTCAAAACCTTTTTTGATTATGTTATTAATTTTGTTTTCATTTCTGAAAATAATGATTCAGTACAATTACTTATTTTTCCTTAAAAGAATATTTTCGCAATTATAGTTTTTTTTTTATAAAAAATTACTATAATTTTTATATTTAAAATATTTTATGAATTGGATCTGATAAACTCAAATTCAGGATACAAATTAACTTTAAAAAACAAAGTTCATTATCCTTATTAAATGACATATATCAATAATTTTTGAAATGATCAAAAGTGTAAGAGAATGATCTTAACTGATATTTTTAATGATATATTTTTTTTAAAAATATCAATAGTATTTTTCAAAAAGAGGAAAATTTATACTTATTGTTATATTGTGAAAAGAATGAAATGTGAATGTATTAATGTTTAAAAAACCGTTGCATTAACTTATTGTTTGCATTGCAATGTTGCATCATCTTATTGGCTAATATAAAAAAGACTATAAATTGATTTAATTTAACATAAATTTAATTCTACAACAAAAATATGGCTGATAGTATATTGAATTTAAAAATAATACAAAAAAAGTAAGCAGTAAAAGCAGCTAAAGAGCATTATAAATGAAAAAATAGAAAATTAATTTTATGTGAAATCGGAGCTATATACTATACGTTAAACTCCAATGTATTCATGAAATAAAAAACTGCTGGTTATTTCAAAAACAAAGAGAAATTGCTAATTCTTAATTAGTTATTAGCGACATTAAACTTATCTAACAAAATACAATTTGTGTCTAAAATTATTTCAATGTTGTAAATTATGTGGTTTGGGGGAAATTAAAAGATGGTTTATCATAATATTTTTATAAGTTGTTTTCTTTACCAAATAAAATTAATTATATTTGAAGTTTTCTGATTGGTTACAAACATATAACTATTGTATTATTCCATAATAAAAAGGTATTTCTCTGTAGTAAAAAGTGCTGGTTTTTTCCTTCTCATCTTATTGTTAACATTACATATCCAGAAAGCCTAATACTCCTTCTATTATGATATATAGCAGATACAGTGTTGGTTTAAGCTCATTTCGGGCCCTAGGTACAAAAGATTTACAGGCCGCCTTGGGCCAGGTCACCGAAATTTATAACCAGTAAATTTGATTAAGTCCAACTTTTTCGAGTTCTTCCGGAGCCCAGGCCCCTAAGCACCCACTTGACGAGACCCAATGGATAATTCTGCTCTACGCATAGAAATAATTTATTATTAATGAATGAAATCTAGTTTAGCTAGTGTAATTCACTTTAATGCAATATCTACCGCATTATTATTTACTGATGTTTTTTCATGCAATATTTTTTTCCGGATCACCACATTGAAAATTAAGGGGTATCCATAACTAAAATACTCAACTTTGAGAAATTTAATCCTTTAAAGCTAATTAATTAATTAAAGATATTCAACTGTAAAATTAATTACATACACTGTTCACTTAAAATAAATAGTCGAATCGTTTTCTAAGGTCTTCATTAACATACAAAAATTATGTACTTAGATTTTGACATTAACTATTTTTTCGGGACAAAAATGATAATCTTCGCAATCCGCTGAAAACGCAATTCTGCTATAAAACTGTTTGCCTTCCCCCTCTAAAATACTCATCATACAACGCGTGCTGCCATATATTTGGTAATAGTGGATTTCAAAGAATATTTCTGCTAAGTATCGTCAGAATATTCATAAAAATAGTTATTCTATGTAATTTTAAAGTGAGTGTTACTTATAAGTACTGTCGGTAGAAAAAGGGTTAAATAATTATTTTTAAAAGATAACTTACTGTCCGGGTTCTGGTTCCGGAATTGGATCAGCTGCGGCAAAGTATACCACCATCATCAACACCACAAGGCAGGCCTTCATGCTCACCCACATCTGAAAAGTTATAATTGAGTTAAAGCCACAGATTAAAATATAAAATAATAAAAAGATTAAATTTAAACTGGATGAAGACCATTTGAATATATACGTTTTATTGAATACCGAATTCATCAAATGCATGTTTTATAAATGTAATATTATATTATGTACTATATATAATATTATGTAAAATATATATTATTTAGAACTAGTTATAGGCAATTTTAAAACTTTACTTCTGATCAATTTTTACTACCCATGTTACGCCAATATTAATTTTAATCTAAGCAGTATAGATTAAAACTAAAAAAAATCAGCAAACTAATAAACTTGTTGAAATTTTCTTTAATTGTTATTCATATTTAACTTTTTATATAATAATAACAATCTCTAGACTAATACGGTGGGGTTTCAAAATTATTGTTAACTTATTAAATATTCTTTTGTACTTTACGAGAACAAATATTTGGATTTATGTTTTAAAAAATCAAACCATATTTACCACTTATTATTTATTTTTTTATTAAGAACTTTCAATTTAGTTTCATTAAAAAGAAGTTCTTAATTTTCTTTTCTACTTAATAAAAATCAATTTTTCAGCAATTAAAAAACAAATAATCGCTGTTTAAAGAGTGAATATTTATAAATAATAAATATTCAATATAATAAATATAAATATAAATATTATAAATAATAAATATTCAATATAATAAATAATAAATATTCAATATAATAAATATAAATATAAATATTATAAATAATAAATATTCAATATAATAAATAATAAATATTCAATATAATAAATATAAATATAAATATTATAAATAATAAATATTCAATATAATAAATAATAAATATTCAATATAATAAATATAAATATAAATATTATAAATAATAAATATTCAATATAATAAATAATAAACATAAATATTATAAATAATAAATATTCAATATAATAAATAATAAATATTCAATATAATAAATATAAATATAAATATTATAAATAATAAATATTCAATATAATAAATATAAATATTATTAATAATAAATATTCAATACAATAAATATAAATATAAATATTATAAATAATAAATATTCAATATAATAAATATAAATATAAATGTTATAAATAATAAATATTCAATATAATAAATATAAATATAAATGTTATAAATAATAAATATTCAATATAATAAATATTATAAATATTATAAATAATAAATATTCAATATAATAAATATTATAAATAATAAATATTCAATATAATAAATATTATAAATAATAAATATTCAATATAATAAATATAAATATAAATATTATAAATAATAAATATTCAATATAATAAATATAAATATAAATGTTATAAATAATAAATATTCAATATAATAAATATAAATATAAATATTATAAATAATAAATATTCAATAAAATACTTCCTAAAAGCTAATAATAAAAATGTCCAAAATGTTTTTGAAGAAATTTTAATCAATTTTATTTTTAATAATTATCTATTTATAATCAATAAGTACTAAACGATGTGGCATTCTCAGTATATATTCAAATAAGTAATTCTTTAAAAAAAATCTTGAACTGTAAACTAAAATAAATAGTTAAGATAAGAAGTTATAGATTAAGGTTTTAACGAATGTTACTTTGAACAATTTAAATAAACCAGTGTAAAATATTAATATATCCATCTTTAAGAATCTTTACAACTTCGGGAACTCGATAGAGTTGTTAAATGTTGAATTTAGTTAAGAGAGATTCGATTGGTCTAACTGCAGACGATTTTTTCTTTAGAATAGATCCTCTATCAGAGCAGGAGAAGAATGAAAGGATATGACGAATGTTATGTTGGAAGCGAGCTCAAATTTCTTATTGACTCATGTAAGCTCTTAACCGAACTGATGACAGAAATCTAATATTGTGGCTGAGGAATCAGATACGTCCCCATTAATTATTACTGAAAAGTCATCAAGTTCATCACTTTTACATAATACCAGTGTGCTATTAACCGAAATAAAATAAACTGAAGGGAACACAATTTTTGATTGTTGGACTTTCCTCTCTTTTCAATCTTAAGGTATCCGACTACTTGCGACAACTTTTTTAAAAAAAAATGGAGCTATGGGATTTTTTTGTGATTTTTATGTTTATTTAGTATATTTTAAGGAAAAATTGTTAAATGAAAAAAAACTTATTGTTATTAAAATGGGGAAAAACTAGTAAAAATGTACAAAAAATTGCATAAACGGGGCCCGCTCTGTACAAAGATTTTATGAACAAATTCTCAATCTTACAATTTTGATGCGTTACTTTGTTATACTTGTTTGAAGTGGCTTTCAGGATAAAAGATATTTTAATTTTTACCAAAACTAGAGCACTTTATCTTAGTCATTATACAAAATTGCTTAAAAAACATTGACTATATTCACATAAAGGACTGCAAACTTTGAAATAAACCAGTGATTGATAAATATGAAGATCAAAACACTTCTACTGTTATGCAGAACATAAGCAAAAAATTTCAGCCAATTATTTTTAAAACATCCCCATTTTTAAACAATCGCTGTCCCCGTTTGAGTTTTTCGAAAAAGCCACATTTCGAGTAAAACGCATTTTAGGGTTTGACACCTTGTGTAAAGTTATGGCATTTGCTTTTACAAAAATGCTTGTAGTTTTTGTTCTAGTGGAGGGAAAATAAAAGACTTGGTATTGTTATAAAGCTAGTAAAATGGCCTATGAAATAAAAGTATTAAAAAAATAGTCAATATTTGAAAAAAATCATGATTTTAGGGTAGTCGGATACCTTAAGGCTGCTTTCGCCATATGTACGAGAGCGTGAACTTGACGCGGAACACATTTTCGAACAGAAAAAATTCTCAATTTTTATAAATATTTGTGACATTGTAACTCATGCATTTGTTTATAATATAGCTTTTTTAAAATTTCAAAATATATAATAAATAATTAGTTTTTCCTTTTAACATGTGAAGGGATAGCTCAATTAACTTTATGATATAGAGAAAAAAATGCAAAGCCCATTTTATAAAGGAAAAAATATGTCAATTCGGATAAAAATGAGTAGTATGACAAAATAAGTGATTCTTTACAGGATAGTGTAGCCATAATATAATATTAATCTGAGTACTTTTATAACTGAGAAAATATTCCGAATTCGGCCCCTATTCTTTAACATTAGCCGAAGATAGCTTTAAAAAGCGAGGAAAAGTCTTAGATTTTATAACACGAGGCTCATTCAATAAAAAAATCAACTCTTAACTGTCAAAATGTTCTTCAAAAATCAACGAAGCACAAAACGTTATTATCCATGTTGGGGTACTACGGTAATCCAAGGGAAATTATATAGCAAACGCACTGTACCTTTGCAGTTGATTTCTCCAAGAGCACAAGAGAAAGGATATCCAACAGCTGAGAACTGATGTCGAAACCGAATAGCACCCGAGTTTATATACTGAACTTGAATCGGCATCGGAACATTACCGCATTTCTTTGCTCCTGGCACGGTTGACATAACACACTTTCCGTTAGGGTGCAGTTATGCTGTTATTATCAATTTCCTTCCTAATCTGCTCGTCATAATAACCTGATTTTGGAAAAATAGGGTTCACTTGTTTAAAATGTCACACATATTTACTAAATAATTACAAAAGAATATTTGGCTTTTGTATTTAATGAAATTTATCTACAATTTTGCTTTTATAATAAGTGAAAATGTTTTCTACTTCATTGGAGTTTATTAATATGCATTATAAAGATGAAGCAGAATTTGATTTTATCCGAGATACACCTTCAAAAATTTGATCAGATCAGCGTTTCTCAAACTGTGGGGTGTACCCCCTAGGGGGTATTATAATCTTACCAGAGGGTGCGAGCATATCGAAAAGTCAAAGATAAAAGATTTAAAAATATTATTAATTTGCTGAAAGGAATCAAAACAAAATACATTCTGAGATAATAATAAAAAGACATTCACACACACACACAATGATATAATATACTCATAAATATATCAGTACTGTACATTGTATTTGATTATTAATTCATCAATACTAAATTTAGAACAAGTTTAATAATTAATAGTGACACACACACACACACCATGATGTGGCATATACAAAATTATATAAAAAATTTAATACTGATCTTGATAATTTATACAGTTTATAATTAAAGTTGTATTGTAGCTTTAGCGTTAAAGTAGTATTGAATTCAATACATTATTATTGAATGGAGGGGGGCTCCATGAAAATTATGAATAGAACTTCGGTCGCAAACATTGAAAGCTTGAGAATCACTGGCTTAGATCGGTTCAAATTTTTAAACGGAATTTGTTTAATGTTTAACATGTCTAAGTAATAAAATTGAACTTATGGTAAAAAAAGTTAAAATATATAAATAAGAAGTGAAACGTACGCTCTTTCCATCTTTTGAAATGGAATGGATAAAACTGACCATTATGGAATTTAATTCATTTGCAAATACATATCACGGCAATTTATAGAAATGTACAATGGAAAGAGATAATTTCTTCACTGAATATACTGTGGACATATGTCACTCAGTGAAATAATATCAAATTATGAACTCAGGCTCTCCATATGCCCAAATGTACCTCAAAACGTTTGATGGTCTTGCGTAATAAAGCTGTTTATTATTCAAAATGCCTCTTTTATTACGTAAACGAGATTTAGAAATACAACACTAGCAAATAACCTACTGAACATCTGTAGAAATAATTTCTTTTTAAAAATGAAATATAATCAATATGCGTTGATTGGACACTGTGGAAAATATTGTGGCTTGTAACCTTGAGAATTAAGATTTGATTCAGAGCATCTTATTTAACTTTTACTTAGCTGCTTCTACTTTATTTAAAATTAAATAACTGTAAAAAAAAATTAGGGCAAGCATTATATACTGTGAATATGGTTACTTGTGCTAAGTAGAATAATAAAAACTAACAATAAATATGTGACTAGTTATATTTTCAAATATTACATTTAGTAAATAAATAGTTTTATACTATACATATATATTTTATCGTACATTATTTTTAATGTTTTTGTATGTATTTCTAATGTGCTAATAAAATTATAATTAAAATAAAAGTTTTCTTATTTGAAATTTTAATCATAATTAAAACAAATCTATAGAGAATGTGGTATAATAGTTTTATAAAAGCAATTTTGTTAATTTTATTTTTTTGGTATAATTTAAAACATACCAAACTGTTTGAGTTCTATATCTTTTCCCAGATATGGAAGTGGATACTTCTGAAATATCGATATATTGCTGAAAACAACAGTAACAGACACGTTTAATTTAGTTTTTTCCCTCTAAAAGCTAGGGAATTCTTGTTGTAAATTTTGGAGTAGTATAGTTTTTTTTAATTCATTAAAGTCAGAACTCGTATTGCTGTAATATGAGCTCTATTGAAAATACCAAAATAAAAACATAAATATTTTAGCCTTTTTATACTTAAATGAATATTGG
The DNA here is from genome assembly GCA_019973935.1 of Trichonephila clavipes. NCBI lineage: Eukaryota > Metazoa > Arthropoda > Arachnida > Araneae > Nephilidae > Trichonephila > Trichonephila clavipes. The sequence goes on along the minus strand of BMAU01021276.1, from coordinate 81,655 downwards.
GCTGATGGGTACAATAAAAATGCAAAATAAATATAGAAATAAAAAACATACATCTTTAGTATACATTATTTCCTACCTATAACCCCCAATTATATCTTTTAAATGACTAAGTGAAGCTTTCATGGATATGATAAAAGTAAAATAGAAGCCTACATATTTTACATTGAACTTTTAATATCGTTATAAAAAGATCTGGTTTAATGATCTGGAGAATCTCTCTTTTTTAAAATAAATACTTTATTAACGGAAAAAATTCTTTTATTTTTGCAATGTTTAATGCGTTTCCTATTACAAACAATAACGATCAGTTTATTAATAAACAATTTATTTAACATGCATGCACGTTATGTTATCTGATATTAAATCAATAATTTAAGAAAAAAAAAAGGAATTTTTCCACAGCTGAATTTAAAACTATTATAAAAACAAATAATGTGAAAAACAGCTGAAATGTAAAAACTGCGTAATGAGTATAAGTACGGATATTTAGAATCTTAATGAAATTGACTGAGATATTATTACATTTTATGCAAGAGCTATAAATAGTTACTTCTATTGTTTTACTCCCCTTCTCCAACATGTAATTTAAGAAATTACGAATATTAGGCTCCCCCCACCTTATTATATGCTTTCGAAACTCTTTAAAACTTTAGGAATCGAAGGTCTCCGGCTGATATATAATAACTTAATGTGCTAATAACATTATTTCCAATATTATTATTATTCTCCCGAATTCATAGTCTTATTTTAAAAAACTAATCTTGTGTATAACAAAGATTACCATAGTTTAAATATAACCGATAAGAATCATGTGGGGTAATCAGCACAAGCAAAATATTTTATTTTAAATAAAAATAACACACTAATTTCATTAATAATTATATTAAATTTACTTTAAAGTATTAAAAAACTGAATAACAAAGTACAACAGTTACGTAACATACAATGTCATTTATCAGCGACAATTATGGGTTCAACAAGAGGATCAGTCAGATCAAAACGAAATCAACTGTGACTATCTCTTTAGAAATCTCTATAGCTGTTCGTAATGAGGCAGTAAGGTATTCAAATATCTGATTTTGCTTTTAAGCAAGAATTCCATAAATTTATATTTAATTGTTTTTAAAAGTTTATTTTCTTATGTTTTAGGGAGGGAGTATATAGTCATCTTTTCAAAAGCAAAGGATAATGTTCTCGATTTAGTTATTTTGGAATAAATAAAGCTCCTTATTTAAAGAAATTTAGTTTAGTTTTTATATCTATTTAAATATAATTCTTTTGTAAACTTACACCATTTTTATGTTTCTATATTTAATACAATATCAACTTATTCCCATATATATGAAAAATATTGAGTTAATTTTGTGCAAAGTGGGAACAAGAAAATACATATAAACACGCACTGGTGGAGCTCGTATAATAAGTTTACGTAATGCAGAAACAACTGAAAATTTCTCCATCTTTTAGAGTAAAACTACAGAACAAATTGAATAACCAATTTCCTCAACTGAACATTCGTTAACGTTATGTAATAAGTGCTGATTACGTCGACAATCAGATTTTATACAACATAATAAAGAATGATGATATTTTGTACGTCTTAAGTTCTATGAGAAGCATTTTTTTTATTTACTTGTTCCAGTATCATTCTCGATACTTGAATTTCATATTATTCTCAATACTTGTTCTAAATAATAGAAAGTTATACACAAATGGCCAGAGATACTATATACAACTGCAAAACTGAATCAGAATGATGACAGAATGGTCTTAAATAATCAACAGTAAATTAAATTGCAAATTGTTTATGTAATAAAACATTAGTTTTCAATGTGAATCTCTTACAATATCGGTGAAATTTTATTCGATTTAAAGAAGTTATATTCCAATTCACACAATCAAATCTACTTATTCAATGGTATTAATAGTAGACAGATAAAACATATTTTGCTTAAAAAAGTATTTATCTACCAATAGGCATTGATTTATCATAAGATCGTTTATATTAGCGGTGTTGCAACCTTTCCAAGTCTTGAATGAATAATCGATAGAACTTTCAAATACTCATGCCAGTATGGTCGTTTTGAATAATCCAACTTAAGGTTCCGAGCCTTATTTTTTTGTATTAAAAATTTGTACTTAATTTTTAGGTTATGGCTATGGTAGGTAACCTGATGATAGATGAAAGGGTTTTAATTTAGATTTTATCAAGGAACCTTGAGTTGTAATAACAGAACCGATTCAGTTTAAATGCGAATGGTTTCAAAATTATGACGTGTCTTCGATAGTCGAGTGGTCACAGTCGCAAACATAAGACCGGGGTTGTCGAATCGCGTGTTAAAAACCAAGTGCAATTGAAAACTTTCTTTGTTCAGGGGCTGATGCGCGTAAATTCTGTCGAGGGTTGAAATGCTCCAGCTGGCGAGGTGTACAAGTTTAGAGAGGTAGTGCCAATTTCAGGTGTCTTCATCATTATTTCAATGTGGTTCAGAATTACAGAGTCTATCTTCAATAGACCTCATGTTGCTTCACGGTGTGATGTAGATAAAAAAAGGATAGTTAAGAGGACATGGTACAAGTGTACAATTTATACAAAAATCTTTGATTGAATGATTTTCAAACTTAGTTTATATATATATATATAGCTGCTCCCTATGTATATGTATTTCTCAAAATATAATTTGTCCTCAAAATACAGTAAAAAAGCTAACTATTTAATTTTTTAAGAAACAGTTTTAAAATTTATGAAGTGATTTTAAAATATATATATATATGCTACTCTCTCTCTCTCTTCTCCTACAATAATTAACGCACATACTTAAAATTTGATTAACAATTACGTCATGCTATGCATAGCAAAAGTTGGTATGGGTTTTGTGAAACCGTGACTGGTATTTGTAAAACACTTCTTTTTATGAATGCGTATTTAAAATTCCTTAAAAATTGTATAAATTTTAAATTCAAATAGTTTTTTTAAAAAATCAATATTGCTTTGATTCAAAAATGTAAACCAACTTTTGTTACATGTTTAATAGCAATAGTTAGAAAAAAAAATATCAGAGCTTTTGGTACAATAGGAAAAAAAAGCCTTAGCACTTTAAGTGAAAGTAAACCAGTTATTTTTTCTTTCTGAGATAAATCATCTTAAAATTTTTATTTGCCATTAGGATATAAATATGAGCTAACACAAAAGTTATCATAACTCTAGGTTTATTAAGTTTAGAGGTTTAAAATTTATGATATTATAAAAAAATACGAAAAGAATAATTTTAGCTAAAAAAATATTGTTTGATTTTTAGTCCGATTTTTATCAATTAAATTGTACTGTGTCCCCTTAAGAATGGAGAGAATGTAGTATAAAAGATAGGTCTCGGCAACGTTTTATCTGTGGCATGCCAAACCAATCTACTCATGTGTGATTCAGCGTACCACACAGTAAGACATGTTTCAGACATTTAGATTCCTGCTATATTGCATGCAGAGTTAAGGAATATAGGTCAATAATATAGATTTACAGTTTCAATATGCGTTAATTTTTCACCATTTTGAAATATTTATTAACATAAAAATAAACAGCATGAAACATAACTAATTCACCAACATAAATAGAAAAAAAATTAAAATTGTACATATATTATGTATTTTCAAACATATTTATATTAAAATAAGAAACAGATAGCATACAATATAAATATTCTCCTTCCATTATACATGAATAAAATGATCAAAATAAAAGTTTTAATGCGAACTTAATGCTTGCACCGCTATATATTTAAATAGCGATTTTCAATTTAGTGCGATCCTGAGCATTCAGTTGTTAAACAATTTCTTTGTGGTCTTGAAATATTTGAAATAATTTTTTACTTAGATATGTTGAGCCAAAGAGGAAAAGCAGAGTATACATGCAATTTTCTTTAAATTTATCCAGCAATGGCATTCAGTAATTCACAAAATAGCTGTAAATTTATCTTTAGAGTTATCTTTCATATTTTTTCGTAATTCTATAACTGCCCTTAATTTTGAAGATATTTGTCAAAAAAGGTCCATTATACAAATTTATCAACTTCCATCAACTCAAATATTGACATGTTTCGTAGAGTAGTGCAGAGTGCCACTCGGGATTGTACCGCGTGCCAATTGAGGCATGCGTGCCATAGGTTGCCAACCACTGGTATAAAAAATGCTATGTCGCTTTCGATAACTAAACAGATTTGAAAATAATAGATGTAAAACCAAATACCCATTACATAATTTTTAATAAAGTTTAATTTTGAGTTATATTTTTTATTAAACAAAACCCGTAAAATTAATGATTTTGGTTCAATTATTTCATTACTCAACTAAATTTTATATTAATAAAAAAAAATAGTCGATTTGTTCGTAGATTGACTAAGAAAAACTTGATTTGTTTGGTGAAATTGCTAAATATTTTTTTTTAAGATTCACGATTTTCTTATTTTTATTTAATTTCATGTATTTTCTTGCTCGCCGACTTTATGAAAAAATAACCTTATAAGAAATTAAAAAAATGTATTTTGAAAAGGTTTTGGTATCATAAATTTCTAAGACTGGAGCTCTACTTATCGTTCCTTAGAGATTTCTTAGTGATACAGGTACCTAACAGAATATTTAAAAGAAGAGATTTATTCAAAACCACATTCATTGGAGAAAGAAAAATTTTTTTGCCTTAAAAATCTTCATTTTTTGTTAAGAAATATTGTTTTTGAAATTCAGAAATTGATCAGACAATTCGAAATCATTAATTAAGAATACTGAAGTATTTATATTGTTAACACCAGCATATTTGTTTTAAAACACACAATATCCCGTTTTTTTAAGAAATTATGGAGGTTTTCTACTATTGTAAGTACAGGGTTTTATTTTACCAAAACAAAAAAATCATTCCTCTTTCTTTTAAAAGATGATTTTCTAATCTTTTAAAGATAATACTAATAATTAAAAATTGCTGAATGTATTTAGATTTTTATGTACAAATCTCCCAAGCCAACAAAACATGAAATGCAGCAGAAATGTTTTAATTACCTTCTTGGGCAAATAATTGCTTATTATATAAAACATAATAAATTTTTAAAAACAATATATTTACTTTTTTTAGATTTTGATTTTATAATTTATCAGTATTTGAAAACATATTCTAAAAATAAAATTTATTTATTAAAATGATGTTATATTAATAAATTAAATTTTAGAAAAGACTTTTACTTTTGTATCTTTTGTTTGATAAACATAATAGAAATTTTTTTCAATTATAAAAGGAAAATACTGATAGTATTAATGGCAACTTCGGAATAGATGTATTTTTTGTATTCGTAAAATGGTTTTCACTGAACGGAAAAACTTTACTGTTACTTGACTTACCTTAAATTTATTTATTTTCAAGGTTAATTTTTTGTAAAAAAGTGTGTTGTGACGTTAATTTTAATATAAGTAAATATTAAAAATATGTTTCTTATACAAAAGTCCCCTTAAAAATAATTATTTTCCAATATAACTAATATTTTAGCCATTTTAATTTTTTTTAAACTTGTATTGACACAACCGGTATAAATTGAATCTAAATGAAATGAACTTCTTCACATTTTTCTCGGTTTGCATCTAGTGAATTTTAAACTTAGTAAATTAGATAAAATGCTTTTTCGAAATAAATCACATGTTTGTATTAAACTCAAACATGTGAGTTTTAAAAGTTTTAATAGAACATATAGTTTACAAAATTAGAATAAATATATTTTAATTATATATTTAAATTTATTGGCTTGCGTACATGTTGTGAGAAAGAAAATATAAATATAAAGTATACAAAAATATGTAACACACATTCACACAAAGGTAATTTCGATAAGTAGTTTTTTTATTGAAAGCAGAATGTTGATGAAATAAATATATATTGCAGTAAAACATACAGAATTTGATTAAAAGTCACATCATATTTTTGTTTAGATTACAGGAGCATAAAAATCATGCAAATAGAACCAAAGTGGTACAAGATAAAAGTAAGATTGTTTAGTAACAAATTAGAGTAAGGAATTGGAATCTCTTTCTAAAGGTGTATAGATGGTACATGTTTATAAAATTGCACCTTAAATATTATAGAAGTTTTTGAAGAAATAAATTAGAGGATTTAAAATAAAAATCTAAAGAAAAAAATAAACAAAGGAAAAATGAAATAAATAATAAAGTGACTAAAATGGGCAAACTCTACGATTCATGAGTTTCTTACATTATCCACAACAATAGCATTTGTGTTACTCCAATATGCATACATTTTCCAATAAATTCTAAGAATTCTTAAAATTATTTAAATATTTCTAACAAAAATAAATACATGACGGGAACTGCAAACATTTAATCTAAATCTTGATGCCTCCAAGTTTGGAGAAGCTATAATGATCCCCAAGTCCTCCATAGCTATATCCACCAAGTCCATGACCACCCAAACTATGATGATGGCCATGATGGTGTCCATGATGATGACCATGATTGTGACCATGGTGGTGCCCATGATGATGTCCATGATGGTGACCATGTTGATGTCCATGATGATGCCCATGATGATGTCCATGATGATGACCGTGGTGGTGTCCATGTTGGTGCCCATGCTTGTGGGAGTGGTGATGACCGTGATGGTGTCCGTGATGATGTCCATGTTTATGTTCATGGTGATGACCATGGTGATGTCCATGATGATGTCCATGGTGATGTCCGTGATGATGAGCATGATGATGTCCATGGCTGTGATGATGACCATGATGGTGTCCATGATGGTGTCCATGATGATGATTGTGTCCATGTTTATGATGGTGATCATGTCCGTGCTTGTGTAAGTGACTATGTCCGTGATGATGGTGATGTCCATGTTTGTGATGATGATCGTGTCCATGTTTGTGATGGTGTTCATGTCCATGTTTATGATGGTGTTCATGCCCGTGTTTGTGAGCATGGTGGTGTCCATGGTGATGTCCATGGTGATGATTGTGCTCATGTCCATGTTTGTGATGATGGTCATGTCCATGTTTGTGGAGATGATGGTGACCATGATGATGTCCGTGTTCGTGTTTGTGATGGTGATCATGTCCGTGGTGATGACCATGATGATGACCATGCTCGTGTTTATGATGGTGATCATGACCATGTTTGTGATTATGTCCGTGTTCATGCTTGTGGTGGTGGTCATGACCATGTTTGTGATCATGTCCATGTTCATGCTTGTGTTCATGACCGTGTTTATGTTCATGACCATGTTTATGATGATGGTGATGGTGGTGATGATGATGATGTTCTTGTTCGCCTTTAATTACAACCACCTGCTTTTCTCCACTGTAAAAATAAAAAAAAATTTTTTATTTCTAATCATTATTGTTTATTTAACTTATTATGCATAAAAATTAGAAAATCTGTATACTGAATATTTAGCTACTTAATGCTTTTGCTTATACGCCATTTTTAAAAAACATTATTTTTCAAAAATTCATTAATCATTCTTAAATGAGTTTTATTTTTAGGAAAAATAATTTAACTTAAATATTCTGTGAATTAAATTTACACCATCAATTTCAAAACAGAAGTTTTTTAAATAGAAGCTTAATTCATAGATTCTTTTATAATTTTTTAAGTCGTTTATAGGAAGCAGCCATGGAATGCACATTAATCTATAAATTTGTGTATTTTTCATTGTACTCTTCAAAAAACATTTTAATTGATAAGTTTCTATACTGATATCATTTGAATATTTAAACATGCAATTTACACACTCATCTGTTTATTAGAATCAACTAATAATACGCCTTTTAAAGATCTCTCATGTCAGGAAATTAATAAATAGCAGCTTACTGTCCAGGTTCAGGGTCTGGTTCAGGAAATGGACTGGCGGTAGCAAAATATACCACCATCATCAACACCACAAGACAAGCCTTCATACTCAATACCATCTGAAAAAATGTAAGATAAAGGTTTGAAAAATTTAAAGTTTAATTCATTTAAACATCATTTATTGAAGCATCGTTGAAAAAATATATCAGTAAAAAAATTCCAGGTAGTTCAAATTAATATTATACAACAACCTATTCATATCTTTAGCTTTCTAGCTATCTATATTTATAAATCATTGTTATCAATAATGTGCAGAAAACTATGAGATCCTAAAAGTAAACAAGAAATATAACAATTTTTTTAAAAGTCAATTCCTAGGTAGTCAAGAAAGTACAATTTTGTTTTAGTTAATTAAATTTACTTAATATTTGAAAAAAACTGTATCAACATCAAGTATCTTCCACTACAAGTTAAAAAAAGTATATTTTAAGCAAAGGAAAAATTCATTAGTAAAACTTTCTAGCGCCATCTGTTAGTGCTAATTCTAACTTCGTCATAAATTACGCAGAATAAATTTAAAATTAAAAAATAAAATTTAATTAATGAACTGATATTTGAAATAAATTTACTAACATCAAGTGTCATCCACTACAAATTTTTTATAATGTATTAGAACTTCAGTGAGGGAATGAAAAGTATTTTATGAACCATTGAAAATTTGAACAAGATATATTTATAAATATATATATATATATATATATATAGGAAGAAAGTGAACTATAATAGTTGGAATAGAAAAATAGATCTCTCTTCATATAGAATTGATTACAGGTTTACAAATTGATATTTTGAGTGTAATTTAACTAACACAAATGTAATTTATAAAATCTAAAGCAGTTATTACTATTGTAAATAAAAGTTAAAATAAAAAAGTATTACTTTGATGTAGTATCAAAGAAGCTGCATTGCTTATTTCGTTTTTTATTTAAGTATCAATATAACTAAAATTTAATAATTCAATTTGCGTTAATTTATTGTGAAGTAAATATATCATTCAAGGAAAATTCTTTTCTTTAAAACAATTAACAAATCTAACACAATTAATATATTTTTCTATTTTTTTTATAAAATTAACGAAATTTATGTATACATTTTAACTGACAAAATTTGGTTGAAATAGAAGAATTAAAAAAAAAAAAAAAACTAATTGAATGTATAATTATGTAATGATGAATTAACAAGAGTTATGAATGCTTTGAATCTAGTATACAAAGATAATTAATGTTTACGTTTTTATTTAAAATAATTCTACGATTTGGTAAATACTTTAAATATTTCTTTTTCAAATTTTTAATTTTTTAACAGTCAAAATTACTTTAAGATATTGATTGATTTATTTATAAAAGAAGCACAGTAACATTCAGACGAAAATGTTTTATACATTGAAAAACTACATATTATGATTCTATAATGAATATAAGTTAATTGTATTAAATGTTAAAATTTTTAAAATGGTAAGTTTTAAATTTTTTGTTAGAAAAAATTAATGGATAATTAATAAAATTTTTGTTACTAAAACAAAACTAACACGAACGATGGCATCCCTTTTATAACTGAAACAAAACATTTAGTAAGGACTTCAAGGCAAAGATAAATTTATCAGAACATTCAAATTAAAAAACTATATTTTTAAAAATAAAAGATTAGTACATTTATATATTCTAAAGAAATTACTTCCTTATCATGCTTTTAAAATCAAATGGATTGCATTATAATCACATATTTATTAATTTAATAGTTCTACTTTTCTTTTGAAGAAAATTTAAATTAATTCATAGCCTTCAAATTTGGTTTTATTCTAGATTGCACAACATTGAAATAAAAGTTTACTATTATGTAAGAACAGCATGTATTATAAAAGAACAAATTATACTTTGTGAAAAAAAATTAAAGCGGCTAGCATATATATCTTGAATTTTTTACTCTAATTCAATATAGTTGCTCAATTTGTTCTCTAATAATAATGAGTTTCATAAATTAGTAAATAAACAATCACAACTATTTATGCTAAGCATTTCTAGCAATCCAAGTGAAGGTGTGTACGAAACACAATACCTTTGAAGCTGGTCTCTCCTATAGCACTGTAGAAGATATATCCAGCTCTCTAGAAACTAATGTTTAAACTGAATCAAATCGGGGTATATATACTTAAAGAAGAATTGGCATTTAACCATATCGTCGTCTCCAGTATCTTGGTACGGGTGACATAACACACTTTTCATTACGAGTTCATGAATGTAGTTATTATCAGTTTGCCTCTTAATCCGCTCGTCAAAATAACCTGATTTTTGAAAAATGTCAGCTTCTTGGAAGAAAAAATTTTATTCGTAGTTTCAATTGATTTTAATGATAATAATGCCGCAAGTTGAATAATGATTTCTATTTGTTTAATGAAGGTTTATGATATAATTAAGATTATAAGATTTTTTTAGATATAATTTTCTGTTTATTACTTGTTTTAAATGTTACGGTTGGCTCCACAATCTATAAAAATCTCATTTACATTGAATTATTATCATATATGACTTGAAATTGAAATAATGTTTAGTGGAGAGTTATTAGATGTTTTGGAATAATATTACGAAAAAAATATTGAGATTGTACTTTTAGGTTTCAGTTAAGAGAAATTATAACATTTTCGTCTTTTAAAATTAAAATTTTATTTTGTTTTATAATAGAATGAGATTTTACTATGTTTGCTTAAATTTTTCAAACATTCCTTGGCTGGGTGAGGAAGTTTGGAGAGAAAGGTGCCGGGGCTAAAATGTCCTTCTCGTCACTTAACCGTAGTATAACATTACAAGGGCTGTCACCAAAAGCCCTTGTTTGATTTAAAGGGGCACATTGATAAACCCTCACTCCCTCGCTCCAAAACTACATAAAGGACTTGAAGGGATAAGGATGCAAAGTAATAAAATAAATCTTTATTAGAAAATTCCTCTTTTTTGATATTTCAATATATATGATAAAAAATAAGCGCAAAATAAGTTTTTTTTCTCAGAAAAAAAGTTTGTTCTAAAATTCTAAAATATGCGGTCTAAACATTAAAATTGATAATTAATTAGATAAAGGTCTAAAAATGATAATTAATTTATAATAAAGATAGTAGAGGACCAAATAAGTTAACCACTCTAATAACTGCAACGAATTCATGTATATAGAGAAGGGTCCAATATATACAGTCGGATTTCTATTTAACGAAGTCGTTAAATCGCGAAAAAATGTTTGTTATATGGAAAATTCAAATGCAGATTCATCTTTCAATGCACTAGAAATACACTGCATTTTCAACTTTAAAAAATTATTTTATATTAAAATTCGTAAATTTTAATGACAGTTTCGAATTTTAAGCCTACAAGTAATTTTAGACTTTTTATTATAACCAGTAATTTTAAGCATATATTTCCACATGCGTCCGTAAATTTAATTATTGGTGGAGTCTGTTATTTTTGTTTCAAAAAAATGTTTTTTCTCATATTACGTCTCATATCTTTGTAATGCACAAAAAAAAACCTTCAGCCGTATTTTTTCACGTTGTAATGCGCATCGGATTGTTTCAAATGATTGTATCAATTCATCATACGAAAGTCCAGAAATATTTTACAAATAGAAAGAGAGAAAAACAATCAAATCGTAAGAGAAAAAGTTCGTTAAATAGAAAATGAATTTCGCTTTTTGGAGATTATTTTGCGAAAATATTCATAAAATGTTCTTAATTCCAAGAAAAAGTTCGCAAAATAAAGAAATTGGTAAAAAAGACATTCGTAATATTTTGGCGATTCTCTATTGCACCCAAAAAACATTATCCCTTCTTTGCATCAATACTTACTGTTGTTTTAAAAGATCCTGATGTTTTTGGTCAGTATTTCTAATCCATAGAGTTTAAAGATTGATTAGAATCCTGGGTCTTTCCAAGACACAAATACTTCTTCATTAGTTTCTGTGAAGATAGCTCCGTAGCTAGAGATTGTAAACCATTCATAAAAGAAATATGCAAACCATTCTCTCATTGTTCTCTGGTAAATACAATCTGAGGTATCACCAGTAATACAAAAGAAGTGCATCAGTTCAGCATTTGTAGAACTATATTAACATTATGAAAAACCCCGTATGATATTTAAAATATGTAACAGTACATTCAAAATCCGATCACAGTTTGGAAAATGGGTGTGACGAAAGCCTTTCAGTAAACCTCACGGGAAAAATATTTCTTAATTGTCGTATGTTTACAAAATCGTTTCCTTTAGAAAAACCATAATTTATCTTAATTTGCGTGCTATTTAAATTCCAGTGCAGTGGTTCTCAAACTTTCAACGCTTTCGACCCAATATTCAATCAAAATTTCCTCGTGGCCCCCCCTTCCATACAATAACAATGTATTGAATTCAATGATACTGTACTTTGAAGCAAAAGCTAGAACAAGACTTTAACCTAAGTGTCACTGGCGTATATAAACGTCACGCTCAGTCAAAGCGCTAATTGCCCCGGAAGTATATATAAGTCTTTCCGAAGTACGATTTTTTTCTGTGCACTGTCATTCATAAAAAAATTCCGAAGGCTTTGGATTGCAATAAAACGACATTGGCAGTGTTTGCGAAGGATTTACTTATTTCAGAGAATTTGCTTATTGCGATTTGCCCCCACCCCACCCCTAATATATCACATACGCGTGCCTACGTGGAAAACAGTGGAACTAGGGATTGAATCGCATAACTTTAAATAAGGTAGTAAATCGATTAAATTTAAACCGTACAAATTATAAAGATAAGTGTTAATTTAGCAAGCCCAATTGGTGACTGGTAATTACAAAATTTATTTTTAACTTAGTATTGTTAAATATATTGTAAACTACATTGTGCAGTACTGATATATTTATAAGTGTATTATGTCAATGTTCATGTGGATTTTTTATTCATTATGTGAGAATGTATAGATAATTTGTTTGTTTACTCTCAATAAAGTTATAACAATAAAGTTCAATAAAGTTATCACGTCCCCTTAGAAGGCCGCGCTCCATAGTTTGAGAAATGCTGCTCTAGTGATGTTAGTGTAGTAGTTGGTCGTTAAGCTGCAATTGAAGTTATAGCTGTATATAGAAGTATAAGCTGCAATTGTAGTTATATTCAGGGTCCATATATGAAGCCCTCGGAGCTCAGAAGGAGGAGTTTTCTTCTGAGTTATCTACTACCGTTCAAGCCCGGACTAGGGCTATTACTTTGGATCTTCGATGAAAGATAAGTGCTACAATTATTTGTTGTAATTAATTAGGATAGGGATTAAGTTGACCGCTTCCTCGGTTTATGACATTTCTTGATATTAGTTTCAAGGATTAATAAGTATATTGATTTTATTACAATGGCTCATTATTTGGTGTCTCCAACTTCATGAGTGACCATGATGTCGCGACATGGGCTCCGATTCGAGTGTCATCTTCGTTCCTTGGACATGGTGGAGTCACTTGGAGTTCCATCTTTAACGGCCCTCGTGTTGTTTCAAAGTGCAACATCATCAAATAGAAATTAATGTAATTTTTTGTTTGTTTACAACGTTTTTAAAGGGCTAGTATCTCTCGATGATTTTATTGCTTAGAGAATAATTACTGTCAAAGTTTAAACCATTTTATATTCCATATTATTTCTTAGGTATACTTTTAGAAACTGATATTTTAAACACTCAAAGGAACTATCTACCCTAATTTGCACGATTTCTTCTTGGTATCGCCATTTTTACAAACAGTAACGTATTTAAACCCTTATTATTTTCAAAATTTAACTCATAATACTTCAAATACATTATAATATTGTGTCATTTATTTTTCCAAAAAGAGAGAGAAATTTTTAATCATGATTTACTGATATCAAATTTTAATTAAATATTTTAATGCATTTTGACAAATAAAAATGAACATATTTAAGTATTTTTTTGCATATACTTAGCACACCTATCAAATCAAGAAACAAAATATTAGCTTGCTGTTAACACACACACTTCATACTTCTTCTTTAAGAGAACTTGGTACCCTTTGAGCAAATTTCTTTATTTACGTATTTAAAAATTATATTTTAGCATTTTATACAATGTTTCTGTTCACGAAAATGATTCTAGATGAAAATTTTCATATATTATTCACACAATTTTAAAAATTTAAATTTTTTGAAGAGAATTGGGAAAATTTTAAAATCCTACTCCTTTTGTAAAAATTAATTTTTTGATCTGAATTTTTTTTATAATATTCTTATAGATATTTTCAACAACTTCAGGAATCGATTTTGGAATAACTTTATTCGTTTCCGAGAAAAAAAATAAAATGTTTATATACAGACTAAAAATCAACGAAAAAGCCAACATATCTTATATTTAATTTTTTTTTAAATAAAGTATTCATTTTATAGCAAAACGGATCCCTAATTTTATTACATGCTTTATTTTTAACACGCAGGAAAAAAATGGAAGTGATTGGTAAATAGTTCTCAAAGGAGTAGCATTTTGAATGCACTAAGGTTTCGAAAAACACAAACTGAGAAAAACCACTTTAAAGTTTATAATTCTGAAAAAATAATTATTATAAGCTTAATTAAACTTAAAGTACGACTTTAAGATATTCTTTATACGTTTTTCTTTAAAATAATTGCATTTTCATATTTTTTCAACCCACATACTTTTATAAATGATCAACTTTTAGAGAGTACTAATTGAACAAGAAAATTCAAGAAAAACGTTAAACAAATTTTTTTTCTGTCACGACAGAAATTTTAGCTGTTTTTCTTCTTACAATATTAAAGTATTACATTTGTATGAAAAATATATCAGGAATAAGAACTGAAATTATAAAATTTTTAATATAAAATGCCTTAATTTAAAAATTTTACATGCACACATTTCACAAAGAAAAAAAATGATTGTATGCATTGCCTCAGATATATTCTGCTTTATATATTGCAAATTATTTTTTTAATGTTATTATTTCTCTTTATAAATTAGTTTTTTTTATCAAAACGCTTTTTTTAGCTTTTTTTCTGAAAAGGGGGTGTAGCTGAATCGCCTAATTTGTTTTCAAATGAAGTTTTATTCAACTTCTAACTTTCCGACATGCACAAGTGATATATCAATCGAAAGATAATAATGCAAAGAATACGATTAAATGAAAATAAAAAAAACGATAGGTTTGTGATTTTAAAGGTACCAAGTCCTCTTATATAAAATATAATAAAATTTGATTTCTAAGAATTCATTGATTTGATATCTACAGATTTATAAGAGATGCTAACGTAATTTTTTTAAAATTTTGTTTCTTCTTTTTCTTACTGTAATAAGAATTTAGAAGTGATTTCCTAATGAATACATGGTAATTTCCGTATTTTTTCTTGTGTTCGGTTTATTTTTAAACGCGTAAGCTTTCAGTAGGTCTAAAGCTCCTTTTCAATGTACTTCTCAAACAAATCATAATTATTAATAAAGTCATTGTTAATAGTTAATATCATTATGGTTTCAATTACGAAATCATGTTATAAGAAACAAATAAAAACTTCCTAATCGGTAACATTTTCAAGTAATTATTTCCTTGGGAATAATAATTGCTTGCGTGATAGCCTAATGGTTACAGAAGCACACTGTGACCAGCATGTCATGAGTTCGAGTCTAGTGCTGAAGAGGCGAGGGTACACTAAATCTGTTTCGAAGCTTACAGTCCCCCCTTGATGCGGCGTGGTAGTTTAGAGAGTGTTAGCTAGCTCAGTTTTCATCCCTGTGTGTCCAGGGATGACGAACCTTTTTGGATCAACGTGCCATGTTTTCTTAAGGTATCCGACAACTTGCGACAACTTTTTTTTTGAAAAAATGGAAATATGAGGATTTTTTTGTGATTTTTAGATTTATTTAGTATATTTTAAGGAAAAAATCTTAAAATTGAAAGCAGAAAAAAAATATTATTATTAAAATGGGAAAAAACTGGTAAAAATGTACAAAAAATTATATAAACGGGGCCCGCTCTGTACAAAATTTTTTATGAGAAAATTCTCAATTTTTCAATTTTGATGTGTTATTTTATTATTTGTGTTTGAAATGACCTTCAGGTTAAGAGATATTTCAATTTTTACAAAAACTAGAGCACTTTATCTTAGTGATTATACGAAATTGCTTAAAAAGAAAATGATGATATCCACATAAAGGACTGTAAATTTTAAAATAAAGCAGCGATTGATAAATCTGAACATCAAAACACTTCTACTGCTATACATAACATACACAAAAAATTTCAGCAAATTATTTTCAAAACTTTTTGAGCAATCGCTGTCCCCATTTGAACTTTTCGCAAAACACACATTTCGAGTAAAACGCATTTTAATGTTTGCCATCTTGTGTAAAGTTATGGCATCTGCTTTTACTAAAACACTTGCAATTTTTGTTCTAGTGAATGGAAAATAAAGAACTTGGTATTTTTATTAAGCTTATATGATGGCCTATAAAATAAAATCATAAACAAAATTTGTCAATTTTTGAAAAAAATCATGATTTTAGGGTAGTCGGATATCTTAAGAATTGTTTAATGAGATATAGACGGACGTGCCATGTCATATAGTTTTTTTATTTGTGATTATTGGGAAAATAATGAAACTAAATACTTACAACTCAAAACTTTTTATTTACAACGAAAAAATACATTTTTCACTGTATGGTAGAAAATACTCTAGTTACATGATTAATTTAAATTGTAAAATAACATTAGTGTGACTTCTGTGTTGCAGATTAGATGACAAGTAGCCTGTATTAGGATTGCAAGATGTTTCTTTTAGCAGAATGCAGGCTGAATTGGAGTCATCAGCCAAACGGCTTCAAAGCCAGTCTTTAATATTATTCACTTCTGAAAATAATAACTCGCAGGCATAGGTAGATGAAACTAAGGTTAAAATAGCGTGAGCCAGCTTCTTCAAACAGTTAAATGTGTCTGAAATCCGTGATACAGACTATGTTCTACATTAAACTGTTCCAGAACATAAAACAAACGCCGCTTTGAAGTGTTTACTAATCATGCCATGTTTCTCAGTACACCAAATTATGGTTTCTTTTTTAATAGACATGTTAAAAAACGGCCAACAATCGTAAATATAATGCTAATAAATTTTAAAATACAGTTGCGTCAACTTAATTTATTATATTATGCTTGGATAAACTTCGCATCATTATAAGTTGTAATCCACGACGTAACTAAGTCAAGACAATAACAAACGAGTGTGATGCCCAACGCACCGCGACCAATCACTCGCGTTTGTTCGTAATACTTCACAGTGAATTTTGTTATTTTGAACTGAAATGCAAACCGTTTTGATCGAAGGAATGCCCAAAGTATTGTGTCACGTGCCATTGGTTAACCATCCCTGTCCTAGTCACTTAAACAAGGGTCCGAATTACGAGGTTTTGTCGCCGACAGCGCTCGTGTTGCTTTTTAGTGCAACGTTAATTGACACTCACTCACTCAATTTCCTGGGGAATAATAATTGTAATAAAAATTGACTTTAAAGGTAACAAAAGTTATAATTATTGGTTTTTTTGTCATAGATATGTTTAGATTTCACATGTGAAGGTGGTAGCATAGTAATCAAGGTTATTATCTTGTGACCGGCGTGCTATGAATACGAGTCCCAATGCCACTATAGACTTGCAGTTTTGAGAGGTCACTGCATGTTTAATCTGTTAAGACTCCTCCCGTTGGCTTGGCGTGGAAATTTGGACAGAATGTACTAGATGAGGTGTCGTTTTCGTAACATGTTGAGGATTGAAGGAGTAATTGTTTGACATAATTTCCAATGATTTTTTGAAAAAAATGTTTGTTGAGAGTAAATGGTCTAAAAAATAATTAAGTATATAATTATCTTTCATATTAAAAACCAAAACTCAAGAAATAAAAAAATGAAACAAACAAAAGACAAAAAAATTTTTTTTAATCAATTACTGTAATACCTTATTATTTACCATCTAAATTTGAGCATCCATAAACCATAATTTGCAAATTGCAAACACATGTATACGCTAAATGAGTTAAATGCTAGAGTAAAAAAGAAATTGAATGTACGAAATAGTACATGACGAAAAAACAAGCGATGACCAGATATTCTTTTAATTTCTTTTATTTAATCGAGAACAAGAAAATGTAATTACAAATCACTGAACAATGAGGTAACCCATATAATTCAAAAGGAATTTTCACAAACTTAATAGAAAATATTATATGTATAACATTTTTTAAATTACAGAAAGAACTACAAGCATGACTCACATTTATGTAGAAAACAAGGTAGCGAATTAATATAAATTCATTTAATATATAAAGAAAAAGCACACTAGAATTTGTTTAAATGCATTTGGCATATAGTAATAGAAATAAAAATCTCTTTAACTGTGATAAATTATTAAGTAATTAAAGGCCACACATTTTTAGATGTTACAAGAAATTTATTTAACCAGATTCTTTTCCAGATTTTCTTAAGATCTATTTTTCGTCTCTGTTCAAAAATGTTTTAAACTTCTTGACCCAATTTGTCGTGAGTTCAATAATTAAAACAAGCGTAATTCTGAGAATACTTCAGAAAATATCACTTTCTTAAATTAATTGAAAATAAGTACATACACAAATTAGATAAGGGTATCATCAAAGTTGAAAAGATCCGGAAATTCAAAGTCATCAAGTCCAAAATTATCGATCAAACTTTCGAGATCGTCATTGCGGTGACCGTCCTGATGGTCTTTATAATAAAGATTATAAAGTTCATATAGTTGTTCATAATAATGATTATCATGGCGTCCGATGGAATAGTCATCATGATGTTCGTGCTTTAACAAATGGTGGGGTTCATGATGATGTCCATGTTTATGTCCATGATGGTTACCATGCTTGAGATGATGTTCATGATGATGTCCATGCTTATGGTCATTATGATGTCCATGTTTGTGATGGTGCTCATGTCCGTGCTTGTGAGCATGATGGTGTCCATGATGATTGTGATGGTCGTGTCCATGTTTGTGATGATGTTTATGACCATGTTTGTGATGATGATCATGACCATGCTTTTGATGATGTTCGTGGAGTTGTTTATGGTTGTGCTTGTGATGGTGTTCATGCCCATGCTTGTGATGATGGTCATGCCCATGCTTGTGATGGTGTCCATGTTCATGTTTGTGGTGGTGTTCATGTCCATGTTTGTTATGGTGTCCATGTTCATGTTTGTGGTGGTGTTCATGTCCATGTTTGTGATGATGTCCATGATGATGAGCATGATCATGTAAGTGACTATGTTTGTGTTCATGTCCATGTTTATGATGATGATCATGTCCATGTTTGTGGTCATGATGATGACCATGATGATGCCCATGCTCGTGCTTGTGATGATGGTCATGTCCATGCTTGTGTTCATGTCCGTGTTGATGCTTATGCTCATGATCATGTCCATGTTTGTGGTCATGATGATGACCATGATGATGTCCATGCTCGTGCTTGTGATGATGGTCATGTCCATGCTTGTGTTCATGTCCGTGTTGATGGTTATGCTCATGATCATGCCCATGCTTATGCTCATGTTTGTGGTCGTGGCCATGTCCATGCTTATGCTCATGCTCATGCTCATGTTTGTGGCGGTGGTCATGCCCATGTTCATGTTCATGGCCATGTTTGTGCTTGTGATCATGCCCATGATTATGTTCATGTCCGTGACGGTGATGATGGTGGTGGTGGTGGTGATGATGATGTTCTTGTTTGCCTCTGATAACAATCGCTTTTTCATCCCTGTAAAAGTAATAAGGTTTTAAGTATTTATTCTCCAAACAGATATTAATTATTGATGTATATGTCTGGCAGTTTTCGGAAAAACTCTTCCTTAATTATGTCCTAAAATAAATTATTAAATAGAAATTACTATATTTTTATGAATTATGAAAATATTCTTTTTCTTAATTTTGATATTTGAAGAGATTTGTTTTTTTAATATCGAACCTGTTTCTTACAAAATTTTTTCTGAAGGCATTTGTCAAATTATTACTATACACTATCGATGTCTATTGGTTTATTCCTTCCTACATTATAAAGTGACCACATTTATTTTTGGATTCCATATTGATTTGGGAAAAGATTGCTAAAATAATTCATTAGATTCTTTAAGCACTGATATTCTCTCTACTCTTATTTAAATTTTGCGAAAAATCCTTGTAGTTATTTTTAGTGCTTAAGTGCATTTTATTAATTGTTCTCCACCATTTTCAGCTATTAAGCAAGAACTGTCTCTCTCTTTTCACTCTCTCTCTCTCTCTCTCTCTCTCTCTCTCTCTCTCTATATATATATATATATATACAAAACTAATTCGGTTGATTCTTTATTTAATTACCCAAAAGTTTATTTTATATTTTTGTGATAATTTTTACATTTTTGAACGTGTTTTGTTTTATTTATAAAATAAAGTCTGTATTGAGTTTTGTTCCGAAACCTCATGTCAATTTTGAAGAAAAATTAAAACCTTTTCACATGAAAATTTTATTATTATTTTTTTTTTCAAATTATTTCTGTGCTATTTCATTTTGCAACCTTTCTCCATGTTTCAGGCAATTTGAAATTTCTAAGATTTTTCGTTAAAAAACATCTTTACATGATTTTTTTATATCAACTAAAGAATTAAAAATTTGTCCATTAAGATATTTTTTAAGGTTCAAAACTAATGTAAGTACGAGGGTGCGAGGGCTACTGAATACGGTAGCTGGGGTAGAGAATTCGAGATCTAGAAACTTCTGTCTAGTTGTCGGAGCACACAATGCCAAGCAATGCCCTTAGGAAGCATGGCGGCTTTCCGATTTGCTATTTCTTGGTATTTTGTTTAATTACTGCCTCAAATTTGCATGAATAAAAAAAATGACTTTTTTGTAAACGTTCATGATGCAAGATTGCTTTTCAATCTCACCAGACACAAAGCACAATATTCTACGAATGAAAACCAGCTTTTGGGATGGCTAAAGATGATTCACACATTTCTCCCAAATCCTTCACATTATCATTCCTGTACATATATCCTCTTTCATATTTATTTAACTTACCGATATCATAATGCCATTGTTAAAAATGGGATGGTTGAGATATGAAGAGCTAGATAGATATTGAAATCTGTCAGCTCCAAATGTTTGCAATTTGTTGAAAACTAAAAATTACTGCATTTTGAGGGGGGGTCAGCAGATTTTATTTCCCCACGCTTCAGTAACAAAACTTAATAAACAGTAAACATATTTTTCATTTAAAATCTTTTAACGCTATATGAGGACTTAATATTTGGCATAGTACATACAATTAACGAATATTTTACATTCATGTCCATGAATTAAGGACAATGTAAGTTCAGGCAAAGAAAGAGGCAGAAGCAAAACAAATGGGACTTATTTCTAAGGCTTTTTTATTAAACAAAAAAATAGGGAGCAAAATAGATGCTATATGTTTGATATCATTAATAAAAATTTCAATTTTTGCCCCCTGGAGCAAATTACAAAAAAATACCTAATTAAAACACTATTACATGCTTAGTATGATGGTTAATACATAGTATGTCTCCTAGATGATGCAGTACAGGCCTTACAACGCCTAGGCATGCTGAGTATCAAATTATGGATCTGATCTTGAGGAATATCACACCACTCATCAAGCAATGCCCTCCGAAGTTCCGGTAGACAGGTGGGAGAGGATTGACGGGCTGCAATTCGTCGGCCAAGCATATCCCACACATGTTCTATTGGATTCAAGTCCGGTAAGTATGCTGGCCAGTACATGCGGTTGATATGCTCCGATTGAAGGCATTAATTAGTTTACGATGTTTGCACGGTGATGACGGATGTTGTCATTCATAAATCCAAATTCTGCTTCCTTGGCACCCCGAAACAAACGCACATGTTGTTCCGGAACAGCGTACCGATAGATGTGGCCTGCCATGGTTTCGGTGGAGCAATCCTGCACCACCGAAATGATGTCGTTCATTGATGTCAACGGAAACTTGGTGCTCTCCGTATTAAAGTCCGGGGAGAATCAGACTCCAAGCTAAAGCTGGACTCGTCAAAAACATCACACAAGTTCACTGTTGTGATGTCCATACAGTGCATGTTCTGTAATCCAGGCTAACCGCAGGCGACAGTGAGTTGAAGTAAGGTGGAACTCATCTGACAGGTCTACGAGCATATAGATCAATGTGCCCTAAATGTCTGAACACGGTCTGCCTTGAAACAGACGTACCAGTGGTTTAAGAGAGCTAACAAGGTAGGTATAATGCTGCGCTTCGTCTATTTCTTTTGTAAATTACTGCCAAATACCATTCCTCATTCGGCGTTGTAACTGGGCAGGGGCAACCTTTGCTGTAACGTCTACTCACATTACAATCATCTTGGAATCGTTGCCAGATCCTGGAGGTGACACTCTGGGCAATTTTAAGTTCCTCTGATACTTCTACATTCCAGACGGCTGACCACGTGAAAAATCCTCCAAATGCGTCTTTAGTTACATTGTTTTAGTACATTAGTTTGCGGTTATTTTATTGGATTTATAAAAAGCTGTAACGGGTCTATTCGCGAGCCTCCTGCTAATCCTTTTGGGAAAAATCTATTTCTTTGGTTATTGTTATAGTGAAAATTTTCTCCCGAAGAAGAAGACACGGTTTATGTAAATCAAAGCTTATATTTAAGCATTAACTTTGTAAGGAAAGTGCCCGTGGGGTCTGCATTACTTCTATATTATCCTCGCGACCTAGGATGTGGGAGTGCATGAAGAAACAGACATCGCCATAATCTTAGTATCTCTTTATTAAGATTTTAACTTAAACAATATACAATTATAGTATTAACATTCAAGTCAAGTGAATCTGAGGTGAAGAGACACACAATACGTATTACCAAATAATCGCGTAACTGACCACTGTGTCTAACTTTACCGACTAATCTTAATCTTAATAAATACACCGTTCTTAGTAGTTTAATTAGATTTTCTTACCGCTCTATCTTGGGTAAGCAGCAATTCGCTTGAATCCTAACTGACGTCGCTTTAACTCGTGTGGAATGGTATCTACCTTTAACTTGAACGCACTAGCCTGGATAGATTAAATCCCGGATGCGAGATTTCCTCTCACTTAAGTTTTAACACTTGTAATCATAGACTTCGTATATTCACTTCCCATATCGACTTCGTGTACGCAAAACTTCTACTATTTATAAGATTCTTAATTTGCATATTTCACGTTTCACTTCTTGAGTTGGTTGGAAAGAATTGCCATTCTGGCCCCAAAGAAACCCAAAAGGAGTTTTAGTGGAAATCGTGATGATCCCGTCACAACTTTTCGGTTCGAAGAAAATAGGTTAGGAGTTAGATAATAGAAGTTAGTGATTATAATGCAAAGTAGTAGAAAATTAGTCCGGAGTGAATCGCCCATTAATTACTTAATATTTAGTATTAAGAATTGACGATTTAATCAGTAAGATATATTCGAATCAGAATAGTAATATCGACAAGAAGTCGAATAGCTCAGAACGGAATTACGATTATTTAGAACGTATATTACCAAAACGTTCCAAAAGTAAGTGTTTCAACACATAGTTATAAATTAAATAACTCTGCATTTGCTCCAGGTTTTAGTTATAAGTGCATTTTCTAGCCTTGATTGTTGAAACGAGTTAAATCATCAGTAAATTATATTTGTTTTGATTAAGGATAATCCTTATTCTAACTCCTGGACACTGATGGACGTGAGAGGAAATCCATCACAGCGCTTGCCAACATTTTTACTTCTTTGCTTGTATTCCTTATATATCCCTCTCTTACACTCTTGCCAATATGATGTATCAGCGTCATCTGGTGGCTCCCTGCAATTTGAATATATTTCTTGAAGATGTGTGTAATCATTTTAGGGTTGATATATTTATTTCAGAGTTTGATTTATCTCTCTGAATTATCCTTAATTCATGGACATGTATGTAATTCAAAAGGTGTAATTTAAATGCAAAGCTTTGAGAAAATTCTGGTATTGATTTGAATAAAAAAATTATTCTGATTATGCTTTCGCTTCATTCAGCACCACGCCTTTTTTTAAATGCCTTTTTATACCTCTTGGGTATGATTCGGAGTCTTTGAAAATCTTTAACTAAGTAATTTATAATACCATAACGTTGAAGGATATATGACTAGATCGCATTTGTGCTTGATAAGATTCTATAGTGGTTATTAGCCATTGAGGCAGTTTAGTTTGGATTTCAATGTGGGGAGGAAAACGAATTAAAACCTATAGAACTAAAATATTTATTGTTCGAGCAAAACGTTTTCCCTTGACCAGAACCAAACCAAACACATTGTTTTATTTCCATTAATCTAACTAACCCCTTAAGTGCATCCGGCGTATTTATACGTCTCTCTCAACCGGTGCGTTATATATACCGAACGTATATATACGTCTTTCTAAAATGCAATCCTTTTCTTCACGTTATTATCAGTAAAACTATTCCGAAGATTTTGAAATGCAATAAAATGACATTGACAGTATTTCCGAAGAATTAACTTATTTCACAGAAAAGTTTGCTTGTTTGTTTTCTTTCCCCCTCTAAAACACCGCATAGGTGACACCCTACGGTAATCTTAGGGTGTCTAATACACCCTACGTGAAAAGTGGTGACAGGAGGGAGTGACTCATGTAACTTTTAATCGGAGGTTAAGGGGTTAAAACGAATTTTTTTAAGCTACATTTTTGAAAAAAAATTGGACATAATGGGGAGTTAAAAACTAGGGTACCACAATCAATTAGAATGCTTCATGCCTTATTTTTTTTAAAACACGATTATCCTTTGAAATCTGCCATATTCAAGTTACTATGGAAAAGGAGAAATACCGCACCGGTTTACTAATTACTTTAAATGCTATTGCATAGCCAAGAAATGGTAGTGGAATAATTAATTTCAGGTAAACATGCTTATATTTATTTTCATGTTTTATTTCATGCTTCTGAAAAGTGTCATAAAACCGTTACAAGAAAGGATTTTGAATGCCCACTATTTGGTAATCCAAGTGAACTTTCGTTTCCAAGAACAATATCAGATACCACTGTATTTCTACTACAAATATGTGAGTTGTAACGAATCAGAAACAGTAGCTGAAAAAATTAAATAATTCTATGAAAATGTCTGTATTTTGTTGCGGTTTCCATGTACTGGTTAGTACAGCTAATTAATAAATATTTTTTATACATTAAGATAAAAATAATCGTTCATAATATAAATAATTCTTCGTTAATAAAAAGATTGTCATTTTCAAGTGTTTATGTTTTGTCTCTTGATGTTGCCGTATGTAAATATCCTATTGTTTTTCTTTAGTTACCGTTACTTAATTGTACCGAGAATACCTGAGCCTAATTGATATTCATTGGATCTATAATATTACCTTGTCCTATATTTGTTAAAAAATTCTAAAATTTTGCGAATAATGTATAATTTCATTTAGTTGTTTACATGATATAATCTTCTAAATTTTTTTTTGAATTATTTTACAAAACTTTATTGAATTATGTTTTACGTTTAAAGAAAATACATATAGTTGGACTTGAAGGAAACGAGCACAAAATATTGAAAAAAGTTTGAAAGAAAACTATGATTACCTGATCCATTAAGGAACTTTGAGCAAATATCTGGAGACATACAAATTGAAATGCACCGAAGCAGATTAAATAGAAATTGGTTTAGATTCTAATATTACAAATGATGGTAGTGTTGGTGATCAATTCCCACACAAGTTTTCCGTATAACGATAATAAAAGAAATATAGCAAAGAAAATCAACCAAAAAATATAGCATCATTGGTACTTTATCAGTATGGAGTCTTAGATAAAGTAATAGCTGCGATCACGTCATCTGTCCCATAAAGTTAGGATGTAATAAATAAATGACTCAGATACATAGATTTCTGAAAGTTCGACATCCTACCCAAACGATGAAACACTGTATAAACTTAAGACAAGTTTTCGAAGAGTGTGTAGAGCTAAAGTAAGAAATGGCATAATCAGGAAAATTCCTTTTATCAATGTCAATACCAAAATCTTCTCAAAAATCATACATTAAAATACATTATTTGAATAAAAATATTGAATAATTTAGATAATATGCTTAGTAATACACACACACACACACATATATATATATATATTATATATATATATATATATATATATAAGTCCAGATATAATATTAAAATATTCAAAATGTGAAATATGTTTACTATTTATAATTATTATTATTTTGTTTTGTTGAAGGTGAAAAAAATGTTGAATAAGACTAGGAAATAATTAAAATGTTTACCAAAAAATGGGTCTTTCGAACGTTTTACATGAATTTTAGTTATTGTAGATTTATAGGTTTTAAAATTTTCTTCTCTCTTTTCATACACTTAGTATTGAACACTTAGAATTGTGCAATATTCATAATTTAAATAATTATAAGAAACTGACAAAACAGAAAATTCTCCAACATTAAAAGCATTAAGTGTGATGAACAAAACAAAAATTATTTTTGGGTTTTATTTATTTATTATCCAGACCCGGAAGGCCTGGGTTCGATGCTCGATGTCACCAAATACCCTCCGAGTGCACACGGAGTACGTGCTCGTTAAATCAGTGGGTCCGTAGTCTTGTGGGCTTATTCACTAGCGCAAGAACTGGAGAATATTTCCCTCCCCTTCAGTTCACTTGCAGAAATTGTGGAGGTGGAGATAGAGATCGTGTCGCCATCTATCGTCCCTTTGAGGAAGTTTCACTGAGCTTAAATCGCACTGTCACCTGTATGGTGCTCAAGGCCAACGACAGGCGTACCTCTTGCCCATGCCACGATGAATTTCATGGGCCTCGTTCTGACTACGTCAGACAGGTGGCATTAGCCACAACAACAACAACAACATTTATTTATTTCTTCTTTTCCTTTTTACTTAGGTAAGTGAAAGATGACTTTCCTATGATATAGTGATAGAAAAGAAAAAAAAAACTGTCTATTCTAATATTTGAACTTGTCCTCATGACACTTACAGAAAATCGGTTTGTACTTTTTAGGCAATTAAAGGGGAAAAAAAGTATACATTTTGTTTTACTTGTAAAGTAAAATTTGTTCGTTAAGAAGATTTTTAGCAACCAAAACTTCAATATTTCAAATACTTTTTATGCATTGTACTTTTAGTTTTTCATACTTTGTATTCCAGTTTTCGTACATCACATATCAATTATTCTTATTTTTAGAAAAGTAATATTTAGTTTTTTGTTTCTAGCAATAAAAGAAACAAGAAATGTTGCAACTTAAATATATCTCATTTATTACCGTACTTCCAATTGTAAACAAAAATTCCAATATATATATGACAATTATACTAATTTATTTACTTATAACTTAGCATATATTTCATATACTTTCGAAAAATAAATCAAAGTACCGACTTGTCTATTAAAAGGGGGAAAATGAGCTTACTCTTCCCACTTGGATTCATGTTCTGGCGTAGGACTGGCAGTGGCAAAGTATACAGTCATCAACACCAGTATAAAACAGGCCTTCATACGCACCCACATCTGGAAAATCATATAAAAATTTAGTAAGAGACTCTTCTGCACTTTAACTCATTCAAGCAAAATGAAAAAAAACTGTAATGAAGAAATAGTTCAACAAGCTCTTCAATGACAATTAATTAAAATTTTTATATACGCAATACATTATGATCACGTTCTACTTTGAAGTCTAACTACATATTTATCTGTTCACTTTCTTTTACCGTTATTCAACAGTAATGTTATTACAGAATTGATAACATGTTATTATTTTGCTAAGTATTAGTTAAAAGTCTACCCGAATTTGATAAAGCAAATTAGTCGCTTAAAATTTAATTTATTTACATAAAATATACATTTGACCGATAATTAAATATTTCAATACATTAAAACAGTAAAGTGTAAAACTATAACTTTAATGCAAATTATATGCATACTACGCGAATTACAATTTACATAAATTAGCCATGTACCTGATGAAACAGTAACAATAAGAATCAAATGTTGATATGAAACTGTTTGAAGCATTTTAGCTGGATCGTATAGAAATTTTATTAATGAAACGAATACTATTATTTACGAGTTGCTTTAAGTGCTGAGATGGAAAAAGAGACGATTCCCTCCCCCACAGTTTTTTTCACTAAAAATTAGGAAAGTCAAAGAGCTTAAAAAATTTCTAAGTTCACATATGTATATGATGTATAAACAATTACTTAGAAATGACAAACATGTTTGCAATGGAACCGTTATAAAATAAACATATCTGCAACGTAAAAATGGAATAGTAAACATGACAACAATGTAAATAGGTAATAGTAAGCATACTATTACATGTAAACATATAATAGTAAACATGAATATAATATAAAAATGAAATAGTAAACATGCCTGAAATGAAAGCATGTGATATTGAACATTTCTGTAACAACCAAAGGTTTGAAGAACAAATAAGTTCTGAATCAATTCCTTAGAACAAGCTTAATTAAATAATACACATTATAAGTTTCTACATATTGCCATTTTTTAGCCTATTGAACTGAATCTAAAACTGAAATGTATTATTTAACAAACTAGAGATGATTTCAGTAACAAAATATATACATCCAAATTCAAGTTTTGTAGAAAATGCACAATCAAAGTTTAAAAATTAAATACTTTTCTTATGGAAATTGCTAAACAATTTATATTTGGTTGTCAAATGCATTTACAAGGAAAAAACAGCAGAGTAGCATAAATAAAAAAATTATTACAAGTTAGAAGCATTACATATACGTTATCAACACTCTTGTATATAAGAGATATATTTTGAAAAAATACAGTGGTAAAATTAAAGATTTTTTTATTTACTATTGATATTAAATACTCCTCACAATAAAAATGGTTAAATTGATTAAAAATTTTCGCTATGTGATACAAAAAGCCGCGTGTTTTTTACTGCAATCAAGGTTTATTATTAGATAATTTTAAATTGTAATAAAAATTATGTAAGATGCTTAAAGAAAAAATCTATATGTAATTATATATATATATATAAATTCAACATAATTATTATAACATTTAGTTAAAGGACATACATTAGTTCGTTTGAAAGGCAACTCATCACAACAAGCAGAATTTAACCCAGTTACTATAATTCCATTTACATTACATTAATTAGTCGCATTAATTACATTTAAAATATTAAATTCATCATTTATAAAATCTTTCTTATATATCCAGAATTTAGCAACACTAAAAATAAAAGTTACAATTGTTCTATACTATATAAAAACTAACGATATTTAATAAAAACAAAATTTGAAAAATTTCATAAAAGTATAGTTCACACACACACATGCATTTTGAAAATTCTAACTAATATCCGTAAACCGTAATCACAAGCCAATTTCATTTTCCCATCTCGTAAAACGTTTTATAAAAATTAACAAAATATCTATCTCAGAAAACCTTTTTTTAATAATCCAAACGAAATTACAAATGAAATGCAATACCTTTGAATCCGATCCCTCTTGATACACTATTGTTGAACGCACTAAAGAAGAAACTAAAAGGAACTAGAGTATATATACTCAAAGGAAAAGTAGATTTCAAACATATAATTTTCACCGGTGTCTTAACACGGTTAACAAACATGTATTTATCATGGTACAACGTTAAAATCATGATCAATATGTCTTTGAGTTCTCACGTCTAACTCTCTGAATTTTGGAAACATTCATTCATTGATGGAAAATCTGACTCATACTTAGTAAATAATAATAGTAATAAGAAAAGAGTGTTGATAGAAGAATGATTTCCAGATGAAGATTTATTGGCTGAATGAAATTTAATTATGTGTAATATACAAGAGAGAGTTTTCCTCCTACCTATAGTTGTTTTCTTTTTACTATTTATTTATGCAATCTTGTTAGTTGACTCCACTGTCTTTAAATTCTCATTTATAATGAATTATTATTGTTTTTAATTTAAGCAACAATTGTATCGAAAGTTGAATAATGTGACCGCGATGTTTCAATTTTGACTCAAATCTCTAAAGATGCCCAGAAAGCTTAGTATCAGTAGTTTGCGCATGTTAAGTTATTATGTAAGAAATTAAAATGATGAAAATATAAGTCACAGCTTACATTTAACTTTCATTTAACGAAAAAAAAAATGCAGCTTTTGTGTTCAAAAATACAAATAATTGTCTAATTTTATTATACTCTGTCACTCATTGGTATTTTCCACAGTTAAATTTTTATTTAATTCTACTGAATTTTCAATAAAAATAAATGCAATAATTTTAAAAAGTTTCATATACCTATTTAAAGAGACAGTTGAATTACTACAAGGTAAAAGAATAGGAATCTGTATAAAGAAATAGGAAAATAATTGAATGATAAAAACATGTAACATATTTCCAAATTTTAGCAGGAGGTAAATGGAAGCATCCGTGATATAACATAATTTTACTTAAATGATTTCATCAATTTATTTTGTAAAGACTATGTTGTCTAACCTTTGAGCTGAGAATTCAAAGAGAATTTTAAAGCAACGATTTTAGGATTGTTTTGTAGATACAATGGGAAAGTAAAATTTTTTATAATGAAAGTGAAATTATTTTACGGTGGGAAAGTAAAATTAACCAGAGTAAAACACAATATTAAAATCAACACATAATACTTTATATTTGAAAAAAAAATCCATTTTTTTAACCAATGACTTTCAGTGAGGAAAATTGCGTTAAGGCAATGCCAACAGTCATCTTACAAAAACTTCCTTTTCCATTCCTTAAAAAATAAAATTAGCACTGGTATTACAAACATATTTTTCAACATACTCCTTTAAAACTCTCTGTTGAGCAGACGGGACCAAATGGAGTCTTCAGAATGTTTTTTTAAAAAAATGATTTTACATATTTTTTAAAGAAAATGCAATTTAATCAATAATTCTTTAAAATAAAATTTCATAAGTTGAATATTTGGAAATATTATTGTATTTTGCGATCGGAATTTTATATACATTTTCATAAGTTTCTTTCAATAGATCAGGTAAACTTTAATCATAATTAAAGCATCTGATATTGATTAAATATTGATATTATGTTTTTTTCTCTTTCCATTGGGGCTGCTGATTGATATTACCATTGCAGATCAAGTACATTCCCTGGGAGCTGGTAACATATTTTAGTGTGGCATCATATATTTGGAGACCAATTGTAGCAATGTAATTTTGATGCTTTATTTCTTCTTCAGAAAGAGGCACACTAGCTATGGTGATGAGAAATTATGGAATTAATTCTGATGAAAGCACACAAGCCACACAGCATTTAAGGGTCTTTTAATATGCTGCATAATCTTACGACATGGACTCTTTCGATTTTTTTTATCATGAAATTCCACCAAATTGAGCTGGGGTCGAACCCGCAGATTTAGGCATACAAGGCTATATATACATGGTGTTTATACACTCATGTCCATAAATTAAAGTTAATGAAGTTCAGGCAAAGAAACAGACAGAAGCAAAAAAAATTTGACTTATTTGCAAAGTCTATTTATTAAACAAAAGGTTAAAGAGCAGAAAAGATGCTATATGTTTGACAAAATTAATAAAAATTGCGATTTTTATTCCCTGGAGCAAATTTCAAAAAGGAACCTATTTACAAAAAACAGTATAACATGGTTAGTATGATGGTTAATACGGAGTATGTCTCCCAGACGATGCAATACAAGCCTTACAACGCCGAGGCATGCTGAGTATCAAATTATAAATCTGATCTTGGGAAATATTACACCACTCATCAAGCAATGCCCTCCGAAGTTCCAGTAGACACGTGGGAGGGGGTGGACGGGCTACAATTCGTCGGCCAAGCATATCCCACACATGCTCTATTGGATTCAAGTCCGGTGAGTATGCTGGCCAAACCATACGAGTGATATCCTCCGATAGAAAGCATTCGTCTACAATGTTTGCACGGTGAGAACGGGCGTTGTCATCCATAAACAGAATTTCAACACCCATGGCGCCCCAAAACAAACGTACATGTTGTTCCAGAATGACATCCCGATAGATATGGGCTGTCATCGTTACATTCTGAACATGCAGGTCAGTTCTGGAACCAAGAATAATTCCTCCCCAAACGAGCCATCCAGCACCACCGTAACCGTGTCGATCAAATGTGTTCTCTTTGTGGAAATGGGTACCTAACACTCTCCATATTAATGTCCGGCGAGAATCAGACACCAAACTAAACCTGGACTCTTCGGAAAACATCACACAAGACCACTGTTGTGCTATCCACAATGCATGCTCTCTACTCCAGGTTAATCACAGGCGACAGTCAGTTGCGGTAAGTGGAACTCATTTGACAGGCCTACGAGCATATAGACCAAAGTGCCCTAAGCGTGTTCACACGGTCTGCCTTGAAATTGTTGTACCGGTAGCTGAAGAGGGCTGACGAGACAGATCTGATGTTGTGCTCTGTCTGTTTCTTTTGACAATAACTGCCAAATACCGGTCCTCATTCGGCGCTGTAACTCGGGGGCAACCTGTGCTGTAACATCTACTCATATTACCATCATCTTGGAATCGTTTCCAAAGCCTGGAGATGACACTCTGGGCGATTCCAAGTTCCTCGGATACTTCTAGCTGGGCACGTCCACATTCCATTTGTCCAATAATTCTACCACGTAAAAATCATCCAAATGCTTTCTTTGTGCCATAACTATGCGGTTATTGCACTGAAAGCCTTTTAAAATGCTTGTGAACAATTTTACTTCTTTGCCACCATTTCTTATATACCCTCTCTTACACTCTCGTCATTGTGCCGTACTATCCGCGCCATCTGGTGGTTTCCTGTAATTTGCATATTCTTCTTTAATATGTTTGTGATAATTCTATAGGTGAAATTTTTATTTTAGAGTTCAATTTCTGTGTGATTCTAAATTATCCTTAATTTATGGTCATGAGTGTAATTAAGGTTCAAGTTTCAACACGCTTTTAAATAAAGATCCATGAATCAGAATGACGTCAAATTTAAACGGAATATTATTGAAGAAAGGAGAGGGGAAGAATATGACATAAAAAGTAGTTCCAAATTTTATCAACAGATGGCACTGTAAACGTCAGAATATGTAAATGAAAATACGTGTCAAGCACCCAATTCATTTCAATTGTTATAAAAAAATGTTATAAGCACGACTTTTCCTCATTTCATGTCTGAGATTTTTATCATGAGTGTATCGTTAAAGGACCGCGCTCTGCTTGTAAAGATTTTTTACAAGACTGTGCTCCAATAGATGTGCAGAAGGTCCGGACACTCAAGGGTTGGAAAAAAGGCGTTTGTGTGCGATGACTGTCCAGGGTTTGGAGAAAACGATACAAAAATTCGAAGAGATAGGTTCTTTTAATGTGCAATCTGGTAGAGAGGAGAAAGTCTCTACACCTCTCTAAAGTAGAGAGGAGTTCTACTGTCTGGCCTCTTCGATCACGTGATCTTCATTAGTGTTACTTTTGGTTGTGGAGCTATTTTAAAGATGCTGTGTTCACAGTGCTCTGATTGCACACTTAGCTGAACTGAAGTCACACATTGCGCAACACATTCTGCAAGTAACCCCTTAAACACTTCTATCAGTTGTGCAACACGTTGTTTCTAGATTTAAACCTGTTGCTGACAGAGATGGACAGCATATTGAACATGTTTTGCACCTGTCTCACGAAATTTAAAAATCGATTTGATGGACGCTATTTTATACATTTTTTGGACTCAGTATAAATAAAAACCGATTTATCCCATCTAATGATACATGACCATGCTGTAGTCAGTGGGCTTACGTAACAAACAGCATCACACCCCTGAACAGTCATGGAAACTGAGCAACACACATGGTTTAACGTATAACTTACACCTTAGCTGCTTTTTATTCGATTCACTGTCATTTGTAATCGAACCCTTTTAAATTATGATGCTTACAGTGACATTTGTTGCTAAAATTTGGAATTACTTTTTTTCTTATGCCATCAGCTTTCTCTCTTCTTCAATAATATTCCGTTCAAATTTGATATCATTCTGATGAGTGGTTCATTTTATAAGAGTTTTGAAACATTAACTTTAGTTATTTAATCACAATATATATATATATATATATATATATACATATATACATACATATATATATATATATACGAAGGCTGTTCAGAAAGAATCTCTCTCGAAACTGAATTTATTCTATTTATTCCAGAAAACCCCTAGTGGAGGGACTGGGCTCATTTGGCGCGCGCATATTTCACCGTGTCTCACAAAAATCGGTAGGTCTGTACAACGCGTCGTTCAGTCACACTGACTTCTTTCACGTGGAGTGTTTGCGTGAGTTCGTCGAAAAAAGAAAATGTGGGAAAACACGGATCAGCGAATCTGTATCAAGTTTTGCTTTAAGCTCGGTAAAACTGGCACCGAAACCTACAAAATGAGGCGATGAGTCGTGCTAGGGTTTTCGAGTGGTTCCGGCGATTCAAGGAGGGTCGTCAATTAGTGAACAGTGATCCCCGTTCTGGACACCCGTCCACCTCTCATAATGAGGAGAAGATTGCACAAGTGAAGGCTGTGGTGTACTCTGATCATCGTTTAACAGTCTGAGAAATTGCACAGGAGTGTCACATTTAGGTAGGATCATGTGATGAAATTTTGAGAACGGACTTGAACATGCGCCGAGTGTCCGCAAAGTTTGTGCCGCTTCTCCTCACTGAGGATCAGGAATTCCAACGACTGACAATATCATCTGATTTGTTTCAAAGTGCAAGTGATGATCCGGTGTTCATGAAGCTCATCATCACTGGGGATGAGTCGTAGGTTTACGGATACGATCCCGAAACAAAGCAGCAGTCGTCACAATGGAAAATCTCCTGTTCTCCTTGGCCAAAGAAAGCACGGCAGGTGCGATCAAAGATCAAAGTCATGTTGATTGTGTTTTTGGATGCAGATGGAATTGTTCATCATGAGTACGCTCCCCAGGACCAGACAGTGAACAAGGAATTCTACTTGAACTTCATGGAGAGATTAAGAGAGGCTGTTCGCAGAAAACGACCGGTGTTGTGGGCGTCCTCTCGCTGAATGCTTCATCATGGCGAAGCCTCAGCGCACACCACCAATCTTGTGCAGCAGTTCCTGACAAAACACAGAACAATCCAAGTAGCACATCCTCCCTACTCGCCGGTTATGTCACCTCCTGATTTTTTCCTCTTTCCCAATAACAAGAAGACCTTAAAAGGACACCGGTTTCAGGACATTGAAAATATAAAACAGAATTCGACACATCAGCTTCAGGTCATCCCAAAGTCTGAGTTCCAGAAATGTTTCGAGGACTGGAAACATCGTTGGGCCAAGTGTGTTACTGCCGATGGAGCATATTTCGAAGGAGATTCACTCAAAACCTGTTTATGTATGTATGTTTTTGCATAATAAATTCAGTCTCGATACTTTCGGAACAGCCCTCGTATATATATATATATATATATATATATATATATATATATATATATATATATATATATATATATATACATGTATATATACATATATATATATATATATATATATATATATATCTTTTATTGATGTAATTCATATAGGGGAAAAGTTTAATCTTTTTACCCGATTGCATGTAAGAAAGATTTTGAAAATGCTTTCGGCATCCAGATCTGGATTTAACATTCCAAATAGCAGAATAGAAGTCATCAGATTATTATATATACTTACTTGTCCTCAAACTATTCACTTATTTTAAAAAAATATCGGTATTAAAAAAAATTTTATTTTCTCTTTTATTGGTATTTTGTCGAAACAGATACATTGCTTTAAATATTAAACAAATTATACAGTAGAACCTGTTTTTGTGCGGTCTTTTTTATGCGATTTTTTAAGTGCGATATTTTCTTATGCGGTGTATGAATTTCAATGGCTTTGGCGCTACTGAAATATTTTCTATCTATTTAGCAGTGGCGTAACGGAGAATGTAAGGACCCCCTCTCCCTGAAAGTCATTTTGGCCTTTAATATTTTATAAGTTGGGTAAATACGTATTTAGCAAAAGTCAAGCCTTGAATCCCTATAGTCCCCCCCTGTGACAGGGCTCAATGGCTTTGGCTCAATTGCATTGTATTCTATCTATTTACTATTGGTGTAACGGAGAATGTTAGGACCCCTCCCTCTTGAAAGTCAAGTTTTGTCTTTAATACTTTAAAAATTGGGTAAATGCTTATTTAGCGTAAGTTAGGCCCTCAGTCCCTAGAGTCCTGCTCTCCCCCGTGATGCGGGGGTGTATGTTACGCCGCTGAAATGTTGACACTTCAAGACGTTCTGTTGATTTGTTACAATCTCCCGACAATGCGCATTCAGTTGCTTTCTCTCAACGCTCCAGCGGCCCACGCTTGATTGAAGACGAAACTTTCAATAACAGTGGCATTATGGATAAATTATGAAGACGGACAAGAAGAACAGAATTCTTTGAGAGCGGATAAAAATATACAGGGATCGAGCTTTCTAACAAGTTGATAAAGCATTTCATTAAAATAGATACCAATTAAGAAAGGAGTATAAAATTTCAAAAAGGGCTTCAATCATGTATAGCTGGTTATCGTGACATTTACAACCGACCACCCGTCCTTCGTCACAAAAACTTACCTCTGTCTTTATGTTGCCAAAAAATAAATCAATTGAAATTGCACCTTCAAGTGACGAAAGCGATTTTGAACTTATTCATTACAGGTATTTGGATTACGATGAATAGCAATAAATTATGTATGTACATTTTGAAAACTCATCCGTATATACAATGAGAAACTATGTTTTTAAAATGTTTCATGCATAATAGTTAATTATTTATTTCGTTATGGAAATACTCTTACATAAATTTCGTAAATAATTGCCATATTTTATAAATGCGAATTTTTTATGCGGTCTGTATCCACCGCATAAAAAAAGTTTTTTGTAGTATTTCCACGAAATAGTTCGTTTTATGTAGTTTACGAAATTTTTGAACATTTTCTGTGCGTTTTTTAATGCGGTCCCTATCTACCGCACAAAAACAGGTTCAACTGTATTCATAATTTTTCTTCGAGGATTATAATTGCATTAAATATATAATTAATCGAATTTTTTCTTCACGTATAAAGATCAGAATATTCTCTTCTTTTTTTTCTTAAAATAAAATTGGAGAACTTTTATGTTTACACTTAAGATTTGATAAATTTTCAAATTTTCTTCTTCCATGTACACTTATAATTTAGTAATTTGATAATAATATACTTAGTTATTTGATATATTCATTTGTTTCTTTTCTATATGTATATAATTCAAATGTGATAACTAAAACAATAACCGTATTTTTTTAAAAATACTTCAAACATCATCTATTTAAATAGATAAATTTTATTTTCTGCTTTCATCTCGAATAGTTTTTTATTAAATATCTGATAGATTTGAGTTTAATTCCTGAATTTAAGAACACATTAAAGTTACTTACAGATTATGTTGAAAATTTACGCAAGAAAAAATAAAGTTTACTCCACTAAATGGCAAGAAAACGAAGAAATTTTTCACAATCACTACTCTTTATTTAAAAAATAAGCAATATTGGTGCAAAAATACAAAGTTGCATAAAAATCCCAAACAGTAAGTCAAGAAACAAAGAGTACGTTTAAAAGTTTCAAATATATGATAAATATAGTAAAGCACTGTGACGGAGATAATAAATTATAAATAAATTAAATGTTCTGGACAGAAAAAATTGAAAATGTCTGATATATGATGAGAAAATAACGCTGTATAAGAAACGCTCACATAACTAAAGATTCAAGAAATTTGACTTTAAGTGAGATTGGCACTGTCAAAAATCAATATACCGTGGTAATTGAAAAAGTAAAGAAATAAATTAACCATTCTCAAACAATAGTAGAAATTACTTGAATTAAAGAATCAAACTAATAACTAGCAATTTCAATTTTTCCATTACTGCTAATCCATTACTTCAGTATATATTCAGATACAAAGAATACATCTCAATGAACATTTTGAAATCTGCATTTTTATAAGCATTTCTTCTGACGATATTTCTGACATCATTACTTCCTGAGTGATACCCAAACACAACACACTTTAAATTATAACTTAAATCCACCATAGTTGTATCCACCGAGACCATAACCACTGAAACCATGAACACCAATGCTGTGATGATGTCCATGATGGTGTCCATGATGATGTCCATGATGATGCCCATGGTGATGACCATGGTGATGGCCATGATGATGACCGTGGTGATGACCGTGGTGATGACCATGGTGATGACCATGATGATGACCATGATGATGGCCATGATGGTGCCCATGATGGTGACCATGATGATGGCCATGATGGTGTCCGTGATGGTGTCCATGATGATGACCGTGGTGATGTCCATGCTTGTGGGAATGGTGATGACCATGATGGTGTCCATGATGGTGTCCATGATGGTGTCCATGGTGATGTCCATGGTGATGTCCATGGTGATGACCATGGTGATGTCCATGGTGATGTCCATGGTGATGAGCATGGTGATGACCATGATGGTGTCCGTGGTGATGATTGTGTCCGTGTTTATGATGGTGGTCATGTCCGTGCTTATGCAAGTGACTGTGTCCATGTTCGTGGTGATGTCCGTGTTTATGATGGTGGTCATGTCCATGCTTGTGATGGTGTTCGTGACCGTGTTTGTGTCCATGATGGTGTGCATGATGGTGGCCATGATGATGCCCGTGCTGATGCTTGTGTTCATGACCATGCTTGTGATGATGGTCGTGTCCATGCTTGTGGAGATGATGATGACCGTGTTGATGTCCGTGTCCATGCTTGTGATGATGATCATGGCCATGTTCGTGTTTGTGATGGTGATCATGTCCATGTTTGTGATGATGTCCATGTTCATGTTTGTGTTCGTGGCCATGCTTGTGTTCGTGGCCATGTTCGTGCTTGTGTTCATGACCATGTTTATGCTCATGACCATGCTTATGATGGTGGTGGTGATGATGATGATGATGATGTTCTGATTTATCTTTAACAACAATGACCTCTTTGCTGTAAAATAAATATATATATAATTAATTTTTCATCTTAAAATACTAAAATAATTTACAATTATATGTATCATGTTTAGATTTTTTTAATTCAATTGTTAATCATCCGCCAGAAAATCAGATCAAAATATTTCATATTTTACATAGATTTTTTTTGTTTTTTAACAGTAGTTTTTATGAAAAACATAGATGAATTAAATATTTAAAAAAAGGTCTTTGTGTAAACTATTTTTTGTATAATGGACGGAATGTTTACTAACAAGAGGTGTATTAATTATGGAAACGTATATAGATTGATGTAACTTAAATTAACATGTAACCTAATATTTAAGAGTATTTTCAATAAAGTCTCCACCTGTTTTGATAAAAATATTTGGGATGCATTTAATAATTAGATATATTTCATTATAGGTGCAGAATTTATATTTTAATTAAATTGTACAAACAATTTAATGTCATAAATATTGATATTGAATAATAAATTGATTAATGTTTGAATAAGTATTGCTTTAATAGAATTCGGAAAATAGAAGGATAAGTCACAAATGTCGTATATCATTTCTATAAAATTCTAGAATCCCCATACAATTCAAGAATAAATATTCGAATAAATTCAATATAAAAAAAGAAGTTAGCTTTCTTTGTAGAAAGTGTAAAAATACTTTATTATTTATCGAGTAAGAAATTTAATTTATATTATTATAGTGATAATTAATAAGTTTAAAAAAATTAACAAGTTTTTAATGCTATTTGTATAAGTAAGTTAGTAATATGCACTCGAAGAAGTAGACTAGTTAACTATAAAAAGAAAATTACTTACTGTCCCGGTTCTGGTTCAGGGGAGGGACTAGCAGCAGCAAAGTAAACCACCATCATCAACAACACGAGACCGGCTTTCATGTTCAACCACATCTATGAAGTACATGATTTTTTTATAAGTTAGAGATATTTCAATAGATTAAATTAGGTTTACTGAATATGAGCAGAACCTAACAAGTAAATATTGTCTTTAATTTTCAGATCTCAGCAGATGAACTTAAACTGGAAAATAATTTAAGAATATTTGTTAAATATCTAAATTTCTTTAAAAATTTCAAGCAAATCAATCAAAATTCAGAATTCTACATTTTCTACAAAATGCTACTCAACTTTTTACTAGTTAAAGTGATTAAAACGTAATTGCGTTTACTTACAGGCGATATATATATATATATATATATATATAAGTTTTTTGTTATGCTGTGTAATAAATTCCTTTATAGAAAATGTATAGTTAATAAAAGAAACTACATCTTTATTACAGAATGGAGTAAAATTACAGTCTGGGAATATTTACATTATGATGAATGTGAGGTTTTGCATAAACATGAAAATATAGTTAAACGCTGCGTCGTATTGCAAACTTTACAACCAATTATGAAGAAAAATATAGAAATATTTATATTTATCCATTTGCCGAAAAACGTAGAAAGCTTTGTATGAAATTCAAAATAAAAACAAAATACAAGCCATAAAAATTATCCTAGAACTTGTAATAAATCATCGTGCAATAAATCAGTTACTATATCATTTCGATAAAAAAAAATGATTCTATAGACATAAAGGTTGATGTTAGAGTTTATTCGGATTGTGAACACGATTCTCAGTTTGTGAGTTTTAACTCTCCTAATGCAAATCCATTACCGAATTATGAAAAAAAAAGTTTATCTTAATGGTGTAGTAAATTTATTTATACCTAAGGTATGGTTAGTAAAAATGGGTCGTTAAAACTTGAATTTAACTGAAAAGAAGTGCCAAGAACGGATTTTGAAAGAACAAATGAAGAAAGCATGCGTAAGTCCGAAAATTTTAAGGACCTCCTAATTTTAAGGACCCTTTTCCCTAGTATATAATACAATACATCAAAGTTAGCAATAATAGAGTTAGAGGATTCGAAAAATAACATTATGACATAAATAAATTTATAATAAAGAGAGTATTTATAGAATTCCGTAAGTTAAAGTAAAAAATATATAAAAATAATTCAAATGGGTTTTTATGTTTTAACTACTCTTTCTGACGGGGATATTAACTAATATTTGGGCTTAATATATAAATATCATTCCATTGTGTGTATGTAATTATCTCTACATCTCTACTATTGATGCATTTATTTCATCGAAAACTTAGCAATACTGTGTAAGAGTCCTACCTTTTAAAGCTTATTGTACTTTAAAATGTCTATTAAGAGGGGAAATATATACTAACGGTTTATTTAAAGAATTTATAAGACCGTCATTTTTGTCTATACTTTCATCTGAAGCTGGGCTTTATATATTAGCATACGCTTTCATTTATATTTAAAAAATATATTATTGCTATACATCCTTATAATTTTATTTGCTTAAAATATTTCAGAAAAATAATATTGCAGATGTAAAAAAAAGACGATGATCTAATATAAATTAACGATATTCTATTCAGATGACTATGAAAATACTTGTTTATAATACTTGATGCGGTTAAAAATATATCCAAATTTCTAAAAATAAATTATTAAAAAGTAACTTATAATTTGTACACTGACAAAACAATGCGTAATTACTTTTTAAGGATAGTTTTAATTAAAAATTTTTTATTTCAAATGGAACTTTTTGCAGAGTTGATTTTTTTAAAAAAATACAAAGAATATTAGAAGCCATAGGTCGAATGTAAACCGATATTTCTCACTAGGTATAAGATGTAATTCAAGAAAATGTTGCATTAAACACTGTACCTTTCAAGTGGATCTATCTTTAAGTGCTGTAAGAAATTCAGCTTCTGAGAAACTGATGTCGAAACTGAACCTAGCCCGAGTATATATACTAAAAGCAAAACCACATACCAAACCTACTGCATCCATTTGTACATGGCACGGTTGACATAACACACTTCCTATTAGATACAGCGATGTCCTTATCTATCAACTTCTTAATCTACGCGTCATAAAAACCTGATTTGGAAAAATACTCAATCCTTTGAAAAAATGTAGTTGTGGTATTTAAAAAATAATAATTATGAGAATCATTACTGACAGCTAAATAAAATAGGAGAGTCTGTATTAAATAACGAGTTATACGTATACCATTTATTTATACACTTAGCATAAAATATAACAGTCCTTGTGGAATTCAATTTCTCAATGTTTACCTACTATTTTTAGCGTTTTATTAACGAAAAAAACATAGTTTTATGCAAGATTTATAAAATTCTATATAAACGCGTGCGCTTTTATTAAAAAGTTCGATAAATTGTACATTTTTTTATTAAATAATGCTTTACAGATTTATATATAAATTGTGTACGTGACATTTTGGAAAAATCAATGAGAATAGCTGTAAAAGTTGGCGGAAACCATAGAAGTTCATGTAATTCCTGTCGTTATATAGAATTAGGATCATGTCACTTAAATATTACAAATCTATTTGCATCCTGTCATTATATTCAGAGATGATTTAAACTATTGTTTAAATATATTTGATATTTTTGTATTTTATTTTCATTATCAAATTTTTATTAATATTGTAGGCTGGTAAGTTAATTCATAAATAAATATAATAAGAAAAATATTTTTTATTAAAACAAATATAATGTGGAAGCATATATAATCTTTATTGAAGTAAAAAATACGTGAAATTCAAATTATATCAATACAGAATTAATTACTCTTAATGCAATGAACGTAGAAATGTCCAGTCAAAAAAGTCGTGTTTATCTTTCCTTACAATATAAAATTGAAAAAAAAAATATTTAAAGTCAGAAAGCGACAGGAATAAATATATTAGTTAATCACTTTTGATAGCTTGAAAGTTTAGTGTCTTTAGAGCATAGACATAATGGTAACATAAATATATTTTAAAAAAGATAGTATTTCAAATGCTTCATCAGTATCAAAAAATATGAATGTAAGCATACATTATTACCAATACTTTCTAAAATTATACATTTAAGGTTTTTTTAGGAATATAAGAATTAAACGAAAAACATGGAAGCTACTTTAAAAAAAAGGAAGGAGTTGAAACGTTGTCATATTTTATTTTAAAGTAGGTTCAGTTATTTACTATCCATTGTGACATTGAAAACTATTATAGAATTTAGTGAATATGTAAAAATTTATTTGGAGGAATGATTATATTTAAATAATTATAGAACAATGTAATATTGATTTAATCAAGAAAAATAAAGGTATTCTCAATAATATCTCTTATAACACACAAAAAAGAATATATTTGTATCAATATCTATCTATAACTATATGTGTAGTGGACGAATGATTTGGTGAATACGTTCAAAATTTGTGTCGGTAGTGGATATGGATTGCTAAGGACACTGCGCATCAATCGCCTTCAACGTGCCGGTGGGATTGACAAAAAGAAAACCTTGAAGCATTCAAACACTCGTGATTTTTTATTGGCTCGCTTTCATATGCTTCATTTAACATCTGCAGATTCAGACGATGATTTAAGTAGCAAAACACAAAATTTAATTCCCGAACCGTGATTTTAGCCAATCAATTCAAAAACTCATGCAACGTCATAGTCATACGATAAAAATATCTAACGTTTCCAGCTAATCAGTTCACGCGCCCCGGTGTAGCCAAGTTTTGCCCTTTGCAGAAACTTTCTCTTAAAAAGTACATATGTATGCAAAAAGCTTTTATTTAAAAGTATAAACATAAAATATGATTTTTTTAACTTAACAAATCTTTTTGAAGAATTTTTTTTCCTAACATTTAAGCATCTTTACCCAAATATGAAATTTGTAATTTTATCTGAGTTTTAGAAAAATAGAACAACAAATATAATTAGTTTGATGTTTATTTTGAATTCAGTGGAA
Organism: Trichonephila clavipes; assembly: GCA_019973935.1. Classification (NCBI taxonomy): domain Eukaryota; kingdom Metazoa; phylum Arthropoda; class Arachnida; order Araneae; family Nephilidae; genus Trichonephila; species Trichonephila clavipes. The sequence continues at coordinate 37,760 of BMAU01021276.1, read as the reverse complement.
AACACGTGTTTGTTTTTATCATGTGACTTCATTATTTGAGCCTATTGGGTAATTAGGGTAATATTGGTAGTCTTTGTGGAGACGTTTCTAATGTAGAAGTATAGGCATACTGGTCCAGGAAGATTTATTTATATCACAGGGGGGAGGATGGTAGCGACTTGCAAAGACAGTCAGAAAATCTACTTTGAATATTTTTCTTTCCCGTGCTTGATCAAAAATTCTTCTTAGATTTTTCACTATTAGGAAAACAATATCTAAAACAGTTCCTACAAAGAGATCATCTGAAGAGTTTGGAGGATGAGGTTACAAGTTTTCAGGATTTAAAAAAAAATCTAGCCTAAATTTAATTTATCCCATTGCTGCATGTATTGATACAGCACCTGAGTTGCTTCAACTGAAACTGGAACACAGTCAGATTACAGAGTGAAGGAAATGTTTTATTAATTGTATTTACAAGTCTTTGCCAGCTGAAAAATTTCCACGTATAAAGAAATTTAATGAAAAATTGTTCTTTATATTTTAATGGGTATATATATGAGAGAAAAGTTTTGATGCAAGTTGGCTGATATAAGCTGGAATGTCTGTGATAAGAATTTAAACAAGCTACCTAACTCCTGTTTTAGAAAAAATGAGGAAAATGTGTGAAATGGTACATTTATCTCTATAAACGAATTAAAAAATTAAATTAGATTTTACATAGATAATATGAAATTAGCACAATAAGTAAATAGACTGAAACTGCCGTTATTTTATTAAAGTTGTATTTTTTATTTTTCATATTGAATGGATTTCAAAAAGGTGTAGCCCTCCAGGATCCTCCACTCCTACAATGTAGCCCGAGAGCCAAAATAAGTTGCCCACCCTTGGTTTATATACCTTATTCTTAATAATAGCTTGTAAAATATATGCAACATAACAAAGCTGGACCTACACTGTTATTGGGAATCCATATTGGCAAATGAATTTAAATTTAATGTATCATTTTACGAATGGAAGAAAATATCTTGACCTGGAATCTTTGAGTTGACTTACCATCTAATGAGAGTATTCTTAAAATTAATATTGCTGTAAGAAATATGTATCTTGTGTTTTTTTCCTAAATAAGTAGCAGAGCTATCAATACGATTAAATTAAATTATTAATCTATCTAAATTAGAGGACTTTATTCAAATATTAATTAAACATGCTACATCGGCATTTAAATAATTTTGAAGGTGGATAATCAATCTTTCTACTTACAAAGGATGAAATAGGTATAAATGAATCCCTTAAAATTTTTTAAATAGTTTTAAACCGAGAGTGGGAGGAACGTTCGTGTTAATATGGTCAAGGTTGCTAAAACAGCTTACAAATATGTGATTAACACTACAAAGACTGAAACTTAGTACATTCATATATCGCCCGAAAGCAGTCGAAATGACTGCATTGGGAAAGAATGATTAATGTGTAAAGAAATTTGTTTAAAATTAACTTTTAATATTTTTATATTATTTACAGTCCTATATCAAGTTATTAGTTAGTATTAACTATAAAAAAAAGTTTACTTCACTTGGAAAAAAAAATCTATTTTAAAAAATTCTAAGAAATTGTGCATTTTATACGTAATTGTTTTTCTAATTGGAATTACAAAGCAGTTAAAATGACTTCCATGGGCAATCTAGAGTTAATTTGCTTTTAATTTTCCTCACCCTCTAAAGCAGTGGTTCTCAAAGTGGTCTATATGAACCCCAGGGTCCTTGATATTATTCAGGGGGTCCGTGGAAAATTAAAACCAATTTGTGGGTCTCTGAACAACATCAGGAGGTCCACGCAAGTTTTAATATAAAATAAAAAAAACTTTTATCCATTTTTCTTTTTAGGGAAATTTAAATAAAAAACAATATTTCAATGGGTGTTCAATCTTTTTTCGCGGGAACTAACTCATATACCAAACACAGATGAATCCATATTTATACAGGGGCATCTTATTGAAATATCTACAAATGAGGGTCTTAAACTATAATGTCTGAACAAGGATACCACAAGTTCTGTTTACAAAAACATATTCCAATATAATCTGATTTACAGGGTTATTCTACAAAAGTTTTTGACTAATTTCCCGTCTTCGTATTTGACAGAACGGGGATTCAGCACCGTTAACTCCTCAATACAAATAAATAAATAAACCCAACTAAAACCTTGTGCTTGTGGGAATTTACCATTGCTACTCACAAACTTTGAGATGGACAAGCATACATTTATAACATCTCTTCATCCAAGTCATTATTTTCTTTTTTGTATTTCATTTTAAGCAAAAGTTATACTTTCAATAAATAATTCTTCAACAAAATGTTTTTTTTAATTTATAATTTTTATACTATTTATTTATGTTGCTTTTTCACTTGGGGGTCTTGGGAAACTTTTGGCTTTAAAAAGAGGTCCGTGGGCAAATTTGACTATAAAAACGGGTTCATCGGTTAAAAAAGTCTGAGAACCATTGCTCTAAAGCAATATGAGAGCTAACATAGAGAGACTTCGTATCGTTGAATCATGCTCAAGTATCGAGGACGATTCCTGAGCTGGCACCCTCCCTTGCCAAACTATCATAACCACGTTATCGGGAAGACTTTGATCTCGAGAGATTTAAAGTGCAACTGTTCCCTCTACATGGTGGGTCTTCAATGGCACCACGAATCGAACCTGCTATACGTCGGCCGTGAAATAATGACTACACACATCTTAGGGTCAAATATATATTACATCTAGTTATGTTCTAAATATTTTTTATAATGGAGGAATCCTGCTCTTTAGGTTCTTAAAAAGTATTTGAAATCACAAAGACAATCTTAGAGAGGATTGCCTCGTGATTCCTTTCATTATCCTATAGAAGTGCAAGACAAATTGATTCTGTAGGGCGAAACACAATGCTACAGGAGGAGAAAGAAATCTGACGGAAAAATGTCAAAATTTATAAACTCGGGTTTTCAACTATCACATGAAAGAATGACTCATAAAAAAACTTCTAGTCATCCGACAATGCGGGAGACAGAGTCCAGATATTTCATCACCAGAAGAATTTTGATATGATAGATATCCACTCGATAATTTAAAAAATAAAATCATTTACGCAACTAGTGATAGTGGCGGTTGTGCCGTAGGATCTGTGTTCGAAGTTTGGGCAAGGTATGAATGTTTGTAAAAATGTATAGTGCCTTTGAAAAAATGGGCACTTTAAATATTCACCGAGACACTAGTCCTCTAGTATGGCTGGTGGAAGGGGAAGAGATGTAGGAGGCCCCCAGATCACCCTGCAGGGTGTTCTTCATAATTGGGGTGGGGCGGAGCCGAATCTTTGTCACCTAGCTCCTTGCCATGATGAATTTCATGGACCGCAAACTGTTGAACAGGTGCATTAACAACATAACAAAAATTAATGGGAAAAGATTGTATAAAAATGATAAACTATATTAAACAAAAGACATCAAAGAGATGTATAATATCGATGATATTTTTTATAAATTTTATGCTTCTTAAATGTGAATTTAATATCTCAATAAATTTAATGTGTAATACTGAAGAGGTTTCTATGTTAGCAATTCACGCATTTCTTTTCTGTACCAATGTGAGGCAAATAAATCAATGTAACAAATAAAAGGAGTTTTTAGAGGTATAAAACTTAAAATTGCAATAAAACAACGATGTATTATTCGATTGACATGAATTCTTTTTTATTCGAAAGATAATCTTGTGGCATTACATTTTAAATATGATTTCTGGCATAGACTGCCACGGCTGGCTCGGATGTAGTCCAATCTGGACGTTCAATTTTCGTTGACTTTTTCCAACATTTGTGGCCGTATATCGGCAATAACACGGCGAATGTTGTCTTCCAAATGGTCAAGCGTTTGTGGCTTATCCGCATAGACAAATGACTTTACATAGCCCCACAGAAAATAGTCTAGCGGTGTTAAATCACAAGATCTTGGAGGCCAATTCACAGGTCCAAAACGTGAAATTAGGCGGTCATCAAACGTGTCTTTCAATAAATCGATTGTGGCACGAGCTGTGTGACATGTTGCACCGTCTTGTTGGAACCACAGCTCCTGGACATCATGATTGTTCAATTCAGGAATGAAAAAGTTAGTAATCATGGCTTTATACCGATCACCATTGACTGTAACGTTGTGGCCTTCATCGTTTTAGAAGAAGGATTCCACCAGCCCAGAAAGCGCACCAAACAGTCAGTTTTTCTGGATGTAACGGTGTTTCGACATACACTTGGGGATTAGCTTCACTCCAAATGCGGCAGTTTTGTTTGTTGACGTAGCCATTCAACCAGAAGTGCGCTTCATCGCTAAACAAAATTCGCTTATGAAAATCGGGAACAACGGCAATCTCGTTTTGGGCCCATTCGGCGAATCTACGCCTTGCTTGATGATCGTTTTGATGAATTGCCAAACCAAACTGAGAATAAATTACTTGACAGCTGTTAAATTGGTCGTTATTTTGGAAAGTAATGCCAACTTAAACTTCTATACCTGGAAAAAAAACACTATTTACTATTAAATATCAAAAACTAGAGATTTTTAAACACAGGTATTTACTTTACTGCGTAGGTTAAAAAATTGAAGTGTAATGTGTGGTGAGAGAATTTTAGAAAATTACGATACAATACTAATACAAGATCATTTAACTATAAATAATTCTCTATATATACATATATGATGAATCTCTAACCCTTCAAGTGTCAGTTGGGGTAAAACCTACCAGAACTACTCAACCCGCTTCCCACATAAGGACTTTGACTTCGACTCCAGCGAACTTACGAAGAACCACGTGAACGAACGATGCATTGACTCCTGATCGACGCTGAAGTAAGACTCGTTTTGTCATGACTTGGAGTACAGAATGCTTTGCTGAACATTAAAGCAATATGATAAACGGCTGCACGCGTTGCATTTCTACTGTCATTCTAAGACTTACTCCAATACATGATATATATATATATATATATATTATTATTATTATTACTTATACATTTATATAATATTATTTCTAAATATATTAATCGTAATAATGTTTTAGTTAGTGATAAAGCTAATATATATTTGAATCTTAATAACTTTATTAAACGATGTATTGAACATGGATATCCTGCTAACTTACTTTACAAAGATATTTCTATCAGTTCTCAGTGATATACAACATATAGCAATAAGTATTATTGACATTATGTTTTAATACTAGTATTTTCAATAAATATAATTATACAATTTTTCTTTAGATGGTGTAAATTAATAATATTGTTATTTAAATATTTCTAGTATACATCTATTTTCCACAAATATTTATATTATAAATTTATGTTTTTTTAAACCACAAATTTCTTTATAATATTCTATCATAATTTCTAACTTTATGCGGTACTGATATTCCTCTGTTGTATTTCGCGGGAAACATAACCAGTTGATACACTCACGAAGTAAGTCTTACAATTTAGCTTTTGCATCGACTTTAAATCTATACTAGGAATACTAGTAGGCTATAATTTTATCGTTATATTTTATTAGTATAGTGATTTTATTTGTAATATTTAAATTTCTCCTAATATTATTCTTTTCTTTCCCCTTGACACTTTGTATAGACAAATTACAGGTGGAGGTTGGCTAGCCCTAAAACTTGTTTAAACCTGCAATCTTGGTTCCTAAGGCCAGGAGTTTGTTATTACACTATTGTGCCTAATATTTCCTATCATGAATAGTTATACTTAGGTTCTATAGCTATCTGTATATATATATATATATATATATATATATATATATATATATATATATATATATATATATATATATATATATATATATATAAAGTCTATTCTTCATAATCATAGTCATACATCACTTATATTTTTTAAAAATGTTAAGAACTACAGGGAACCAAAAATGTCGGTTGTGTATAAAATATATTGCATACGAGGTTCTGCAACTTTAAATGAAGAGTTAACTGATGATCAACAAAAAAAGAAATTGTGCAACATATAAGATGTGATATATCTTGGTATAATGTATGTTCTTATATAAATCGCTAATAATTTTTTGTTCTTTTAAAACGCTGTTCTAATACTCAAAAAAAGTATACAAAAGTTAGCCACGGTGATTGTCATAATAGCATGCTTTTTTAAAAAAAAAATAGTTTTACTTACTTAAGAATGCTGTTCAATCACAAAAATTCTTTAAGAAGAAATTTCAAAATTTGAATCCTAAAGAAATATTATAGTATAGAATTTTAATATGTAATGATTACTTCCCATACGTTTTTTTATATTTAATGTATTATGTATAGTAAAAATAATTAATCAAAATAACATGCTTTTATTAAGATTTTAACTTTTGTCTGAATTATAACGTGCTATAAACGTGTTACAAGCATATTTCTTTTGTTAAAATAACATGTTTAAGCGAATTTTATTTAACTGCTTTGTATGGGAATGCAATTCAAGCTCTTTTTACCTGAATTAAAATAGAAAAGTTTTGAAATTTCTTTCAAAATCCTAATGTGCATTTAGTTCTTCAAATAACATGTCAGTTTCCTGATTTTTTACGCTAACTTATTCATTACGTTTTTTAATTTTATCGTGAAATATCAATAGTAAAACCTCATAAGTATTTTTCTTTGATTAGTATGTCATCCAAATAAGAACAATTAAAGGATTTTTTCAATTATAATATTGGGTAATTTGTAACGTCTATATACCTTACAGTTTTGTAGGATAGAAATACTTTGTAAAAAATTATCATAATCGCATTTTAATACATATTTAATAAAATTAAGAAAATACAGGGTGATATTCATAAAGAAGTATACAGTTTAAATGCCTTATAAATCAAGAACAATTTAAGATATTGTATGTTACTTGTAACAGAATTGTATGGGGTTATTTAAAGTTTTGTTAGAGACAAGCACAAATGCTTTATGTGTGTACCCTTAATCGCTCAACACATATCGAACCGGTAATCCATTTCCGCCCAAACACGTGTTAAGATATCCAAATCAAGACGATCGATAGCGGATAGCAAAGGAAGGGACAGGAAGAAATCCCAGGTTAATAGGAAGGGAAAGGACGGATGCATTGGCCTGTCCTTTACTCCTTTAAGGACTCTTACAGGAAGAAATCACATATTGTTAAGTCAGGACTTCTGGGTGGCCATTGCGTAAGTAGCATGTTGTTGTCTGCGACTCATCCAATGAGTTGGTGAGGGAGATGTTCATCGAGGTAGGCTCGCACGTTGGCCAACCAGTGTGGTGATGCACCATCCAATTGGAGAATGGAGTTGTTAATGACGTTCTGCAACCGTAGTATCAACCAAAGAGAGTTAACGTTTCCAAAAGAGTGGCTTCCATGAAATTTTTCTAAACTTAAGGACATAAAAAGCTTTCCCACTGTAAATGCTGCCATTTTGACTGACTAGTCCAGTGCTTCTCAAACTTTCAATATTCACGACCCAATATTCATTCATAAGTTTCATCGCCCTACTCCTCCATACAATAATAATGTATTGGATTCAATAATACTATACTTCGACACTAAAGCCACAATACAACTTTTTATTAAGGGTCATTGGCGTATATAAACGTCTCTCTCAGCCAAGGCATTAGTTTTTTGGATGTATATATACGTCTTTCCAAAATACGATCTTTTATGTGCACTACTGTTCATAAAATTATTCCGAAGGCTTTGAAATGCAATAAAAGGACTTTGACAGTGTTTGTGAAGGATTTACTTATTTCAGAGGATTTGCTTATTTCTCTCTTTTTCTCCCACCGCCCCCCAAATGGCATCACATATGAACATCTACGTGAAAAAGGCAGGCTTGGGTAGCGAATCGCGTAACTTTAAATTCGGTAATTAAGAGATTAGTCATAAACCGCACAAATTATCAATATAATTTTTAAAACAAACCCATAAGATCACTGGTAATCATGAAACTTGTTCTTAGCTTAGTATTGTTAAATTAATTATAAAATACATTGTATAGAATGATACATTTATAAGTGTATTGTATCAGTGTAAAAGTGTATTTTATTTTTTATTATGTCTGAATGCATTTTGTTTGTTACTTAGAGTAATTTAATAATATTTTAAAATTATCTTCTGCTTTCGACTTTTTAATATGCTCGCGTCCCCTAGTAGAGTTATCACGCACCCCTAGAGGGCGTCACACAGTTTGAGAAACGATAGACAAGTCACATGGTATGTGTTCTATTGCCTACGCCACTTCCTTCAAGGATAAGACACAAACTTTAAGAATACCTCTAACTTACGGTTTGCTGAAGCAGTGTTAGTCTTTGATTATTATAGTTTTACACAGCATTTGGAAAATGTATACAGTTGAACCTGTTTTTCTGCAGTAGATAGGGACATCATAAAAAATATCGCTCAAAAAATATTCAAAAATTTCACAGATTCTACATAAAACAAACTAATTAGTGGAAATACTACAAAAAAACTTTTTTATGCGGTGGATAGGGGCATCATAAAAAAGTCGCATTAATAAAGTATGCCAATTATTTACGAAATTTATGTAGGAGTACTTCCATAACAAAATAAATAATTAAATTATTATATATGGAAAAGTTTAAAAACATATAGTTTCTCATTGATATACGGATAAGTCTTTAAAATGCACATACATAATTCATCGCTACTCATTGTAAGCCAAAGTCCTGTAACGAATAAGTTCAAAATCGCTTTCGTCACTTGAAGGAGCAATTTCAATTCATTTATTTTTTGGCTACATAAAGTAAGAGATAAGTTTTTAGTCGAAGGTCGGGAGGTCAGTTGCTTGTAAATGTCACGCGATAACCAGATAAACATAATTGAAGCCCTTTTTGGAATTTTATACTCCTTCCTTAAGTGGTGTATATTTTAAGAAAATTCTTTTCCAATTTGTTGAAAAGCTGCATCCCTACATATTTTTATCCGCTCTCAAGGAATCCTGTTCTTATCCGTCTTCATAATTTATCAAATTATTGATAATGTCACTGTCATTGAAAGTTTTCGTGTTCTATCAAACGCGGGCTACTAGAGCGTTGAGAGAAAGCAACTGAATGCGCATTGTCGGGAGACTGTTCATAACATATCAACAGAGCGTCTTGAAGTGTCTACATTGCAATGGCGTAATGTACAACCCCGCATCTGGGGGGGCAGGACTGTAGGGGCGCAAGGCATGACTTACGCTTAATACGTATTTACCAAATTTATAAAATATTAAAGGCAAAAGCTGACTTTCAGGGGGGTTCTAATATTCTCCGTTACACCACTGATAAATAGATAAGTAACATTACTGTGGAGCCAAAGCCTTTGAGTCCTGTCATGGGGGAGGGGGCTGGACTCTATTGGTCCAAGGCTTGACTAACGCTAAATACGTATTTACCCAATTTATAAAATATTAAAGGCGAAACCTGACTTTCAGGGGGAAGGAGGGTCCTAACATTCTTCATTACGTCACTAGTAAATAGATAGAAAACATTACAGTTGCGCCAAAGCCAATGAAATTCATACACCGCATAAAAAATATCGCACATAAAAATCGCACAAAAGAAATAGCACAAAGAGATCGCACAAAAAGGAAATCGCATAAAAAAAGCGCACAAAAACAGGTTCCACTGTACTTCATAAATAACCCTATATAGTTACGTATTTTTCCTCGAATGCAAAGATCTTATTATTTTACTCTAAAATAAACCCTCGTTTCCTTGTTTAAATATAAACTGAGAACTTTCATTATTTGAAGTGCTTATGCTACACTTAGAATTTAATAAATTTTCAAATATGTGTTCCTTGTGTACACACACATAAAATTTAAACTAATAAGTACTTTACACATATAATACTTAATTATTTGAAGAATTCATTTGTTTTTTTTTCTATACATAAATTATTAAAAAACGTTAGCCAAAATAATAATTATATTTTAAAATAAGTGTCAAACACATTTTCAAATTGATAAATTTAATTTTATGATTTCATTTTGAAAGCTTGTCTACTAAATATCTCAGTTTTGAACATAATTCATCAGTTTATGTATACATTAAAGTTATGAACAAATTAAGCTAAATACTTACATGAGAAAAAATGCACGAAAAAACAACAAAGAAAACTTTTTCACAATCAATACTTTTGTTTTAATAAAGAAGCAACAGGTTGAAACCTATATATATACATATATATATCTAAATAGCCGACATAAAAAGTTTCAAACATTAAGCCACAAATAAAAGGATACATTCAAAAGCTTGGAATATATTATAGATGTAATTGAAAACCGTAAAAGAGAGATATAATAAATTGTAAATGAAACGATGTGCAAAGAAAAATAGAAAATGCTTGATACATAGTAAGGAAATAAAGCTGTATAATAAATACTCATTTAAACTATAGGTCCAAGAAATTTCAATTAAACTGGTATTCAGTATTAAGTATGTGAAACTTGGTATTAAATATGTGAAAAATAAATTTTATACACGAATGATAAATAAATAAATAGGACTGTCTCAAATGCTGACAGGAGTGACTTGAATTAGAACCAACACAGTAAACATTAATTTCATCATTCTTACTGCCAGTATATTACTTCGACATATATTCAGTTATGAAGCACATATCTCAATAAAAGTGCTCCCGACACTTTCTTCATACGACATTTCTGACATAACTGCTTCTTCAATGAATCTTCAAAAGCAAACTCTCAATTTATAACTTAAATCCACCATAGTTGTATCCACCAAGACCATGACCGCTGAAACCATGACCACCAACGCTGTGATGATGTCCATGATGGTGTCCATGATGATGTCCATGATGATGACCATGGTGATGACCATGATGATGACCGTGGTGATGACCATGATGATGACCATGATGATGGCCATGATGGTGACCATGATGGTGACCATGATGATGGCCATGATGGTGTCCGTGATGGTGTCCATGATGATGTGCCGTGGTGATGACCATGATGATGTCCATGATGGTGACCATGATGGTGACCATGATGGTGACCATGATGATGGGCATGATGGTGTCCGTGATGGTGTCCATGATGATGGCCGTGGTGATGTCCATGATGATGTCCATGATGGTGTCCATGGTGATGTCCGTGATGATGAGCGTGGTGATGACCATGATGGTGTCCGTGGTGATGATTGTGTCCATGTTTATGATGGTGGTCATGTCCATGCTTGTGATGGTGTTCGTGACCGTGTTTGTGTCCATGGTGGTGTCCGTGGTGATGTCCATGATGATGTGCATGGTGATGACCGTGATGATGCTTGTGCTCATGACCATGTTTGTGGTGATGGTCATGTCCATGCTTGTGGAGATGGTGATGACCATGATGATGTCCGTGTTCATGTTTGTGTTCGTGTCCATGGTGATGACCATGATGATGGCCATGTTCATGTTTGTTATGATGATCATGTCCATGTTTGTGATGGTGATCATGCCCATGTTTGTGATGGTGATCATGTCCATGTTTGTGATGATGCCCATGCTCGTGTTTGTGGTCGTGACCATGCTTGTGTTCGTGGCCATGCTCATGTTTGTGTTCATGACCGTGTTTATGCTCATGACCATGTTTATGGTGATGGTGGTGATGATGGTGATGATGATGCTCTGATTTATCTTTTACTACAATAACCTCTTTACTGCAAAACAAAAAAATATACCCATATTTAATTTTTGTCTAAAAGTAAGAAAATATTTACAAGTGTATACGAAATTGAAAATGCTTAGATTTTTTAATTTTATGATTAATCACGAGATTGTGAGATCGAGACATTTTTTTTAACTTGGAATTTTCAATTTTTATAGTAGTTTTTTAGTTGCTCTTTGGTTGTCTGTAACAAAGATGAATTAGTTATTTGAAAAATTCCTCCATTAAATATGCTCTTTTTATGTAATGAACCGAATACTTGCTGCTATGAGTTGTATTTATTATTGAATCGCATTGATTGATCTAAGATTTCATTACCCATTAAGATTATTTTCAACAGTGACCTGCAATTGCTTTAATAAAAAATGTTACGATGCACGAATTAATATAGATATATTATATTTACTTGTAGGAGCAGATAATTCCTAATCTAATTAGATTCCTCCTCCAAATTAGAATTTCATAAATATTGAAATCATCTTATAAATTTTGAAATTGTGTATTGCTGAAATAAGTACTTTTTTTGGCAGAAAGCGGAAAATAGAAAGATTACTGACTCACACACAAATGTCGTAACATTTCAATATTCTACATTTGCATACAGAGGAATTCGAATGGAATGGAATTTTCGAATATGTACATTGTACAAAACTGTTAACATTCTTTATAGAAAGTGCATAAATAGCTAAAATTGCATATTTATTGAGAAGAAATTTAATTTATAATAATTTTAATGTATATATTACATAACAAATTGTTTCATTCTGCGTGTGTAATATGTATTCCGAGGTATTGAGTAGTCTGCTATGAAAAGAAAAATTAAATTACTTACTGTCCCGGTTCGGGTTCAGGTTCAGGAGCAGGATTAGCAGCAGCAAAATAAACCACCATCATCAGCAACACGAGACCGGTTTTCATGTTCACCGTCATCTATAAAGTACATGATATTTTTATAATTTTGGGATAATTTGAAAAGTTTTTAAGTTTTTTTGAGAATAGGAGTAGAAATCATAGCTTAGAAAGAAAATATTTCATTTTATCTTCAAATCTCAGCAAATCAACTAAAACTCAAAAAGATTCAACTATAAAGAGAAGAATTTTGTACAAATATAATTTTAAATAAAAACCAGAATGTTACAGTTTTCTAGAAAATACTACTCAATTTCTTAATTGTTAGGGTGATTGAAAAACACAATGACATTTATAAATGGGGCATATATGTATATCACAAAATATAACACAGTTAAATATAATAGAATAAGCATTCGATAAATAACATTATAAATAAAAATTTAAATAGATTAATAATAAACTGTTTATTATGAATTTCATAAATTAGAGAAGAAAAAAGTTATATGAAGGAATTAAAATATATATTTTTACACACATTAACTACTCTCTCATATATAGACATAATTTGATATTTCTTCTTAATATATGTATCATTTTACCATACATAATTTTCTATACATTTCGTTTCTATTTGCTGATAAATTTCTTCAACTAAAAGTTGGCAATACCGAATTAGTTCATACCTTTTTAAATTGACTGCACTTTAACGTTTCTTGTATAAACGTTTGGTCTCTAAAAAAAATTTAGAAAGTAGTCGTAATTTGCAAATATTCTCATCAATTGCAGAACTTTTTAACTTAACACACGATTATTATTATTTAGAAGATATTCATACTGTACATATATATAACTTATATGTATAAAATACTTCATGAAAACATATAATAGATATTAAAAAAACCTGATACAAATTAACAATATTATATTCAGAGGATTATGAAATTATGAGTTTCTTTTTAATTATTAAGGTTTAAAAATCCCATTTTGTAAAAATGAATTATTAAAATGTAAGAAATTATTTTTATACTGACAAATCAAATTAGTTACTTTTGTATGATAAATATAATTGATACAACTTTTTTCTTATTTCAAAAAGAAACGTTTGTAAAATTTTTTCTTTAAATATATAGAATGTTTTCAGTGTCGCACAAAACAAGTGGAACCAATATTTCCTATCAGGTATAAAGTGTAATCCAAGAGAAATGTTGTATCAAACACTGTACCTTTCAAGCGGATCTCTCCTAAACGCTGTAAGAAATTCAGCTTCAGAAAAACTGATGTCGAAACTGAACCAAGCCCGAGTATATATACTAAAAGCAGAACCGCATACCAAACCTGCCACATCCATTTGTACATGGCACGGCCGACATAACACACTTCCTATTAGGGTACAGCGATGTCCTTATCTGTCTACTTCTTAATCTGCGCGTCATAAAAACCTGATTTGGAAAAATATTCAATCCTTTGAAAAAATGTAGCTGTGGTATTAAAAAAATAATAATAATGAGAATTTTTTTAACAGCTAAATAAGATACGGGAGTCTGTATTATATAAATTAATGCGATAGTATATCATTTTTATGTTGAGCATAAAATATCAGAATCCTTACGGCTTTGAATTTTTTTAATGTTTAGCTGATATTTTAGGCGTTTTATTAAGTCTTTAATATTTGCAAGTGATAATTGGAATATATAAGATTTATTAAATTTTATATAGAAATTCCCTCATCTCATCAATTTTTTACTTTTTAAAGATTTTAATAGATATATTAATATATCTATTATTACATTGATATATCAATATATCAAATAATATATCCGTACATCAATTAATATATTAATGTATCAACTAATATAGAAATATATTATTAGCATATTAATATATCGATTAATATATTATTATACCAAATGAAATATATATTATTATATTGCTTTCATTAAATAACATTTTACACATTCATAGATTCGCGTTTTGTTTTTGATATTTTTGGAAACTCAGTGAAAAAGGCTTCGAAATGAAACGCCAATCTAATAAGTCAATGTTATTCCTAACAAAAGTATCCTGTTATCATGTTCCTTAAATCTTTAAAATCTACCTACATCACTTTCCTGTAGTTGTTTTCATTACAAGTTCGGAAATATTTGTTTAGATAATTATATTTAATTCTTCTTAAATTTCATTTTCAGGATTTATTTCTGTTTAGCATTGTATACTTTTAATTTAATGTATAAATAGGCGTGATACATAAATGAAATATATCTTATTTAGTGAAACATTTCGTAATATATGAGCAGATAATATTTATTGGAATTAAAAAGGACTTAAAAATCATATTGTAAGAACACAGAATTAATTATTCTTGATGCAGTGTACGTGAAAATATTCTGTCAAAGAAACTGACAGTAGCAAGGATCGTCTTAAATACTATGTGTATTTGAATAAAACACCTTGTGCCATTAGAACACTTTCTGTATTTTTTTATTGCCTTAACTTCATATGCTTCATTTAACGTCTGAAGAGTTTCAGAAGATGATTTCAGTAGGAAAATAGAAATTTAAATGTTTGTACGCACTTCATAATACTATTTTTTAAAATCTGACAATGCCAAAAAATATCCGTCTCAATCATGGGTGGCCAACATTTTTTGGGAAGAGGGCCACTTTCTGATTAATAAACAAAATAAGAGAAAACAACAAAAATAGGTACAAGCAGATAAGTAAGTTATAAAATAAAAATGAGTAACTTGAAATATATATTTATATCAAAATAATATTTAATCAGTCAGTACTTAATGTTGTGACGAATCTTTACGGCACATTTCCACTAATACACTTAGGCGTCTTTGGGGATTGTAAAATCGCATATATTTCCAATCACCTCTAAAAGAAGAAAATGGGATATGTAAAGCAGATAAGATATTTAAGGAGAGCGTTGTAGGTTAGCGTGGAAGAAGGCGATTGACCCAGCAGAAGTAGTGAAGAGATTTGAAGGATTCAATTGGATTAAGATATTGGAGTATTGCTGTTACTATTCAGCGAAGAAGCCTTAGGAGGATTAATATACCTGAAGAGATCATAAGTACAACGAGGTGATATATTTCAGCTTCGTACCGCTCACCACAAGCGTTAGTTTAATAAAATTAGTTCAAGTTTAATGAAAGCTAATAATTCAAGCTGCGTGTATTTCTCAGGCCTCCCATTGTGGTAAACCCTTTTGATATTGAGCATAGTTATTGATTAATTTCATATTTCGTAATTTAATTTAATATTAAAAGTAAATCCCTTTTTGACGTAGACATATAATTTACTATTTGTCATTAGGGTTTTGATATTTGAACTAAGTGAATAAATATAATTTATTATTATACAAATGGCATCTGGTCATTCCTTGCCTCAAATTAATCTTAGTGTCTAGGGTGGAACCTAGGGGGGTTCTCACAATGTGGCTTTTAGATTTGAAGTTTTTTTACCAAGTTATCTATATTTGGATTAGCCCTTGAAGAAGCTGACAAAACTAGGTTGTTTTATGTGTATATTAGCTGGTTTCAGCGGTATTTTGAATTAATGTTCTTAATAGAAAGCATTTATTCACTAACGTATGTTGACCTAAATTTTAAGGCTGTTTTCTTTTTGTCTAAAACAGCTGCATTTCACTTAAACTGAAAAAAAATGTTATTTATTATTATCTTTACAATTTTTAAAAAATAAATTGCAGCAAGTCTTCTTGAGCCATTACTAAAACTTCGCTGTGCCACAATGGGACACTCGTGAGCCCAGGTTGGCCACCTTAGGTCTAAATATATACATCTGCTGTATTCAGTACAATGACTAAATAAAAAACTGCTTAGATTCCTACCTTCAGTATTCCTGAGACCGAAGTCAGAGAAAATAAATTTTTGTTTTGCTATCATTCTGACACTATCTGATAGTCAATTCCGGTGGCTTTGAGCCCAGTGTTTCTCAAACTGTGGGGCGCGACCCCCTAGGGGGGCGTGATAACCCAGCGAGGGGGGCGTAAGCATATTGAAAAGTCAAAAACAAAACATTATTCAAAAAAATTATTAACTTACTGAAAGTAAACAAATAAATACGTTCTGACATAATAAAAATAAAATACTAATTAACACTATAATGACCACATCAATGCATCAGTACTGCACAATCTATTTTATAATTAATTGAACAATACTAAGTTAAGGACAAGTTTAATAATCACCAGTAACCCCATGGATTTGTCATATATAAAATTGAATGCCAACACTAACACTTATCTTGATAATTTTTACGGTTTATAATTAATCCCTTAAATGCCGATTAAAAATTTCGCGATTCGTTTGCCAATGCCACCGTTTAGCACACAGGTAAGCGTATGGGGTGTATTGAGTGGGGGAGGGTGGTAGAAAAGGAGTAAATAATCGAATCCTCTGAAATAAGTAAATCCTTCGCAAATACTGTCAAGGTTATTTTATTCCTTTCCAAAGTCTTGGGAATAACTTTATGGATAGGAGTTCACAGAAAAGATAGTACTTCGGGAGGACGTATATATACGTTTTGGACAAATATCACACTGGCTGCATGAAATGTTTATATACTTCGGGGGTGGACACTTAAGAGATTAAAGTCATATTGTAGAGGTTTAGTGTCAAGGTATAGTATTATTTAATTAAATACATTGTTGCATGGAGGGGGCGCAAAGGAATTTATGATTGAAGGATAGGTCGCAAATATTGAAAGTTTGAGAAACACTGACGTAGCCGCAGTAGCCAAGAGCCCATAGTCGTGAAATCCTGGTTCGTGTTGCTGAGATGGGAGCTAGAAACCTAGCACCACTAAAGATCCACCGTGTCGAGATACTGATCAACGTTAAAACTATCGAGGCTCTAAGTCCTCCCGTAAGCATGGTGTGGTAGGAGAAGTAAGTGTTAACTCAGGTGCCTTCCTCATTCCGTGATCTTGGTTTAAAATTACAAGATCCGTCACCAATAGCCATCGTTTTGCTTTTTAGTTTGACCTTAATATAACTCTCTATCGCTCTTCCCCGGGGACTTTGACTCTACTTATAACACTTTATACCAGAGGTTACCAAACATTTTTGTCTGAGAGACCCCCTTACTAAGTTTTTTGGTTTGGTGTAGACCCCCACTTACGTATTATAGAACTTTTTGCAAATTTATCAACTTAAATGTGTTTATGACTGCTGGTATAGATTTACTTACTTAAAAAAAGATTTAAATCTCTCTCTGTAAAAAAAACTTAAGAACACATGTTAATTAATTTAAAATTTAATGATACATAAGGTAAATGATTAACAAACAAATGTTTATAATGATATGGATCAGCGGCACATATTGGAATTTTTCAAACAGGGAGGGTAGGTTCAGGGTCGAAAGACTACCGTTCTCATATCATACCCCAATTTGCCTCCCAACATATTCTTTTGATTTTTTTCGATAGTCGAGAACAAAAAACAGTAAAAAATAATTTATTGAATAAATAATTAGCACTAATTAATGAAATTAATTATTAATAACCAATATTTAATTGAATTTTACGTAATATATACATAAGATTATAATCAATCGTAACAAAAATCAAGGGCTATGAGAAAAGGGGTCCGGACCCGGAGACCTTCTCCTCCCTTGTGTGCGCCATTGATAGGGATAGGTCTGGTGATTCAATAGCAAATTTTCCAACATTTGTCATCAATCCTGTCAGGTTTAACCTTAAATTTCCTTGGTTAGTAGTGTCCAGTCAACACCCTCGAGCTGAAAATCCCTCTCACTTGGAAAAGCAATTAAAAACTTTCTCACAATAATCCATAATTCCAGATAAATAATAGATATATATTTTGAAAGCCAAAACTGCTGACATCTGTTTCTAAACTTTACTTTTCTCTGTTACTGCCTATTCCGATCAGTTCCTCTTGAAATATGACATTTTTTTTCAATGTGACCATATGAATTCAATGCCTTTTGTGGTTATTACCAAGTAAATGCATTCTCAAACCTAGTTTCAAAATCTGAATAAATATAACTTAAATGTTGAACGTAGGTTAAAACGTCATTTTCCTGGCAGATTGTCTGTGGCCAATTGGGAAACTAGGAAAATTTGTGGCGCCCAATATTATATACCTTTAGCTTATATATAATTCTAGAAAGAAACACTGGGATGATGGTCCTTGTTTTAATAACATTTGTATTGGCACCGTGTAACTACAAATTAACCTTTTTAAATTTAGTAAATAAATCTGTTTAAAAGGTAAAAAACCTGGTTTCACTTTGATTATAATTTCTTTTAAAAGTAAAGTTACGATCTGGTTTAATGAGAACTACTATCATAGACCCCCACTTACACCTCATGGACCCCAAAATTATTTCTTTGTTGTCGTGGACCCCTTGCAGGTCGTTATAGACCCCTGGGATACGCGATAGGCTCGAAAAATTGTTTAAAGAAACCCTGCAAAAAATTAGTGAAAATCAACTATTTTAGATAGATGCCTTAATTAATATCCACAGACTTTAATATTTATACATTTAATATAATAATATGTACACAATTAATATATATTAAGATACTCATATAAGTCATATTATATCATGATTATATATATGTATATCAAACATTAGTATTAAATCCATGCATTCTTTATTTTATAACGAGGATAAAATTTGGAACACAATCAAGATAGAAGGAAGCTTTAATATAAAAATTGCGGAAAAGCAACACTAATATCTTGATAATAAACACATTTACGGCAAGATGAATCGAACACAGACCTCACTAGAAATATCTGACACATCCATCGTGCTTTAATCCACATAAAATTTTCATGCCGTATTAACGTTTTGCATTGAACTCCTTTTTCTTGCGATATAAATTTGCTACTTCTTATCAAAAAATATATTATTCATTTTTAATAGTAATCGACAAAAATTTCTACACCCTTTTAAAAAGGACTGTGGCAAAATGATCAATAATTATAACAATCAGCGATCCTAAAAACAGTTTGAATAAATTAGCCGTGTAAAGAGAAAGCAATGCAATTTTTGCTTGGGAAAAAATCGTACAAAAAAAAATGATTCTCAAGAGGATTGCCTCTTAATTGTTGTATGATTATAAAAAAATCACCTTTTTTTTAGAAACCGTAATCTATACAAATACAAGAGTTGCGCACAGTCAAGCGCACAGATAGAGGGAGTCGATGGTCTTCAGGCGTATAATGAAGTTAGAGTTATAGGAATTGAAGTCATTGAAATTTCAGTAAGGAAAGCTGAGATCTCTATGGAGAAAGATAATCAATGGTGCGGAATTAATAATTGAAGTTAAGTGTACCTTAAGAAATATTATTAATGTTTAGGATAATAATTAAGTTTACACTCCCCCTACATTTAAAGAATCTTTTTATAGTAATTTGAAAGTCAAATAATTTTATGAAATGTCTATTAATTCTGAGTATCCAGATTAAGAAGCGACTTCAGGATCACAAAAAACCTAGCAAAAAATTACAATACTCAATATTTTTTTGTGGATTTTTCAAATACTATTTAAATGTTTTTTAACGAGAATTGGAAAACATAACAAAGAATAAAAATATCATGTTCTTAGTTATTAAATCAAATTCCTTAATTATCCTTTGTTCTATGCATAATAAGAAAATTGATAAAAAATACTTCAATCACTATTTTGTGTTATCTTAGTTTTGATCTCGTGTTCCAAAAGGCTTAGGATTATTTTTGAAACTTTTGCAATTAACGAAGCAAGACAATGATTGGACGATGTATTGCGATGAATAGTATTTGGGAGATAAGCGGCCGATCAGTTCCAAGTGGAGGTAGCAATCTGGCTGGAGGTGTATTGAAATATGACTTTCGAAAAAGGAAATAAGACCCAGAAGAGAACCATATCATGAAAGCCAGTTACAGGTCATTTTTTAATTATCACAAGTCAAGATGATCGCTAGTTTAACTACAAGGCAAAACAGGGGGAGAGAGAGAGAAGAATGACAGCTATTAAACACTCAAATAATCTCTCTACTGTTTCTGAAACTCGAGTATTGACACACTTAAGTCTTAGTGAGGTATGGCTTTATGTCGAGGAACTAATGGTTTGCCTCCCATAAACTCGAGGTTACAGAAGAACTAAATTGGTACAGAAATCATCCTTGATCAGGGAGTAGGAAGTCTTCATTAATGAGCCAGGATTCAGCTTAAGGTATACGACTACGTTCGGAACCGTGATTTTGCAAAACCGTATAAATGGATAATATTCATATTTAGTGTCACTTAGATTAGGAAATGTATATAAAATTGTTTTAAGAATAGTATTACAATAAAAATTATTTAAGTACAATATTTTGACAAAAAATGAACATAGAATGAACAATTTTCAAAATGTTCTCCTTTCTTGAAAAATGCTTCTATTATAATAATATTTGGCCTGTATATAGCTCAGACCTCTGTACAGAGGCTCAACTAGAATGCTTTAAATATATAACATAGAAGTGGGTTTATTCATATTTTACGACAACAGAGGGAAGAAATTAAAAAAAACGCCAATAATTATTTCAATTGGTTGTAACTCTGAAGATAGTGTGAATTTTTCAAAAATCATAGTTGAGCTTCTGTAGAGAGGTCTGAGGTATATACAGACAAAATATTATTATAATAGAAGCATTTTTCACAAAAAGGAGGACATTTTGAAAAAAAGGTTATTCTAAGTTCATTTTTTGCCAAAATATTGTATTTAAAGAATTTTTTTTTGTCAAAGTGACCTTAAAAATTTTTATACATGTATTCTAATCTAAGCGACACTAAATATCATGAACATTATCGACTTTTTGCACTTTTTTAAAATCACGATTCCAAACGTATTCGGATACCTTAACGACTCTAATTTTCAAACTCTTCACGTAGAGAGAGAACCAGAGAACAAGTACTATCCCTCTAACACTGTTAACGTTGCACTGTTCAGTAGATCCCTTTGGAGGTGGGATTATCATGGTCGGGGCGTTTGAGCTGTTAACTATCCCCAGAAAACTTCACGTCTTTCAGGGAGACACTTTGACTACTCTGAAATATCTGAAATCTTAGAATCCTAAGCGAGGCATTCAGTGGAATGGGTGTCACCCCGTTCAATTTTATAGACAATAAAGCCAATCTATCCATGACTCTACTGAATAATAAATACCAAAAAACTGAAGAGATTCAGAGGAAAGATATCTCCAGAGCTGTGTCCCATAGATCATGGATGTGAATCTTTTGGCAGAGTAGTAGCAGCTCGTCAAACCTCACTATTATAATTTTAGAGTTAAGAAATGTCTCGGTAAAGTAGAGGGATTTAATGTCCCAAGACCTCATAAACAGCATAGAAACTCGTTGTGAGGCATGATCACTCTTCTTGCTAAATTCTCCACAAGGGCCATCTTGCTATATCATTCTTGCACTATATTTCTTTCATGACCATAAATAAGTGTTCCTCAAACTGTGGGGAGCGCCTCCTGGGGGGCGCGAGCATACCGAAAATAAAAGATTTAAAAAAATGTATTTACTGGAATCAAGTAAAACAAAATACTTTCTGACATAATAAAAAAATACACATTTACACTGATATAATTTATATATATCATCTGCGATATTACGTCATGAAAAATAAAAACTTCTTCTTCAAAACCTCATTAGCCATCTTTTTTTGATACTATAACCAAATAAAAAGCAATTTAGTTGATTTGCTGTAATCCCATGATGAGAGATTTTTTATTACGTTTTCTTTTCAAACCGAAAACTACTCTTTCAGAGAAAAAACAAAACCCAGACCCATAATCAAGAAAAAATTGAGGAAGAAAAAAAATTCATCACTGTTATATTATTGCCATCAGCTGTAGGCAGCAGAATGTATTTGCTGCGGTTCGACCTTCGGACTTGCTTGTACGGTTAGTTACGTCCCTGCTCTTATGTATTTGTTTTTTCATTTAGGGAATTTGTAAATAAACTATTTCTGCTGCGCTTTTTTCCTTGTAAAATATTTTTATGATTTTTGGAAAAGCACAGAGAGCACTTTGAAGGGTTACTAGGCCAAGCTTTATTTTTATGAGTATTCCCAAACATATAAAGCATAATGAAAAACGTTTTACATAATTTTTAAAACATACATATTGTAATAAATATACTTTTAATCCGAGAGCGGTCACGTCGAACACAGAGTGCACGAAATCGGTAATTCTGGCAAAACTGTTTAATTGTTACCAATGGCCCTGACACTATCCTCCTGTTTGACAGTCTTAAGGAGAATTAAAATATATATGTCACATATATCCCTCTTTTTTGGGAGTGACAAACGTTTTTTTACATTCTTAAGGTACTTATTTTGACTGAGTTCCCGGTGTAATACCTTTTTTTTTTCGAAATATTTTCTGTGTCCTTGAAAGTAGGTGAGTATATTTTCTCTTAATTAAATTGTTCACTGGAATTACGACTTTTAATGTGTACTATAAAATAATTATAAAAAAAGGATGGGGGTGACGCAGTAACGCCGCTCGACCATTAGTATCGAGTGCATGCCTTTCCAGGGTTAAAACATGTTGAAGTCTTTTCGCTTTAAATATTAAAAATAATACAATTATTCTTTATCAGAATTTTTTTACTGTTCATTATTCAGCATCAATTCTAAATGCTAATTCTATGAGGTTTAAAACTAATTATAATTTGAGCAATCATTTTTAAAAAAATCATTTTACATTTTTGTAAACATTGTCACGCCCTTGGCTTTACTCTCCTTACAATTCAGCGATTACATCAATAATGTTTTATTTTCTTATAAATGAACTCGTGCAAAGAGCGGGTACTTCAGCCAGTATACTTTTAATGTATCAGTGCTACACAGAATATTTTATAACTAATTAATTAATACTAAATTATGAACAAGTTTAATAAGTATTAGCGACTTCCATGGGCTTGTCTTACACAGCAAAGTTTTTCAAAGGAATGCTTATAATTAGAAATTAACCCACTCAATTATTTTACTATATTTAGCTTATATCTATATTTTGTTTTCTAAGCAACCACTGCATTTTGCAATATGTTAAATTTAAAAATTAGAGAAAGGAAAAATAACATAATAATTATCCTATTACTTAATTTTTTTTTGGTTAAAAGCAACGCATACAAAATTTAATACTTATGCCATAAATTTGTACGGCTTATAATAAAAATTGTTGCTTTAGCATCAAAGTGCATTATTCTTGCATTCAGTACATTATTTATGTATAAGGGGGGGGCGATAAAATTTGTGATCGAAAAAAGGAGGCGCCAGTGTTGAAAGTTTCAGAAGCACTGCCATAAATCATTATTACCATTAAATTTATTATAATTATTTTAGTAAAAGTTTTAAGTATTTATTTTCTAAATTTCACTTAAATTGGTTCAATGAAATAATGTTTAAAAAATCCACTAAAATGTTTTTTTCCCTTAATGTTATGTTCCGGTGTTAAATTGTATCATATGTAAACTTATATACACAATATTATGAGTGAAAAAAACATTTTAATTAGTTTTTAAACATTATTTCATTGAACCAATTTAAAATTTAGAAAATAAATACTTAAAACTTTTACTAAAATAATTATAATGAATTTAATGGTAATAATGATTTATGGCAGATGCTTCCGAGAACTCAACTGGCACCTCCTCGTCTGAAGTATCGCTCTATCATTAATGATGTATTGAATGCAGTAATAATGCGCTTTGATGCAGCAACAATTTTATTATAACCATATTTATAAGCTATTAAATTTTGTGTTGCACAGCAAAAAAGTAAATAATAGAGCAATTGTCATGGTGAGTACCTCCTTTATGAACACCAGAATTGAGCATATTGCAAATGCGATGATTCCTTAGAAGACGAAAATATGAATATGGGAAAGTAATTGAGGAGGGAGTCAATTTGGTATAGATTTCATTTGAAACTTTGCTGTGTAAACTTGAGGAAAGTCACCCAATACACCCGATGGCACTGTTCATGGACCAGTAATAATTAATT
Organism: Trichonephila clavipes; assembly: GCA_019973935.1. Taxonomy (NCBI): domain Eukaryota; kingdom Metazoa; phylum Arthropoda; class Arachnida; order Araneae; family Nephilidae; genus Trichonephila; species Trichonephila clavipes. Next base: position 13,183 of record BMAU01021276.1, on the reverse strand, counting down.
AGTTATAAAATATTCTGTGTAACACTATTGAATATGCAGCTGAAATGCTCTGCATTATAGAAAATAAAGCATTGATATAATCATGATAGTAGTCGCATTTGTTCAATCAAGAATGTGTTTTTAAAATGATTAACTCAAATTATAATTAGTTACAAAACCTCATAGGAAATTGGCATTTAAGTGATGTTGTGGTAAAGAACTAACGATGAAATGGTAATATTATTTTTAATGGCGAAAGAAAACACTTCGGCATGTTGCAACCTGGAACATACGTCGGCCGATACTTTAATCTTTTTTATGGTGATTACTGTAGTACGTAAAGACAAACAGTTTCCAGTGAACTGTGACCAGAGGAAATACTCACTACTTTCAATTTACAGAAAATACTCGAAAAAGATATTACACCGGGAACTCGATCTTAAGGGTAACCGAAAACGTTTGTCGCTCAAAGAGGCTATCAACGAACAAATGACGCAGTTCTCGTTAAAGGCTGTCGAGCAGGAAGGGATCATTGATGCGAGCCGTGTGTACAATTAAATGGTTTTGCCGAACCGATTTCATTACGCTCATGTTCATGTTTCCCAGTGCGTATGACTATTCCCACAATCATCAATAAGACCAACGTGAACGATTTTCGACCGTAGCTACATCCCCGGGGCCTACTCGCGAAATGAAGCGACTTCTGGCTTCCTTTCAAGTAACTCTCTGTCTTTCCAAAATCATAAAAGAGTATTTTACAGGGGAAAAAGGCACGACGAAAATAGTTTGTTTACCCAGGTTCTCTGTGAAAAGGCAAATGCATGGAAACTGAGGACATACTAACCGTACAATAGCTCCGAAGATCATTTCAGCTGAAATACATTCTGCTTGCCACGGCTGATGAGCGGCTATTCTTCAGTGATAATTTTTTTATTTCTAATTTTCATGATTATGAGTGCGAACCGATTTTTCTCTGAAAATGGATTTTCGATTTCGAAAAAAACGGCATATATAAATGCATTAGTTTAAATATAAACTTCAAATTGCTTTTTCGGAACAGTATCAAAAAAAAGAAATAACTAATAGTTTGAAGAAGTTTTTATTTTCATGACGTATTATCACAGATGATATACCAAATTATATCGGAAAAATATTTCTTTATTTTGTCAGAAAGTATTTTGTTTGCTTGATTCCAGCAAATATTTTTAAATCTTTATTTCTCCCCCGCCCCGAGCGCCACCACGGTTGAACTGCATTTATGTTAAATGGCATCTGGTGCAAATATTTATAACAAGATGGCCCTTGTGGAGGAAATTTATTAAAATGAAAAACACACATCTTTACGAAGATGTTTGAAGATGGCAAGGTTTAGTAAATCTTTCGAACATTTCTTAACTCTAAGGTAATGGTAATATTCGGCTACTCTACTCTGCCAAAAGATTCGGCCATGATGCATGAGACACATCTTTCCTCTAAATCTTTTCGGTTTTATTTGACTATTATTCGGTACGATGTGGATATAGACAACTTTATGTGCTAACAAAGAACAGACGGTGTTCATTTCTTGATTCGTCAGCTTGAGACTAAGATTTCGAATGACTAATGAATCCTAATTTGACGTGGGGATTAACAGCTCAAACGCCCGTCCCGCACTCAAGCGATCTACTTCACGGTAGAGGATAGTGCTGCTCATTACTATCTCGTTTCGGAATCATGATTTAAAAGTGCAAAGAAATCGACAATATTCATGATATATTGAATGTCGCTTAGTTAGAATACATGTATAAAAAAATTTTAAGGTCACTGTTTAAAAAATTCTTTAAATGCAATATTTTGGCAAAAAATTAACAGAATAACCTTTTTCAAATGTTCTCACTTTTGTGAAAAATCTTCTATTATAATATTTTGCCTGTATATACACTCAGACTGCAGAGAAAACTCAACTATGGTGAAGTCACATATCTTTCAGGTTTTAACCAATTAATGAGGATTGGCGGTTTTGCAATTTCTTCCTCTGCTGAATAAACCCCACTTTTATATTATATATTTAAGCATTCTGAATGACATGCAGAAGATACCGAAGCTGAGCTAAATGTATTGTAATAAGAAACTTGTTTTTCAACATTTGAAAAATTGTTCATTCTATGTTGTTTTGTCAAAATGTCAACCTTAAATAATTTTATTGTAATACTATTCTTCAAAACATATACGACTAGCAATCTAAGCTGAGCACTAAATATGAGTATTATCCATTTATCACGGTTTTGCCGTCGTTCGAACATCATGTAAAAAATGCAAGCAGGCACCGCGTCAATGACCGCCCATTGTTCTTCGCTGGCGAGTTTGCGGGAGGGCAAACCGTGGTTCCTCGAGCAAAGCAACGCACTCGCAGACGCGGGTGTGTGCAATGCCTGAAACGACCGGAAGTTGTTTACAGCTGGCTAACTGCTATATATATCTCTTCTGTTTTGCCCTTTGTAATTGTAACGTCATCTTGACGTGAACAAAAATGACGCAGCAGCGGCACCATGTTGTATTGACTATACGGATCTTATTTCGCACGGAGTCTGTTTCCGCGCTCCGGCCAGATTTGCTACGCACTCGCCCAGGCTGTTCCCATCTCTCCCAGTACCAAATGTGCATCGTCAATCGACAAAATGGCTGCTAGTTAATTGCGAGTTTCGAAACAAGCCTTTGAGGCTGCGCGATCAAGTAAGATAACACAAACAATTGATTGGTATTTTATCGGTTTTCTTTGTATGCGCAGAACAAAGGATGACCAGGAATTTGTTTAATAACTAAGAGCAGCATGTTTTTAATTCTCATTAAACTATTTAAATAGTATTTGAAAATCCCCCAAGCTATTGAAATATTAATAATTTTTCTTTAAGGTGCTCCTGAAGTCAAACTCTTAATCTGGATGCTTCAAGAGATAATGTACATTTCATAAACCGACGACTTTCAAATTACTATAAAAGATTCTTTAAATAACAGGGGAGTGTCCAACTTAATTATTGTCTAAACATCAATAATGAATGTAAGACACACTTAACAATTGTGGTCCGCCATGGTTGTAACTGCTTCCCGTAGAATCTCAGCTTTCGCGCGAACTCGTGACTTCAGCTTCACCACAATAACTTTCGTACTGCGACGACTACATCTTCCACGTGCGCTTGACTGTTTGCGCAACTCTAGTATAGATCCGGTTTCTAAAAGGTGATTTTACCATAATCGCTACAGCAATTAAACGATCTAGCGAATCATTTTGTACGTTTTCCCAAGCGAAGCCTGCATTCGCTTTCTTCGCGACTATTTATTCAAACTATTTTTAGAGATCGCTGACGACCCTGGTATTGATCATTTTGCCGGTATCCACAAGGGTAATGAAAATTTTGTCATTACTATTAAAAAAAAAAATGAATAATATCGGCTACCGCGATAAACAGCAGTTATATCGCAAGTTCAATAAAACAGTCAATACGGCAGAAAATTTAATGTGGACCAAGCACGATGAATGTGTCGAATGGTGAGATGCTGTGTTTATTAAATCTTGCCGTAAATGTGTTTATTATCAGATATTAGTGTTAGCTTTTTGCAATTCTTGTTAAAGCTTTCTTCTATCTTGATTATGTGTTCCCAAGCCTATCCTCGTTATAAAATAAAGAATAGAAAATAGTTAATACTGTTTGATGCTCACCAATCATGATATATATGACATATATGTGTCTTAATATATATTGGTAATGTACGCTATTGACAACAAATGTATAGCCAAAGGAATGCTGTGATAATCTATCTAAATGATTTTCGCGAATTTTTGGGGAGTTTCTTTTAAATATTTTCGAAGCCTATCGCCTCGAGGTCTTTGGCTGCAAGAGATCCCGCGGCTACAACAAGTGTTTGGGAGTCCATGGTAGCGAAATTGAGGTCTATGATAGTAGTTCTCGACCAAACAGATCATGCAACACCCTTTTAAAGAAATTACTAATCAAAGTGAACTCAGGCCTACCCTATAAACAGACTATTGCCCAAATTTAAAGATTGAGTATAGTTACACATTATAGCTACAAATATTATTAAAGCAAAGGACCGCTCATCCAGTGTTTCTTCTGGGAATTATATGTAAGCTAAGGTATATGATGACCAATACCAGTTTCCCAGTTGAACATCTGCCGGGGAAAATATTTCGTTATAACCGTTCAACATTCTTATATTTATTCAGACACGAAAACTAAGGTTGTCTTTCCACAAAAGGCATTAGTCATATGATGACATTGAAAAAAATGAAATATTTTCAGGAAATTCGAAATAGACGTAACGAGAAAGTAGAGTTTAAACAGACTGTCGGCGAACTGCTTTCAAATATATTGTCTGTCATTATCTCGGAATATGGACTATTGTCGGACGCAATTGCTTTCAGAGATGAGGAGGATTTTTCAGCTCGAGGGTGATTATTTGGGCACTACAACCAAGCCAGGTTAAACCTGACTGAGATTGTGAGCAAATGTTCGAGAGAATTTGCTGTGACTATCCTATGATACTGAGGAGAGGAAGATCTCCGGGTCCATTCGCTGTGTTATCTTATGTATATTACGTAAAGTCAATTAAATATTGATTATTAATATTAATTTCATTAATTAATGCTATTATTCAATAAATTATTTTTACTGTTTTGTTCTCATTTATCGAAAAAATCAGAAATCTATTGTTTGGGGCTAAATTCGAGGCGTGATTGAGGGCGACGGTAACGTTTAATTCCACTTCCTGTTTGAAGAATTCAATATGTGCCGCTGATCCATAAATTATAAACGCACGCTGTTTTATTAATCATTTACCTTATGTATCATTAAATTTTAAATTGGTGTATGTGATTCTTAAGTTTTTACAGAGAAGAAGGGCCAAATCTTAAATCAAAAAGTAAATCTATATAACTGATCACTAAACACATTTGGGAACAAATCGTTACAAAAATCTATATCCGTAAGTGAAGGGTCTACACCAAACCAAAAACTAGTGAGGGTTCTCCTCAGACAAATATTTGGTAACCTCTGATAAAGTGTTATAAATGGAATCAAAGTCCCCGAGAAGAGCGATAAGAAAGGTTCAGGTCAGGCACTAAAGAAGCGGAAGCGGCTATTGTGACGGATCTTGTATTTTAAACCAGATCACGGAATGAGAGAACTGATTAACACTTACTTCTTCCTGCACACCATGCTTGCACGGGAGGACTGAACAGCGTTGATCGTATCTCGACACGGTGGTGAGGGTAGCTGGGTTTCAGCTCCCCATCTCGGCGGCGCCGGGGCTTTCACGGCTGTGAAACAACACTGCGTCAGTGTTTCAGGCACTCGGTGTTTACGACTCTGTCATGGTTTCCGCTGCGCCCCTCCGGCTACGGCTGTGTATTTAATTCGATAATGCTATGCCTTGGCGCGCTAAACCTACGATATGACTGTCTCTTGATCTGTCTACCCCGAGTATTTCATTGCGTGTCAAATATTTGTCCCAGGAAACATCTGCCTCCCGAAGTGCTATCTTTCTGTGAGCTCCCTAATCCCCATAGAGTTCCACATTCCCCCGAAAGACTGGAAGAAGATAAAACATGACGACTACCGAAGGATTACTTATTTCGGGGATTCGATATTATTCTTTTTCTGCCGCCACTTTCAGCCACGCCCCATACGCTTACCTGCGTTAACTAAACCGACGTCGGCAACGATCGCGAAATTTTAATCATTAGAGATGATATAAACCGTAAGTATCGAGATAAGTGTTAATTGACGGCATTCAATTTGCTGCGCGAGCAAATCCCATGGGGTACTGTGATAATAAACGTCGCTTAACGAACATTATTCAATTATTTATAAAAGTGTACATTCGTGATAATGACAAACCTGAGTGTTGTAGTGACACGACACGGCCATGTCAGGAACGTATTTATTTGTTTTTCGATCAAGTTAGCTGAATTTTTTTGAATGTGTTTTGTTTTACTTTCAATCGCCAACACCTCGCTGTCACGCCCTGGTCTTGATTTGAACACTTTGGGCTCAAGCCAGATTTATCGAGATGAATGACCGGGAATGACAGCAAAACTCAAAATTTGACACTGCTCTGACTTCGATATAAAATACTGAAGGTAAGGATCTAAGCGGTTCCAGTCGTGTACTGAACTCTGTTACAGTCTGTTAGACTAAGATATTGTGAATACAGTGTTTGATGTGTTTTGGCAGTTGTGTGTGGCTCAAGAAAGACTGCTGCAATTATTTTTAAGATGTAAGATAATAATGAATGGCATTTTCAGTTTAAGTGAAATGCAACTGTGGCTCAGCTGTACCATCCAAGGTCAACACTGACCAATGAATAAATAACATAATCAAGAACATTAATTCAAATATACCGCTGTGGCACAATATTTGAACAATACAATGTGCCATTTCTTCAGGGGAACTAATCTAAATATAGATAACTGATAAAAAAACTTCAATCAAAGCCACATTGTGAACTTGGAGTTCCGCCTGAACATAGAAATTGGCGAAAATTGTTCCGAATACCGTTTGTACTATAATGAAACAAATTAATATTTATTCGCGGATTTAAATGTCAAAACCTAATGTTTAAATGTAAACTTAAATCTACGTCAAAAGGATTTTTACAATATTAGGGTCAAGTACGAGATATGAAAACCAATCAACAATATAACCAATATCAAGGGTTGCAGGAATGTAGGCCTGAAGCGCGGCTAGTACCAGCTTTCATTAAACTGAACAACCAAACTAACGCTTGTGGTGGACGATTACGGCTACTAACTCTCTATCACCTCGTTGTACTTTATCTCTTCAGGTATATTAATCTGAAGGCAACAAACTGAGATAGCTGGCTGTGCTCCAATAATGCAATCCGGTGAGATCTACGAAATCTCTTCGCTACTCGGCTGGCTCAATGCGCGCTAACCTGGCCTTCTCATAAACTACCTTAGCTGCTATCCCGCATTTTCTTCGTTTAGTGATTAGGAAATATATACGACCTACAAGCTCCCAAAGGCCCACTAATCGACCAGTAGGCTCTGCCATAAGTCACAACTGTCAGCTGTTTAGAAATGTGTGCGACCTAATCTCATACCCAGTACTATTTTGACACATATTTACTTGTCTACTACTTTTCATTTTTTATTGTTTTCATTTTATATATTGGCGAGAAATTGACTTCTTCCCAAGATGTTGGCCTATGACGGTTATTACGGCGTTGTCAGGTACTAAAAAAGATGGCTATTATGAAATTGCATAAACATTTGGAACATATTTTCTACTGAAATCATTAATACGAAACTCTTTCGAACATTAAATATGGAGGATAAAAACAATAAAAGAAAGCTGCTGTCCGAAGTGTTGTAACAGGTTTTTCAAACACGCAATATTTGGAAAATCTTCTTACTGTCAGTTTCTTGACGAAAATCTTCGCGGCCACGCTACATCAAATGGTAATTCTGTGTTCTTATTGTTTTTAAGTCGCTTTTAATTCAATAAATAATATCTTAACTCCTTATATTCCACGAATGTTTCACTAAACTAAGGCTATATTTCGATGTATCACCCTTCTTATACGTTAAATTAAAGTATACAATCTTAAACAGGAAATAAAATCTGAAAATAATTTAAGAGGAAAAATTAAATATAATTATCCTAGACAAATATTTCGAACAGCAATTGATAATGAATACCCAAGATTTAAGAGCATGATAAGGGTACTTTTGTTAGGAATAACATTGACTTAGGTGGCGTTTAATTTTGAGCCTTTCACTGAGGATTAAAACCTCAAAAACACAAACGATATGAATATTGGCAAAATATTATTTAATAACAATATAATAATAGATATTTCATTTGAGTATAATAATATATTAATCGATATATTAATATGCTAATAATATATTTACTATATTAGTTTGATACATTAATATATTGAGTATTTATGAATTATATTATTTGACTATATTGATATATCAATGTGGCAATAGATACATTAATATATCTATTAAAATCTTTTAAAAAGCAAAAAGAATTGATGAGATGAAGGGTTTACATATAAGAAGAGCAATAAAATCTATATAATCAATATCACTGCAAATATTAAAGACTTAATAACGCCTAAAAATATCAGCTAAGCGACAAAAGAATGAAAGCCGCTAATATTCACGATATTTTATTCTCAACATAAAATATTCAATACTATCGCATTAATTTGTGAACTCCATATCTATTAACTGTTATATTCTCATTATTATTATTTTTTAAACCACCGCAACTACCACCGAAAGGTTGAATATTTTTCCAAATCGAGTTTTATGTTTGCAGTTAGAAATGAACGAATAAGGATTTATCCGCTGTACCCCTAATAGGTGATATTGGCTGGCTGCGTCGCCATGCACAAATGAATTATTCTGCTTTTAGCCTATCACTCGAAGCTGGACATCATTTTCTGAAGCTACGGCGCTAGAGAGGACAGCCATTCTTCTCTGGACCCACACTTTATACCTGATAAATACAGTTCCACTGTTTTGTGCGACACTAAACATTCTATATTTGAAAATTTGCAAACATTCTTTACGATAAGGAAAATTGTCAGTATATTTATCATACAAGCAACTTAATTTGTTTGTCGATAACAAAAATAATTTCTTACATTCATTTTACAAAATGGACACCGTTAATGAGGTAAAGGCTTTCATGAACTCATAATCTGAATACTATTATTGTTAAGGCTTTTTTAACATATGTTTTCATCGAAATATTTATACATATAAAGATTATATGTATGTACATTAATATCTTCACAAATAATAATGTCGTGTGTTAAGATTAAAGTTCTGCAGTGACGAATATTTAAAATTGACTACTGCAAATTGTTTCTAAGAAGACAAACATTGCTGAAAACGACCAAAGTGCAATCAGTAAAAAGATATGAACAATTCGGCTATTGCCAACTTTAGATAGTATCAACAAATAAACGAAATGTACTCAAAATTATGTGTATGAAAAATGATACATATATTAAATATCAATTTATATTGCATATATGGTGATTAATGATGGCCTTTTGAACTAAACACAAATACTCTTTTTCTTTCTCTAATTTATGAGGAATTCTAAACGATAAATGGCGAGGCACATTTATAATGTCGAGTGCTATTAACTGTGTTATATTTTGTGATATACATCTATCTTTGTTTATAAATATCATTGTGTTAATCACCTAACAATTAAGAAATTGAGTATTGTGTAGAAAACTGACATTCTGATTTTTATTAAAATTATCGTTATACAAATTCTTTCTCTTTATCAGTTGAATCTTTGGTTATTGAATTGCTGAACTTTGAAGATATTTCACTTTCACAAACTATGATTTCTACTCTATTCTCAAAAAAATTTAAAAACATTCAATTATAAAGAAATGTCATGTACTTTATAGATGACGGTAATTATGAAGCTCATTTCTTTCGTGTTGCTGATGAGTGGTTATTTTTGCTGCTGCTAATCCTACGAACTGAACTTGGGCTAGACAATAATTTAATTTCTTTTTATTACTCAATACCTCGAGAATATACCCACACGCGAAATATTGCAATTTGTTAACCAACATTATATACATTAAAGAGTATTATAAATCAAATTTCTTCTCAATAAATAATACTGGTATATTTATCAACTTTCCACAAAGGGTGTTAACGGTTACGAACCCAATCCCTTCAATCGAAATTCCATTCAGTCGAACTACTCTTTATTACAATCTGAAATGTAAATATTGAAATGTTACGTACATTTGTCGTGACCGGTCGACAGGCTTTCTGTACTCGCTTTCTGCCAGAACAGCGCTTCGGCAATCGCACGGTTGCCTGGATGATTTCAATATTTATGAAGGTAATTTGGGAAATCTAGCCAGACCGGGAATACTAATACTTCTGGTAGCAACATAAATATTTAATCTTTATATTAATGCGTCAAATCACCTCTTTTATTGAAACGGTGGAAGAAGACACCTGTTGAAAATAATCTTGATGAATGACGAAATCTTAGATCAATCAATGCGATTCAATAATAAATACAAACTCGCCAGCGGCAATTATTCGATTCGTCATTTGTGAATTTCAAATAACAATTCGTCGCAGAGCAACTAAAAAACTACTATAGTGAAGTCCAGTTAAAAAACCTGTCTCGATCTCTGATATAAACGTTATCATCAAAGGTAAAAAGGTATCTAGCATTTTCAATTTCGTATACACTAATAAATATTTTCTTTACTTTTAGACAAGGAAGTGATAATGGGCATATTTGCTGCCCATTCAAAAGGTATTGCTGGAGCAAATCAGAGGCATCATCATCACCATCATCACCACCATCACCATAAACGGTCATGAGCACTTTACGGTCATATTACAAATACATGGCGCAGCCACTAGCATGGTACGACTTTCCCAAGCTGCGTAATTTCATGTTTATGTGATCACCATCACAAGCTATGGTATGATATCATAACAAACATGGTATGGCAAATCATCATCACCATGGTTACGAACCTACAAGCATGAACACGGTTATCATCATGTCATCACCATCTCCACAAGCATGGACATGACCATCACCACAAACATGATCGCTAGCATATGCGATAAATCACCATGCACGCCTCGTAGTTTCACCGGTTCACCACCATGAACACAACACGGTCTGGCTACCATCTGGCGCATGACCTGCAAACCCATGGTGCAATCATCACCACGGTTTCACCTCGTAGTCACCACGCTCATCACGAGGAACATCACCATGAGACACCATCATGAACATCATCATGGACATCACCACGGCCATCATCATGGTTACCATCACCGAACACCATGCATGCCCATCATCATGGGGCACCATCATGTGGTCACCATCATGATGCCATCATGGTGTCATCATGGTTACCCTCACCACGGCCGCTCATCATGAGCACCATCACGAACACCATGGCCATCATCACATGGTCACCATCATGGTCTGTCGCAACTCGGTCATCATCTGATAAGCTCACCACAATCCTCATCATGGTACCATGGTCGCTCATCATGGTTATCATAAGAACATCTCACGGCGTTGAATGTTTCATGTTTCAGCGGTCATGTGCTGGCAGACCACAGCTATAATTGAATTTAAGTTATAAATTGAGTTCATTGGCAGTTATGTCGAAATAATCATTATGGTGTCAGGCTGCCGCGACGCCGGATGTGGCAACTCATAACAGATGCTAATGTCGAAGCATACTGGCAGTAAACGATGAAATTAATGATTGCACATGTTGGTTACAATTCGAAGTCCTCCTATCAACATTGAACCGGTCTATTTATTATTATCATTCGTGTATAAAATTTATTTTTCACATATTTAATACCAAGTTTCACATATATACTGAATACCAGTTTAGCTCTTGGACACCTCTAGTTTAAATAGTATTTAATCTACGGCTTTTATTTCCTTTACTGTCTTGTCAAGCATTTTTTATTTTTCTTTGTCATTTCATTACAATTTATTATATCTCTCTTTTAGGTTTCAATCCACATCTATATATTCCAAGCTTTGAATGTATCCTTTATTATTTATGTTTGAATCTTTATCTCGGCTACTATATCGCAATGTGTCGCTGGAACAACCTGTTGCTAACAGCCAAAACAAGAAATTATTAGATGAAAAAGGACACAACTGTTTATTTTTCATTAATTTCTCGTAATATTTAGCAATTTTGTTCATAACTGTGTATACATAAACTGATGAATTATATTCAAAACTGAATATTTAATGAACAAGCTTTCTAAAATATGAGAGAATCATAAAATTAAATTTATCAATTTGAAAATGTTGTTTTATTTAAAATATAATTATTCTAACATTTTTAATAATTTATGTATAGAAAAAAAGGCATAAATGATCTTTCAAATAATGAAATTATTATATGTGTAAAAGTACTATTTAAATTTTTATGTGTGTCTTCACAAGAACACATATTTGAAAATTTAGTAAATTCTAGGGTGGCAGCATAACACTTTGGAATGAGAGTTCTCAGTTTATATTTAAAGAAGGAAACAGAGGGATTTATTCAGAGTAAAACAATAAGATCTTTATCGAAAGGAAATACGTATTATATAAGGGTTATTTATGAGTATAGTGGAGACCTGTTTTGTGCGCTTTCGATTTTCGCTTTTTATGCGATCTCTATGTAACTGCTTTATTGCGTTTTTGTGCGATATTATCTGCGGTAATAATTTCGTGGCTTTATTTTAACTATAATGTTTCTATCTATTTACTAGTGACGTAATGAAATATTGGGACCCTCCTTCCCCCTGAAAGTCGGGTTTCGCTGCTGTATTTTATAGGTGAGTAACTCACGTGTTTGGCGTTGGTCAACGCTGGTGCTATCCACCCCCCCGTGACGGGATTCAAAGAGACGACTTTCACGTAATGTTGTTTATCTGTTAATGGTGATTGTGACGAAGGAATAGAACAGGTATCGGCTTTGCGGCAAGGACTGACAAAACCGTGTTAGCGTAGTCTAACGCTGCGCTGCCCCCAGATGCTGAGGTTATACGATACGCCATTGAGAATAACCAGACGTTGTGATATCGGTCTCCCGACGGTCGCATTCGACCAGCTCTCTCCGGCATCGATAACCGCAAATTTACCAACTTTCAATGATACAGTTATCATCATCAATTTGATAAATTATGAGACAGTTAAAGAGCAATTCCTTGAGCAGATAAATATAATGAAGTACGGCTTTCAACAAGTGGGAAAGTACTATTAAAAAGTATCACCGCTTTTAAGGAAGGGTATAAAATTCAAAGGAACCTAATTATCAATATCTGATTATCAACAGCGTATTACAACGACACCGCCGGCCTTCGGCAAAATATCTTTTCCATATGGCAAAAATGCTGAAAGAACGAAACGCGATAGACCCACCTGGAAGACTGGCTTACAATGTTAGCGATAATTATATTGTATTGCATTTAAAAGACTTTATCCGTATATCGAAATGACATATGTTGCAAACATTCGCCTGTATTTAAGTATTTATTTTGTTATGGAGAAGCTACTCCTACATAAGTAAAAAGTGGCATATATTGTGCGACTTTTGCTGATCTTTATCACCACGTAAAGACTTTGTAATCTTAATT